>CALSBZ010045117.1:1052878-1066983 GCA_943591055.1 Gobionotothen gibberifrons | reverse complement strand
ACACACACACACACACACACACACACACACACACACACACACACACATGAGAGAATGCTGTCCCTACAGTTATCCTTTGTGTGGGTCATGCTGCCTTAATCAGACACTTAATTTCAGTGTTAAGATTAAATGCTAAATAAAAGACAAAAAAAAACTGTGGAATATACCCGCACAAACACACACCCACGCTCGCGACACATATTTAAAATTGCGAAAAGCCTGCCGGGTACAGTTAATGTTTACAGCTGTTAAACTGTGGTTTGTGAACTTTGATGGAATTTCAATAAACATTCTTTCTTTTGAGGTATATTTGAAACAGCATAGATGTTCTTTTTTATATCTACATGACATCCTTGTTGCTAATTTATCATATAGTCTGTGAATGTATAGGTGGGAGTTTGCATCTTGAAATGCTGTCCCGTAATCCTGTAATTTCTATCTAAATAGAAAAACTGAAGAAAAATGTCTTGGTATGGAGCTTTCAAACAATCCCCCTTCAGCTCCTAAGCACACACCCACTATACTTCACATCACACACTTCTGAAGCCAACCTTTCTTCCCACTGTCACACATCAACTGGCTCAGTCAGATATCTGTTATGTCCCGCTGCTTTGCCCAAACCCTCCTGCGGTATCTCCGCTTGAGTTTCAACTGATATGCAGCATTCGGAGGTTTTGTATCGTACTCAAAGCATATGTCTCTGCTGCCCACAAAAAAAGAAAGCAGTCGCACCCAGAGATGCTTGCATCTGTTCAGAGTACATGCAGAGCTTTGTAAGCAAAACTCCACTAAGTAATCGTCTCAAAGCTTCATCCCACAGCGTGCCACCCACTTAATCTGCATATTATATACTCTACAGAAAAGTGCGATGTGATTTCTTGCTTATACTTTTCTGAAATCCCTTTTTTTCCCACAAAGTAAGACCAAAAAAAGGCTTTTGGTCCATTTCACAAAAAAGCATCTCAGCTTTGCAGACAGTCATCCCTGACCCTTCTAATCACAGTTCCTCACCTGTATATCTTGTACTTGGTGGTGAATCCTTGCTGGTAGCGCTCTGTGAAATCAACAAACTCCTGGGAGTGGTGAAAGGGTCCCTTGTCTGACAGGAGCCAGCCCAGTCGCCCACCTGAGCCCCCGAAGCCAGCCCCTGCAGGGTCCGCTGCCCCGGCCCCTAGTGTCACCCAGCTCTGGAGCAGGCTTAGTGTTAACCACTTCCATAGAAACATGAGGGCCGTCAGTCTAGTGGAGATGCACGGGCCACTCATGCTGCTTCCCCCGGCCCCGGTGACTCGTCATTATCCCTGCACTCTGGATGAGTCCTGCTGGGAAGGGAGGAAGGAGAGGAAGAGTGAGAGGAGTTGAAGCAGGGCAGAGACAGAGAACAATAAGGTTGTAATTTCGTTTTGGGCGTGAGTGGCATGAAGATGAACTGAGAGGAATGATTTTCTTCAGCATGGCTGAGTCAGAAATCATTAAAAAAGGTCTCTATTTCTAAATGTTGGACATTTTAATGTAGTCTAGTCTAGGCTACAATTAAAAGCAAATGCAATTTTAAACTCTTGTACCTTAACATTTTAAATTGTAGAAAATATTCCAGAAGAGAGAAAATAATGACCTTGTTGTTAGATTATGCTGATTTGTTACCTTTTTCTGTAAATGTTGTGGTCCCTGGTTAGTCTCCTCATAACCCCCTTATAGGACCGTGAAGTTGGGTTCGATTCCTCACCAAAACGCGACGACATTGGCTTTTTTTAGGTGAGGATTATCGCCGAAATGCAAACAGACTCACACTTATGAGCAGCCAAACTTGAGCTAAACAGAATATGACATCCAACCTCCCGAGGGTGCACTCTTCTCCTCTTTCTCACAGTGGCATATTTCCAAGCGGAGACGCGATGCGCAGTAGTTTCTGTAGTTCCAATCCAACGGAATGAGTCGCAGCGGACCCTTCGGCTTCCAGAGCGCGCAGGTGAAACCTTCCAAGTGGAGTAATTATTTTAACAGCGGAGTAGATATTGGATTTCGGTGAATGTGCAGGGGCCAAATGACCCACCGCACATGAGAAGCGTTGCTGGGTGCTGCCTTCTAACTCATTGTTGCTCCTTATTGGAGAGTCGCGCACAGGGCGCAGGCAGGGAGCACGGAAACCCGCTGATGCTGCTTACGGTGCCTGGACTCCCAGCACACTGAATGTGTGAATGGATATCGCGGCGCTCTCTCCCTCCCACTGTACCATACCCCCGCATTTTAATGTATTCCAGTAGCGAGCACACTCCCGGTTGGCTGAGGCGTAACTGAAGGAAGTGAGAGAGGGAGGTGTTCATGTTCAGAAGAAGGGGGGGGGGGGGGGTGGACAGGTTGGATGAGGCAATGGTCAGAGGAGGCCGATGTGAAGAAGTTACCTGCTGTTGAGATTAAAATAAATGAAAGACAGGAAAACCGGAAAGAGTATGAGATCAGGATAGAAGCAGCAAATATCAATTTAGGTCATTTACAGAATTCCTTTTTTTCTTCTTCAAGAAAATAGATGCGAATAATTTGCTAAATCTATTCTCTAATTTAAAAAAAATGAAACATTTATTATAAAAATACACTATATAATATGGAAAGTTAAGTTGTTCAAAGAACCAGGAGAGGTGTCATTTGATTAAATGCGTTAATATTCCAGGACTATGCCAGATGTAGAGTCAATTACTAATTGTAGATTGTTCAAATGGATTTAATTTGGTCTCAATCAAAAGTTTGAGCCATCTGAATAATGACTTTAATGATGGCCGTGGTGATGATGATGCTGAATAGGATGATGATGACGATTCTGAGGAAGCAGAGGGTGTTTTCAGCCCCCTGCAGTTACTCTTGTTATCTCCATTGCCCTCTTCCCCCTTCTCCTTTTCTTCCTGCAGAATAATCATCACTTTTACCATCAGCAAACTTAATTAGATCTGCTCTATCCCCGCTCTATCCGCGCGCCTGAGTCGGACACAGCGTGGATCAGAGAGGCAGAGAGCAGGGAGGGATATGTGCTGCCTTTCAGCTGTCCTGCAGACGTTCAAAGCGGGGGTTTATACAGGGATTGGATTAGAGAAATGAACACCATTGAGTCGCGAGATTCACTGGGTCCCAAACTCAAAGAGAAACTGAAATCCCATGGCATTGGGACTTGCACATTCTGGGTGAAAGAATGAGTTGATTTGTCACGGTTTCATCATCACGTCTTGGGATTCAGTGGCTTTTCCTTCTGACCCTGACTTGAAGCCATACAGACTTGTGAAGGACATGCTACCTAATAGGAAGAGACATTCTATGGTCTATAGTGTTGTTTTTTGCATGAGGAATTGTTCTCAGTATTTTAGGTTGCAATATAACTGACCATTATAAGTTTGCCTGCAAACACATAGTGAATAAAATATAATTCAGCATCATGGCTCATTACTTTCAGGGATTGACATTGCATTTTAGGCCATTTTTTGAATGCTGTTTTCAGGTTTCAGAGCCCCAAAACTCAAATGAGCAGAGTGGAAACAAGTCCCTGCAGCTCATATTTACCGGCTTAAATAAATCATTCATCAATTTGTGTGCGTGTGTGTGTGCGAGATGAGATGAGTTTCCACTATGTGATGCGCTCGCAAGCAACTGTGCTTGTTTATTTAGTTTTAGGAGTGTCATTCAAGGCAACATCATCGATTGCCAAATGATGCTAAACAAAGATCTCAATAGAGACCAGATTTAAACCGGCACTTCACAAGAAAAAAAAGATTAAAGTGAATGTTCCAGCAAAGGGCTCATTATGGCTCCAGAATGGTTGAAGAAATGTGTAGGTCACAGTGGCTGAGCAGTGACCTGCAGTATAACAAGGATTCATATTATGCTCTTTGAGGCCCAGTAACCAAAGATTTCAAAAGCGGAACCTTGGCAACCGCATTCAGCAGAGGTCTGGAAATGTGCAAACCATAAAGAAATGCAACTTGGAATTGAATGCGAGTATCCAGCAATGGACCCCATGAATTATCATACATTAGTTATTGTCCTTAAATAGATTTGTGCAGCCATTATTAGAGAACAGAAAATGTATGCTAACTAACCCCTGCAATAACATAATATTTATTTGCCACTTGGGGGCAGCTGAAACAAGTTATGAATGTAATCATCTACATATTATGATTGAAGCTTAATGTTAGTCCAATACCACTATCTATTCAGCCCTGTTTGTCTTCTCTACAGTACTAATTTCTGAAGCAAACATCTCGCTCTTTCGATGCCAAATGTTCAACACCAAGTCACTAACTGTGTCTGTCTGCAGTTTGGTGATGAGCCACATGTTTCACAAACCCAAGTTCTCACTTTAGATACAGTATTATTGTTATGATGGCCCACCCTTCTGCTTCTCGGTGCGATGCACCAGGTTTTTAATTAAATCCTATCTGTGTTAACATAAGATGCTCAGAGCAAGTTCCCCAGAGTTTAGAAGTCGTAGTTTGGAAAGCACAAAAGTTGACGTTGGAACACACTGGATGGTACGATCAACAAACCTTCACCGTAGTAACCAAGGGGTTAAATGCGGAGCCCAAAACACTTCCATTAGGAGAAAAATGCTGTTTCAAAAACGATGCAAATAAAAGAGCAGAAATGTGCAACAACACATGCAAATGAGGAGACATCTTCACCTACTTGACAACACATGCGCAGCATTTAGAAAACATTCAACAACTTGAGGAAACATGAAGCTTTTACTAAAATGTGCTGCATAAAAAAAAAAACGTGATGCAAAGTGATGCACACAGCTGGGGCTGGAGCGCTTGTTGGTGTACACTGTACAGGGATTATAAAGTCTCCAACTGTTACCACCACAGGAAACTAAACTAAAATCTATGTTTTGATTGCATTATTCCTACTGCCAATATCGCACATCTGCTGTAAGCTAGCTAGCTAACGTAGCAAACCTAGTAATTTCAAATATACTGTCAAAACACATACGATTATGAAACAGACTTAACTCTGTGAGAGCAACAGATATTTATCAGGTACAGCTAAAGTACATGCGGCTTCATATGATAAATGCAATGTAACACACAAGAACATCTACAGTTCAACTAGCCACTGTGTCCATGTTTAAGTCATCATCAAAGGCTCCCCAGGTAAAAAAATAGTATGCTTAAATTATACTTTTAAAAGAATGTACTAAGTACACTTTTAGATAAATGTGCTATTTTGGTCGCATTCAAGTATACTAAAGTGTACTCAAGTAGTACTGGAGTACTACTTAATCATTAGTTGAGTATACTTGAAGTGTAAATAGTGTGCTAAATTGGCACAACCTTTTGTAAACTTTAAGTGTACTAAAGTACACCAGTTAAAATCATGATTCGTGTGCATTCGAAACACACTTGAAGTACAATTGTATTGTATCACCAGTGTGTTGGAAATATACTTAAAAGGGCATTTGTGTGCATTCGAAACACACTTTAAGTACAATTGTATTATATCACCAGTGTGTTGGAAATATACTTAAAAGGGCATTCAGCTCAATTCATAGTAATTCATAAGTGTGTTTTCAACATACTATTATCACACTTATTCAAGCACACCTGTTATTTTTCCAATTAACTTCAAATGCACTTTCTGACTGTATTTAATACTTTTAAATTGTGCTATTATGTTAATAAAAATGTATTTATAGTAAGGTTCATAATCCTTACAATTTAAGCACCATAAATCCATGTATTTTAAGTATAATGTTATTATACTATAATGTAGAGTAGAAGTGTATGGTACCACTGCTTATACTACAGAATATAAGTGTATTTTAAGTACAATAATGTTACCACTGCAAATACTGGGTTATGTGTTAGAGAAGCATACTTACAATACATCACTATTATACTTCATACACTTTAAGCTACTTCCGGATACCACTTAAGTACACACCAAGTGTGCTATTCTGTTTCATGACAAATTGCACTTCAATTATGAGAAAAACATAATTTTAATGACATAAAAACAACAACAAACCAAAAAACGTGTTTATACTAAATTTAACAATTAACAAAACATGATGGTTAAACTGACTAACTAACTTGCAAAGTCTATATAAACTAAATGGTGGCCATCAGTGAGGAGTAACGTTGCTTGTATATCTCTCGTTGTTGCATTTCCTCCGCAGCAGGGCCCGGATCGCACTCACCTCGGTGCCAGGAAATTTTTCTCTCATGGTGTCTTACAAAACAGGAAGGAAGCATGGGATTTAATACTTGATATTGATAATATAGACAATATATTAGATTGAAATCCATTCATAATGATAATATTAATACAGAATATCTGTACCTATAATGGCATTGACTTTCTCCGGGTCAAGGGTCTCTGCGGTTTTCCCCTTCCCAGTAAGGGTAGACTTCACCAGGGTCTCTTTCCCAAAGATTAGCGTTGCTAGTTCCTGGGCAAAGAGAGACATCCTTCTGTTGCCTAATCTGTGGAAGAGGCGTGTGGAGACCTGGACGGAGGAGTTGCCTTGGAACATCTGTAAAAACAAAGAGGCGGATTAAAACAAGATAAATTACAAATATTGTACCTGTACCATCAAATGAACTTGAATGCTTTGCTACAGTATATTTTAAACACACTGGAGATATAATATAATAGTCATGCAAGTGTATTTCTAATGGCAACAAAACATATTTGTAATGGTAAATGGACTGTACTTGTAGAGCGCTTTATCTGGTCAGCAGACTACTCAAAGCGCTTTTACACCACACATCACATTCACACACATTCATACACTGATGGCTGATTTCTAAGTGACACAGACACATAGGATTAACCTATGGATTAACCTTCAGCCGCGTTTTTATCATTTTATAATAATAAAATAATAAGTAATAAGGCTATTTTTACCGTGAGTTCTGGGCTAAGTGTGTTAGCATTTTTTCGCTCAGGGCTAATTTAGATGCTTCTTGTGAGACTTGTGCTTTGATTCGGAAAAAATTGTTAATATCTTCAGTTAGCTGAGTTTATAACAGCATGACACATTAATAGGTTTTTAAATATTAAGAAGCCCTGAGAGTGAAAAAACACCCCGCAGGACCCAGATTATGGTTACCGCGTCGTTATTAGCTTCAGTGCAAGGTGAGCACATTCAGTGCATTCAAGTCCTTATTTGCATATGTGAAAATAACAATTAAGATATTATCTAAGAGATAAATATCCCACACCCCTAATTTGAACATATGTTAACGTTATAATTTATCACCACCTTATACACATTTTTACTGAATAGAGCTTCATAATTGGACTCAAGCTAACGTTAGCTAGCAAGCTAGTTAGCTAGCTAGACAATAAAGCAACTCTTTCTACTAGCATTAAGTTATCAGTTAAATTTCTAAAGGCTATAGCCAAAGTTAGCTACAGTAACGTTATAAAGATTTTTTCAGAATCATTTAACTTGTATTTTTTATTTACCTCCTACGAACACCAATTTGGCTGCAACTGGCTTCGACTCCTTTTGCGGTCGACGTTTGGCAGGCCAAATCAACTCTATCCAGCCTTGCTCCAAATCGAGGTCTTCCATGCAGGTAACTGTAACTTTTACAGCCCTGTTTACATCCTTTATGATAGATGTATTTTCTGCTCTAACCGACCCGTCTGGGAAATAGAACAGTCCAAATGTTGGTAGGTCCAGCAGAGACATGTTGAATTGTTGTAGTCTGGCTGCTAAATTTCAAACAATAACCGTCCGTCCACCGATGCACTTGGCTCCACCACAGTTGGCGCGCAAACTGCTACATTGTGATTGGACGTCGTGAGTGACCTGCATCACGTGATGCAGGTCCAGTATTACTCGGCTCCAGCCGTTACTTTAGCATAGACTGTATATATAAATAGCCCTTGGTCTGGTTTAACGCTAGCTAGTTGTTGGAGCTAATGACTAACAATTATATATTATAAATATGCCACCAGTACAGTCAAAGTACAAGGAGTTATTATCGGACATCAATATAAAAAAAACACGATCAACAGAATACAGACACACTAATGTGAATGGAATACTGTATCACTCTGACACAAACAGCCGCCTTCTGAAAAGAAACAACTCTGTTGTAGAGCTGCAGAATGGGACGCTTATCAGAATTCTGAGCTTGGTAGTTTCTGGTACAATACACTGTGTTTGGTCAAGGAGTTTCTGAAGTCTGGAAGGAAGCTGTGCAGAGACACAAGACTTCATATTGCATCAAGCTTCATGTATGAAGTGTCTGAGTGCAACAATGTATATGCCATACATCCAGACTCATTGACATGATTAATTCGAGGGAGAAGATATATGTTATCCCTCTACCAAACAACGTTGAACGAGACTGATTTGACTGGACATCAAGGAAGCCTCAATAACTGATTCAGACTATAGGCTTGATGTAATTCACCAAATGAGATTAAATAATGAGCCTATAATGGGAAAATAAGTGTATTAATTTCCAATTCTGTGCACAATGAATTCTGTCATTTTGATGTTCTACTTATTAGTATTTTGTAATGTATGAATCCCTAGTAGATTGACTTGTTAAGTACACACCTGTAGTAGAATGTTGAATCTGTGATGTACCAATGTGTTTTAGGAACCTATTCTGAACCTGACATACATAAAGTGCCTTCTTTCAAGTAAGTCTTTGTGCATTAATACATGATGGTAATAGTCCAGACCTATACACTTCCCAGAGGTGTAAACCAAGTACACTATTGACAAGAGTTAAAAAAATAAACACTTACAAACAAAGTACACTGAAGTACACTGAAGTACAGTTTAAAATGAACTAACATTAAAGTGCACTGTTTGTAAGTATACTTATGTACACTTCTAATGAAGTGAAATTCAAGTCTACTTAAATAAAGCATACTAATAGTGTATTACAAATTACTTGCAAATATTGAACTTTTCAAAAGTAAACTAACGTACCACCGTAAGTATTTGCAAGTTAATATACTTTTTTTCAAGTACAATGAAGTACAAATTAAGAAAAACGTATATTAAAGTGCACTTTAATATACGTTAAGTGCACTTTAATATACGTTAATATATCGTTAATAAAGCATGCTAATAGGGTATTACAAAATAGTAAAAAAAGAATTGTACTTTCGATAAGTATACTTAATGACTACTAAAGTATTTGTGATGTAGTGCGTAGTAGCGAAAGTGTACTTACTTGCAATTCACATTACACTTATTTTCAAGTACACTTTTAATAAGCACACTGAAATACCACTTTAAGTATTTCAGAAATAGTATATTTATATTTAGTACATTAAAATTGAACTAAATTACATCTATTTTCAATTATACTTTTTAAAAGTATATTTTAAACATACTTTCAATTAAGCACAAAACGTACTGTAGAAGTATACTTGTATACACTTTTGTATACTTACATTATATTTATAATACACTAAAGTATACTACTTTTTGACCTGGGAAACAGCAATTGTTGGGTTATGGGACAGCAAGCAGGAAAACACCCTGGTCAGCTAATCCACCACAGATACAGAAACATTCACATTCCTACTGTATTCACACACGCTATCGTCCACCTGACTGGAACCATTTTAAAGAAACAGGAAAAACCATCATGCAGCTCTTAGCAGACAGGATAGAGATGTGTACTCTAATAAGAATTATTCTTTTTGTTAAGCAACACTGTGTACAACTGATCCTCCGGGCAGTCCAGCAATTATTACGCACTGCATAATAATAACAACCTGCAAATGTTTTTTATGTTGGCAAACAGCTGGTACACAGACCTCGGGCTGAGGTCTCGTCTCTGCGTGAGTGTGTGTAACCCTAACGAGTCGCGGAGAGGACCGAGGCAGTTGCATTTACTCAGCACTGAGACACATAGTCATTAGGGGAGGTAAACATTCACTTAAGCTTGGGCGTGCTCATTGACGCCACTCAAGGGTCTTTGTGAGGACTGATCAGGGAACTGAGTGAAGCTGAGGTTTTAATTATCCTGAACACCTGACAGCCTTTGTCAGTGCTTTGTCACAGCAGTGTTGGCTTTACTCATTCTCTCATCTTGAATTACGGGACGGGAGAAATCCAGAGTTTGCTTGACACATCAAGGTGCTCGATGAAATATGCGCCTCGTCGTATTCCGTGCAGATGCGTTTCTGCTCAGAAAATAAAGCTTCAAAGTTATCCACCTACAGGCTTTGACAGATAAAGCGTCTTCTTTGTTCAGATAAGTAGCACGAAGTAGTGGAGCAGAATGCCAGCTAACTGCTTTTTTTTATGATAAATTGCTATCAGACAATTGTGAAAAATGAAACTCATCCTTACTTAATGTTGTCCAGAGTACAGATGTCAGCGCGGCCAGAGGCATGCATAATGTGGTGATTAAAAGAGCCAATTGCCTGACAACGCTTTAATCAGTATCTGCATTGCTTATTGCTCATCTGGGTCACCCAACTCGCCATTAATCAACTTAAGAAAACGCTGAGGTTCTTTTTAGACTTGAGTAGGATTGCACACGTTTTTCTTTGTTTGAGTACAATAAATACGGTTTCTAATTAACTGTCTGGTGCACTGTGAAAACTTGTGTTGTTCTCTGACTGTACGAGTCATCATTGTGTTGCGCACACAGAGAAGAGTCAATAGATAAGTCAGGGCTGCAAGGCTGGGTTTTAGGGCATGCTTTTCATCAAAGGGGCCCTATTATGCTCCTTTTCAGATTCATGTTTGTATTTTGTGCCTCTAATGTGAAATGTTTACATGCTTTAATGTTCAAAAAGTGCTTAATTTCTGTATAAAACCAGAGCCAAGTGTGCTCTGATTGGTCAAATGGCTGGCTCTGTAGTGATTGACAAACTACTCAGAGATGACCCGCTCTATACTTATAACGCTAGCCAATCGGAGTGCAAAACGTTACATAAGGATGTCACTATGTTATGGAAGCAAAGAAAGGAGTCCAATTGAGCCTTTTTTCCCTGTTATATTCTTCTTCCTGCCAATAAGCAGATTTGTTCATCTAAGTTTAGGGGCATGTGTTTTATTTTTACTATTAGTTAATTATTTCTGAGGTTGTGGATGTGTGAAAAATCTGCAACTTGAGTTGTGAGGAGAAGGCGTGGATTAAGCTGTGTGAAAATACATAAATAACAGAAATATCTGCACATTCCAATCTCACCTGTCATCAGCCCATATGAAAACAGATGTTTGAAGACACCGTGTTAACCCGTTATACAGAAATATATACAATATGTGTTCACATGACCGTATTGACAATATGTACATCTATAAATGTGTGTATGGGCCAGTATGTTGCAAAAATAACACATTTGTGTTAGTCTTGTTTCTTCAAATTTGTTTTCAAGCCAGTCGCCTATAGCAAATGTCTTTCAGAGGGAATGGAATTGCCTACTGAATAAGGTTTACTTTTCCATTATAGGCAGCATTGCTTATATCAAATATATTTGCTATTGCATCTCAGCTATATAAGACTGCATTGAGTTTTCTCAGGAGAGAACATTTCTAATATTAACCCTGCAATATTCAAAGCATGCAAGAACACTGTGCCTCGTACAATACATAAATATGTGTTTTGGAAGAAATCAATGCATAGGTTTTGCATTTTAAGTCTTTATTTATGATACATTTGAAGCTATATCTTATATCTATATCTTCTCATGTACACATTTGAGGTATGTTCTTTTAAAGATTCTTATGTATTTCGTTGTCATTGGTTTTCATTTGTGTCGTGCAAAAATGCATGCCGTAGATGTGACATACCAATTGGTGCAAATATAGTATACTGAAATAAAAAGGAAGTCTGAGAGAGAGGAAAGAAAATTAATATAATGTGTCAGTCTAAGCACAGAGGGAGAGGCTCATTCCTCTCCTTCCTGCCTCCCCAGATGCTCAGCCTCTCCCTGTTGTTGCTCCTCTCATTGAATGATTCTGACATTAACATATTCAGTCAGGAATGCAGTGACAGACGTTGTGTTTGTGTGCGCTCGTGCATGCGTGTGTGTCTATGATATGATAGGGAGCCCTTGTCAAATTGTTCCTCTTTGTTAAGGCTCGTAGACTTTTTCACATCATCAGGGAGTTGGGTTCATTTGCAGGAGCAAAATTGTTATTTGCAAATGTGGCCACTTCACTTGGAAAACCATTAACTTCAGAGATTGAAATATATACATGTGTATAAATGGTACAAATCATTTCATTTTATAGATGGAGACAACAGTGGTCTAACAAGTGCAAACTCCAACATGTATATTCTTGTCCATAATATACTTCATGTCACTGGTTGTGGGTGTAATAGTGAGTCAGGTATTCACTAAATCTTCCAGATTGCTGAAACAATGTTGCTTCACCCTTTTAAGTGCTCATAAAGACAATGTAAGATAATGAGAATACTACGTACTTTATCCAGAACATATTTTTGTATTACTAGTAATCATCAAATAACTATCACAAAATACATTAATAAGTTAGTAAACCCCGTAATTTCTGCTTTGGAGGAATGGATAAAAGTCTGACAACCCTCTTTACACAATCCTGCCATGACTCCAGCATTAGTAAGTAATTGTTTATATTTGCTGACTCACAAGTCTGTCTTATGTAATCCATTATGTTTACTCCTTTTTATTAAATTGTTATGTTTGATTTTTGTATGTGTGAAGTGCTGCTCTGCTCTTAATAATGTTTGCACATAATTGAGCTTGGGATTTTATCAACGCAGTCCTTCTTGGAAATTATTGAGATGCTTTTAAACAGTTGTGTAATGTAATCATCGGTGGATTGTTGTCTCAGGGAAATGCCATTGGAATAATAAACATTCGGAAATGAAGTATAGATAAGTAAAAAGGAAAAGATACAGTAAAATATGCAAACCAAAATGACTCCTATTCAATGCTTTAAATAAAATGTACTGTTTACTATCTAAAGTATGCCTTTAATGTAGTGTATATAAAATAGACAGAAGAACATGGTTACTTATCTCCCTAAATTATACCATTGCTAACATTTTTAGCTTCACACCCAGTTAAAATGTTGACCAGCATGGCTGAATGTTGTTAAGGGTCTCGTAAAACATGGTAAGAATGCTGACCATGCAGAGTGCTTGGCCTGCACTACCCGTTCTATAAACTTTGTAATGTTTTCCTCCCTGTTTTTAACTTTTTAGTTATTCTCCTTTTAGGCTGGTCTGCATTTGCAGGGGGGGCGGGTTGGGGGTCAAGGACGATTCATTCCCTCCTGGGGAAAGAAAAGCAAACAATTCACCAGTGATAGAGAGACTTTTTACCGGAAAAAAAACAGAGACTCTGCCTGTGCGGCTGGCTGCTGATAAATGACCTCAGCCAACAGCCTCCAGTGTTGCGCAGCGTCCAGCTAAAATACCCAAGAGTTCTGCTCCAATCCTCTCCGTCCAGCAAACATATTCTATACAAGCCTGATTGGATTGTTATTGCTCACCCATTGTGAGAATAACTGCCATTAGAGTTTGCAAATGGCTTCGTACAATCAGTCCATTTCGCAGTCTGGTAAAAAATTCAACAGTGCATTTAAGACATGATTTGCTACCATTTTTACTATTGAAAAGAGGGGTAAAGTCCAAAATAAAACATGTACTTTTTTAATCAGACTAATGTCTTTCTGGAAATGTTTCTAAATTTGTACCCCTACTATTGTATATTTGGAAACAATTTCCGGGCATTGAATTGCAATTTCCAATATAGCTTCCATCAGTCTTAAACCGAGATTCAATTACATTCTTGAAAGCACCTTATATTCACATTTGCTTGGGAAATGGCTTGCGTAAATAACTAATTATCCAAATAGTTGTCAATGTACTTTATGTCAATCAACTAATTGTTTCATCCTACACTTAAAAAATAAAGTATCAAGGCATCAATCATTGTTACAATATATATATATATATATATATATATATATATATATATATCGTGGATCAAATGACTTCACGTAATGTTGCTTATCTCGATGAACACACAGAAATGTATCACCAGCTCTGTAGTTCCTATCTGCAGCGCGTTGTAGCCTCTTGTAGCTCTTGTGTGTGTGTGTGTGTGTGTGTGTGTGTGTGTGTGTGTGTGTGTGT
>CALSBZ010045117.1:1015686-1039149 GCA_943591055.1 Gobionotothen gibberifrons | reverse complement strand
TGTGTGTGTGTGTGTGTGTGTGTGTGTGTGTGTGTGTGTGTGTGTGTATAGGTGTGTGTGGCTATAACGAAGCAGCCTGCAGTCGCTCTTTAGCTGTCTAATGAAGGTAAACACAGCAAAGGCTGTGTGTAAAAGGCCCAGCTCTACTTCCTACTTGGCGAACCTGTAACTCTATGTATCTCTTGCGCAAGAGAAAGTATATCGTGATGAGCAAAACCATGTCACTTGGCCCAGGTGGTTTCTACAGAACGGACAAAACATGTTTAACGACCATAAAGGTCCATAGGTACCGGCGGTCTATCCGCCAAAACAAACTTAAAGTGGACCTATCATGCTATATTTGAATAATATAGTGTAGGACCATACCTATATAAGGAATATTTATACTTTTTATTTTTCAAAATACCAAACAGATCATACATTTTAGCCATTCCTCATTTCGCTCAATTTAACACTGTCTTTTCATGGGCTGATTCTGTGAGAACAGCCCCATCTACAGGCCTGGCATATGTACTACAGCGTCTCCAGCGCTTTCCAACGGCAATGTCCGTGGCTGTCTCCTCCTGATTGATGGAGTTGGCCCAATAGCCGTAGTGCCACTTCTGTGACGTCATAGAAGTGTTCAAATCTGGATCAGTCTGTATCAGATCCGTTGCAGCCCCTTTTTAAGAGATTTAGGTATGGAGGAAAATAGAGAGGGTTGTGTTTTCTGACACTTAGTGAGTTCCCTGGAACACCGGGGACACATATTCATGTATACAAGACGTACAAAAGTGCATTTTGCATGATAGGTCCCCTTTAAGTTTGTGTCAATCACTTGCACGTCACTTCTGGTATGATGGGCATTCCCTTTCCGGTTTGAGTATCTAGTTTGTTAAAGTGTTTCGGCAAAAGTTAAAGTGTTTCGGCAAATGTTAAAGTGCTTTGGCAAATGTTAAAGTGTTTCGGGAAATGTTAAAGTGTTTCGGGAAATGTTAAAGTGTTTCAACACTTGTAAATGTGTCTCGACAGTAGCTTTTCTTTGGTAAAGGTTTTGCTAATGTAATTTTGTTTTAGAAAATGTAAATTTGTCTCAAGCTTTGTTAAAGTGTATCACACTTTTTAATTGTTGATTGCACCTCTCAGCCACCGTACATCCTTCCTCTTCATTCACCCCTTTACTTCTAACCATTTGGCTGTTTTTTCTTTCTTATTCTTGTACTTTTTCTATTTTTCTCATAATTACCGTTCTCAATATTGATTATTGTTATATATAAGCATTGTGTGATGCATTTTCACTATTTCACTATT
The DNA here is from genome assembly GCA_943591055.1 of Gobionotothen gibberifrons. Taxonomy (NCBI): domain Eukaryota; kingdom Metazoa; phylum Chordata; class Actinopteri; order Perciformes; family Nototheniidae; genus Gobionotothen; species Gobionotothen gibberifrons. Next base: position 1,037,859 of record CALSBZ010045117.1, on the reverse strand, counting down.
TCACTATGGCTTTTTTTACATTAAGCTATTTTCTCAAAAGGAAATTATGAATGTATACAATATTGTGAAACCGATTTTGTTCTTTCTTTTTGCGAGCAAATACTAAAATGTAATTATCAAACAGCAGCATATTGCATATTGGCACAGAACATCAGCTTATTTCCATGTCTCCATCCCTATCCAAACAATTAGAAGTGACAACGAGCAATAAATACTGGTCGCTATACCGAGCGTGTTTACCTTGAAAGTTATTAACTTGCAGATCACGTTTGTGTAGCAATGACAGAGACGCTGAGAAACACTGAAACCTACAGTATGATAATACAGGCGTGCTGATTAAATAGCCACCCAGCGCTCTTCCTACTGTCTGCTTCCTCATTTATTTTTAGAGGTCCCTGCAGTGTTGAGCACAATGAAGCAATAATTCCGGCAGAGCCTGTGCTTTATCCATCAGAGTGCTGAAAAGGATAGTAGATATTATATTATTTTAATGTGGTTGCATTCTTGAAAATTAATAATTAAAAAAATGTATATGTGTTGGTGTCTGTTTGCTGTATACCGCTCTGCAAGAGGATGAATCCAGCTGATGCTTAATACATGAACCCTAGGGAAAGCATGATTTTGTTTGGAGTTATGGGTCATGGACGAGGGCACAATTTGTGACGCAACATGTGAAAAAAGACCAGTGCAATAGAGCTGACAAACGACATACCGAGCCCTGTTTGTTAATGAACATCTGACAAGACAAATGCAGAGTGAGGGAAAAAAGGTACAGCTCAATAATCTTGATTCCACACGCACCTCCTCACTCGGTAAATCTTCCCAGCATCCCTCAGCATCCCTCATTGGTGGTGGTTTGGGAAATATTTGTTGTGCAGGATGTAAACCAAGGCTGGCTTTGGTAATGCACCATGCCTTTTTGTGAAAAACGTCCTTTAACTACACCAATCCTCCAGAAAGAATGATATCTGAGAGGCTTCAGAAAAAGAGGCAGCCGTGTTATTTGGAGGGCTACCGAGAAGGGAGAGAAGAATTCTTCAGTGAGGAGTAAATAAAACAGCAATGTGCAACAGCAACTCTTTGTGACCGCCATAAAGAATCTCCTGCACCCTTATCCTTCTTTAGTTGTGATATACAGAACTGCTTATTGTGGGCCGTAAAACGTATTTTCTTCCGATGAACACCATAAACTTCCAAATTCTTCCCTCAGAATAATCCCCTGGGTTCCAGGCCATGTGAAAAGCTCTTTAATGGCAGATCTGGAAGTGCAATTGTTGGCAACAAAAAGGCAAAAACATCAGCCTCAGGTAAGACACAAAGGCAGCAGTATTTCGAAGACGTTTGATTGCTGTGAGGCTGATTAGCAGTTTGAGTTGAACTGTCACTGCTAAGAGCTTAGCCCAAAGCCATTTTGGCATCGTATAATTTACAATTTATAACTGTTCACGACGGATACCTGGAATAATTTTTGATACTGAATAGTCAAAAAGCCCTTAAAGAGGCCCTATTATGCTTTTTGGGGTTTTCCTTTTCCTGTATATTGTTATGTATGTTTAAGTGCATGTAAATGGTCTGAAAAAGCTAACATCCCAAAGTTCCCTCCAGAGGGAGATTCTCCCCCGCACACCCCCCCCCCTGCCTGAAAGGTTTCGATTGGACTCCTATGTTTACGCCCGTAACATAGTGACATCATAACACCCCGACTAACATTGGTTAGCGCTCCAACACATTTTACGTGATATGCTAAAGATGGGACATGTCTAAGAGTTTGACCAATCACAACACAGCCGGCCAGCTGACCAATCGGAGCAGACTGGGCTCTGGTATCAGACTGAGGTTGAAAAGAGGTGCTGCAGCTTGAGCTCAAATTGAGCATATAGTAAAATGTCCTCATTCAATTATTGTACAGCTGTTCTGAAATCTGAACAGGGTAACATTTAACTTCTTGAATTTTGCTTTGGATTTTACTGTCTGTCAGAGATTTAAGCAGGCTTATTTGCGATGGTATTGTTATAACACCAAACATAACTCACGATTCTCCCCTTTACAGACGTGCCCACTCTGTGCTAATCCCATGCAGATTTGGGAGGAATCCATGCATCTTTTTGCAAGTGTTATTTCCGCCTGTTCTAAAAATGGTTTCTGCACACTGTGGCTCCTAAATAGTCTTGGAAATGCATAGGTACGGTATGTGTGTGTATGGAAATATGAGACTCTTTTGGATACAATGAAACCATTTGTATTGGAGAGAACATTTGTTAAGCTTCACCTCATTGTATAAAACCAGTTTTGACCTCCATGATAATAACAGCCTCATAAAACTTTATAACCACAAACTAGTGACCTTGGGTGTTTTAGAGGATGTACAGATGTTCAAGGTGGGAAGGGGGGTGTGAGTGAATACAAGAACAGAAATTATCGCCATTCAATTGCCGAAAACAATTTCAAGTGGTTGACAGCAAATTACAAATGTGACTTTTCTATGTTGTTACTCTAGGTCCTGATGCAGCATTTCTAATGGTTTTTTCACTTTTCTTTCAAATTCTTGAGTGGTAAATTTTTTTTAAATATGGCATTTAAAATTGTTCTACAAATAGTATAAAACAAAAAAATTGCTGCAACAGCTTATGAGAAATAATAGAGCATTAGAATAGCCACAATGCAGTTCCATCATCATTTTCTTAGCCCTTATGCACTAAACGTGCATGATTTGAAATGGTGCTTTACGAAAAATCACCGGTCATGAAATGTTTTTGATTGCCATGTCCATCTGAAGATTTCCGGCAAAACTAATAAAAAATGTCAAATCTGAGCATTATTCAACACTGCAATGGATGAGGTTAACCATTATCCACCTCTCTGTTGGAAAGCAGTGGTGCATGCTGGTGCGAGGGGATTCTGCCGGTGACCATGTGTAGAGAGCCCGAGGCTGTCAGTCTTTGTGTCCAAGGAGTAGAAGATGAAGAGGGTCACCATGACACCAAGTACGCATGGTAGTAATATTTCAGCAGCTGCACAGAAGGAGGCAGACAGTAGCGCATGGGTTTAAATCAGTTTGCATAGCAGCATGGGTAACTTCATCAAGATGAAATTGAATCACTGAACAGATGACAAACTTAACCTGCAAAAAATGTATTTCCAAACATTTCAAATCAAAATGTTGTTTTCTCAGATGTTCTTGGAGCTGTCTCATCACCATTCACAATTAGCTTTAATTTTAGCCAGCTGTGAGAGGATCCTCAATAGCACATTGCATTGAGGAACAGTACATCACTAATTTGTTATCATAGCGACACAGAGTGATGGAATCTAGTAAAGTACATTTACCTAAGTAGTGTAGTTGAGTACAATTTTGAGGTACTTGGACTTTAACTGATTATTTCAAGTTGATGCCCCTTTATACTTCTACTTTACTACGTTTTGGAAGCAAATATTGCAGTTTTACTCCACCACATTTATCTGACAGCATAAGTTATTATTTTTTAATTCAGACTATTGGCTGATACAAAATAAAATAAAGAAATAAATATTCAATTTAGCGCGACTTAACCAACTGTGATGAACACATTAATGCATCTATATTAATAACCCAGTCATTTCATTAATATGATTTTGACATGGCCCGAGATGCATGATGTCTACTTTTACTTTTGGTACTTAAAGTATATTTTGATGCCAAGACTTTTGTACTTTTAAGTATGATTATTAATCCAGGGCTTTACTCGTAAATGTCCAATTAAAGGGGCCCTACCATGCTCATGTACAGGTTCAAATTGTATTCTGTGCCTCAACTGTGGAATGTTGACATGCTTTAATGTTCAAAAAGTGTTGAATTGTTTTCTCATACTGCCTGTGGTAAGAGCAGACAGTCTGCTCTTAATGGTTAGCCGGCCGGCTCTGTTGTGATTGGTCAACCACTTAGAGATGTCCCGCCCCTATCAAGTACAGTGTGTTGGAGCGCTAGCCAATAGCGCAAGTGTTACATACTGATGTCACTATGTTACAGAAGTAAACGAAGGAGTCCAATCAAGGAGTTTCCCTCTGGAAGGAAGTTTTGGATTTGTAGACCATTTACATGCACAAAACCTAAACAACACACAACAGGAAAATAAAAACTCCAAAAAGCATAATAGGGCCCCTTTAAGTATAACATCTGAGTGCTTCTTCTGCCACTAGTGACAATTGTGAGTATCTTTTTTCTTCATTCCATTGTAAATATAAATACTGCGTAGAGTAGGCCTACATTAGTGACCCCCCTATTTATCTCAGCCCTTGGGAGCCAGTGGGACACTATCAAGGGCAGAAACAAGATTATGCTTTAATAACATGACTTACTCCCACTTGACTCTGAGGCTTTACAAATGAACTGCTTTCGTTCACCTAACACATGCAGCATCCAACACATGCCCGGGGCGAAAATCCACCTACAAATTTCCATTCACACCTGGCCATTATCTTTTGTCCTGGAGGGGATGGAGAGCTAATTAGAAAGAGTACAGGGGTCCTTTCCAAGTCCAGAAAGGTTGCGGCAGTTTGCTTTGTAATCACCCACATCCACCGCGTACATGCTCTCAGGGATATGCCTTAATATCAAACCCATTTTGAAATGATTTACCTGCAAGGGAAGTAAACAATTTTGCAGCAGCTTTTATCGACTAGGAAAGAAATAGCTTAGTGTGCAAGAAGAAATGTGACTTGAGCAAACTCCATTAAAAGGAATGCGCAGGCGGCATTTCCCCCTTTCTTTCCCCCCCCCCCCCCACGCTATTGTTATCTTTACTCCTCATTCTCCAGATCCTCCATTCTTGATATTACCAGTAATAATTCAGCCAAGAGAATCAATATTTCTGTGTAGCTACTATTAAAAAGTGGTACGACACTGTGGCTTTTCACAGTAATTCCTCTTTCTGTATTTATCTCTTTCTCTCTCTGAAATCCATCAGTAATCATAACAACATGGCTGTCTCATCTTTGTGACCCTCCTGGAGTCTGAGACACCTGCAGATAAACCTCCGCGTATCTCTAGAGTCTCTACAGTGAATGGTGAAATTGCAATGGTAGAGAATGACCTTTAAATCCAGGTGCCTCCATGCGTGGTGTCACACTGTTTCACTGCAACACCTCTTTCACATGATCTAACAGAAAATGTTTTAGCCCTCTAGAGGAACAAGCTTAACTGAATTATGTTCTTATAAGAGGCAAAACATCACCTATACCTTCTACTTTATAGATGCATTTTGGTGACGATGCCTCCAAGTATGATGGATAGGGAATTCTAAATTACAAAACACCTGAAATGCATTTTCCCTGCAGGCATCTGGTGAGCGATTGACGCCCAGGCTGATAATCAATCAAAAAGTCAGCCGCCATTTCAATCACACTGGTGAAGGTTTCCTTTAAAGGAGTGCAGAACACTACATGATGTAAGCCTTTTAAGTATCATACATAGGGAAGTTTCAAAAGTGTAACCCCATTTGGACTGTTTGAGTTCCTCTCTGAAGGCAACAGAATGATAGTAATGTTAAAACACCTGGTCAAATCTTGAAATGGTGTATAGCTTGGCTTTTATCAAGCCTACCAAAAGAAACAGTATTAGACATGTTATTTGCAAAGAGTTTGCTGTAAGTTGCAAACAAATTGCAGTGTTACTGCCGATCTAGATATTCAATTTTTCCCAGTAAAATAATTGTGTGAATCCATCATTCTTAGGAATGCCCTCATGAGCATTTATTTTTCAGTAGCCACCAGTCGGTAATGTTAGTTATCTAGGAAGTCTATCGTTTTTATACCTTTTTTTAAATCTCTGAATAATGTAATCTGCTCTCTGTTCTGATAACTGCTAATCGTAAAACTGGCTAAAATATTCTCATGTGAGAAATTCACACTGGTCCTGCGGGATTGAGTTGAATTTACATAACATCTTTGAACACCCAGATCCTGAATTAAGTAGAGTCTGATTAATATTTTTAATTTCATCTTTGGAATTATACATGTTTGATAAAATCACAATAAATACTTGATACACACAGAGATACATGTTGGTGGCCTGCAGCCCCAACATGTATTACCTGTTGTTCCCTTTGTCCTAAACTGAAATCCCTGTTGACACTTGCAGTAAGGTAACCACACAGGTAAAAACTGGTTTTATTTACTCAGCTGAGCATTGATTGTTTGTCGCCAAAGCTTGAGCAAAGAGGCCAATGCATTTTATCTGGAAATGATGTCAATTGAAACGCAGATAGTCACATATAATTCAGATTGAGGAAACACATCAGTGCATCCTCTTTAATTCAAGCTGCATCCTTGGATTTTTTTTTTCCAATGGAGCCAGACAATAGTTCACCACACATAAGTAGTATTTGCAGAGCGGAAGGATCAAGGGAGCCAGATTTATTCCATACATTCAACAATATGCAAATTGTATTAACATTTCCATTTGTGTATGACTCACTGGCACATACAGTACTGTATATAACTGCCAGTTCCCAACACGCTGTACATTTGATTCCTGCATCCACAGGCCCAGTTATGGCCCCTAATCATGATTCACTGTGTCCTTGTGATTCACCATGAAAGGAAGGAGATGACATTCCATCCCTCTGGTCGTGCTGAACGGGTGTGAAGCCAGCGACCCGTGCAAGGGTCAGAGCCATAATGTTCACACTGTTGAAGAGCTGGTAGAAATCCTCCTGTATTAGCTCATACGGATGAAGCTCTATAGAGCCAATGTGCCAGGTCACACTATGTCCGTACTGCTGTAATGATGTAGGAGCATCTCTGCTTTTATGCTGGCTCTTTATACTGCAGAATGGAGATTCGCCCAACGCAATGGAAAGTGATAAATAACTCTGGCACGATTGGAGTTCTGCATAAGTCAGGAGGAGCCACCAAGGGGGAAACAGATTGTAGATTGTTTTGTGTGCAGAGAGGGAAAGGCGGGTGGCGTTTAGATTAATGCATCTGCCCGTTTTACGAAATGCCTTTAAATCTGCAAGTGCAATGTAAGCTCAAGTGAAATGCATTTCATCCAATACTGAACGCACAACTTTGGGAGCGCCTATTTTGTCAGTAGGTGAAAACATTATTTACTGTGGGATATTAAGGGACTACAGGGACGAGTCTTTTGACACTCATTCATACGTGGCATGAGCAGGCAGCTGTTTATGATAAATGTCATTACCCTGCGCACTGGTGTAAGGAAATGCCTGGTGGCTTCAACCAGCAGCAATGAAACGTAGAGAACTGCCATTTGCGGAAATATTTAGTTGATAAGTGAAAGTTTGAGAATACTTAACAGGAAGGAAAATGTATTCCTGAAATCATGTTATTGAAAAGCTTTATCTATGCATATATATATACAAATAGTTATCAAGTTATATAATAATAAAGGCCAAGTGCTTATTTCAGAAATACGTAAAACCCACATCACACTAAATGTCAAAGTACAACACTCTGAATATGAATGATTAATCAATAATAATCATTCAATTAGGACCTCTTTGCTCGAATTTACTGACATTCTACAAATGCATCTGACATTTGACAAACAATTTAATTTTATGTAGATATTTGTTTTGTAAATGTTTAACTCAGCTGCAGAAATATTTAAATCCTTACTTCAACTCTTACATGTTTTGGATGTATTAAAGTGGATACAAAAAAATACAATTTACTCTATTACTGTACATGGCATTGTTAAATCACCTCCACAATGGATGGTCATTTCTTTCGGTTTGGCTTGTTTTCTGTTTATCTGCAGGATTACAGAAAATAAAACCTTCTGGCCCACATATTTTTAAACCTGGTTAAAGTGTGTAGCATGGGCCAAGGAGAAATCCCTTACATTTCAGATTTGATCCGAATCATATGTGTTGTGTTATGGAAGCAGCTTGGCGGAGGTGTTTCTATTTCAATTTTATCTGAGAGTCATGTTCTTGCCCTGTTGGGAGTCCAAATCCAAGCAATCTCCCTGGTAAGACATTCTGAAAGTGTACACTGATGTAGTACAGTTGACCTTCTCATAATATCGTCATCAGTATTTTAGTTTGAGGTTAAACTCTTTGATTTCTAAGGGGAAAGGGTATTGTTCATCAAGATCCGAAAACTTGGAAATGAATGATTGTAGCCCACTTACAGCAACAGTTGATGATAAAAGTTATTCAATTTAGATAAGTCTCTGAAGCACAGAGGCCTTTACACATTAAGACTGGTTTATTCCCATTTCGCCCCTTCCCGTTTTGCCCCAAATATATTCCCATTTCTCCCCTTCCCATTCTGCCCCTTCCCATTCCGCCCCTTTCCCATTTCGCCCCTTTCCCTTTTCGTCCCCTGTCCCATGCAGCCCCAACAACAGCCTCTGATTCGTCAACAGACTTCATGCAATGCTTCATGGGATGCATCCTTAGATCTATAAACTCTAACCCTAACCATCACCCTAACCCTAAGACCCACGACCAAGCAAAACAAGTATAATTTCTTATGTGGCCTAATGTAAAAAAGGGGTGAAATGGGAAAGGGGTGAAATGGGAAAAGGGCGAAGTGGCAATGGAGCCAATTGGGAAGGGGCGAGATGGGAATCATTTAGGGGTGAATTGGGAAAAGGGCGAATTGGGAAGGGGCGAGATGGGAAAAGGGCGAAATGGAAAAGGGGCAAAATGGGAATCATTTAGGGGTGAATTGGGAAGGGGCGAAATAGGAAGACACCATTAAGACCAGGTGCTGCCAGCAAGCATGTGGAAGTGACTTCTCTTTTCATCTTAAATAAAATATCCCTGCATATCTGGACGTCCTGTACCTATGCGTGGATTGATGAGGGAAAGTTAATGAACTTCCAAAAACCCAAGTTGCATGTTTCAGTTAGACCAAGAAATGCTTGAAAAAAGTACCTGCGCAACAGCCCAAAACATGTGTGGGTCATTAAACCTTTTTCATAATTGTAAGATTTCCATCAGTATATTTGAAATAACTAGGTCAGTTAGCTAGCTAGCTTACAGTAGATCTGCAATTATATCGAGTGGAATCATACTATCACATTGTTAAAGTAAGCCAATAAAACATATATTTTGGGTACATTTCCAGTCACAAGTCCCGGATTTTGATTTGCAGTGTTTTGTTTATGCGTAGCTTTTAGTAAACGCTCCACATGTTTCGTCGATTTGTTGAATGTTTTCCAAATGCTGCACATGCGTTGTCAAGTTGTTGAAGATGTTTCTTAATTTGCAGGTGTTTTGGCAAATGTTTTGTTTTAAAATTTGCACCATTTTTCGAAGTGCAGCGTCTTTCTCCGAGGTGTTTTGGGCCGTTGTAGCGCGTATGCACCCTTCAACCACTGCATCAACCTGATCATTAATACTCCATACTTATTTACTGTATGTACTTAATGTTTTTCTTTTAAAGAGAAATATTGAAGAGCCTTCGAGAAAATAGACTCAACCCTTGAATGTCTTGCTTGCTTGTTCCAGGTTTAACAATTTCTTTTTAAGACTTTTTTGAAGCAAATTTAATTTGGTTGATGCTCTGGTAACAAGCTTGTGAGTGAACGTTGCTTTGTAAACTTGAAACCTCTTATTTTGCTTTGACACTATAACTAGCATGTCTTAAAGTGCTTTGGTAGAATAACAGAACAGGATATAGAGTGACAGTTGTGGGGGAGATGTTTTTTGTATCCCTTTTTACGATGGTATTAGAATGGAACAGTGCCAAATGTCAAATATTACTTCTCCATGAGTTTTCAAAGCCTTTTCTTCTTGCTGTATACAATCTATAGCAAGGAATTTAGATTTTGAAATGTTAAATAACCTGTAGGCATGATTGATAGATCGTTGAGCGTGCAATATTACTTATCATCAAAGCAGTGACCTGATTTCACCTCAGGACTATGTTTGCAGCACAGACGCTCTCAAATGAAATGTGGGCCTAATTACATTTTATCTGATGCCCCGCAGCAGGCCCTGCCCTCGGAGAAATTAATATCTGAGTGTCCACTGCACACACACATTTCTTTTCAAAATGCATCAGCTGCCATCCTTCTTGTTAATGTGCAATGCGGGAATGAAAGTGTATACAGTTGTGAGTTATTCGTCATGCCCGAAAGACCAAGCAAGGCGCTCTGCAGCTAGAGTATGCATTTCAAAAAGCATTAATTAAACAGAAAAATAAGCTCTCCTAGCTCGCATTCATGAGCAGCCAACTATTACTTAAAGTCGCCCTAAACCTGTGTCATTGTGTTGTTTATGGGAATGGTAGTCAGAGAACTATCCGTCACAGGGTTTGAAGTCAACCGATATTTACTTGTCGTTTCCCCGTTGGGAGAGGTTGAATTGAAGTTTGTCACTGCAGACAGATTTGTGATATAAAAAGTTACATGCTGGGTATATGTGGCCCCCATGCTGTGGTCATGTGCCTCACTGGCTCCACTTCTTTCGAAATCAAGCTGAGAAGCATTCCCCGGCTGGGGTGTTCTCGTAACGTACATTAACTACCCACAACTGCTGCTGCCGGTAGGGGGGAATGTTGCTCTTTGATGAGTCACATGCCTGTCAGTGATGACCGCGGGTCGCTCCCGTGGAGATGAGGGAGCGGATAATGAGCATTGAATCTCCACGGTCACCTGAAATTGTGTTTTTATGAATATTAAGAGTGGTTGCTGTACGTGTGTGGGCAGAAAAATAGCAACTGTACTAAGAGACAACAAAGACAATTTGAAATGTATGATATGCATGTGTATACGCTTTCCATATCTACACCTGTGTGGGTGTGTGCGTATGTAAAAGACGGCAAAGAAAGGAGGTGCACTCCACAAAGCCATATTTAAAAAGATGTGCTTGGTATCAGTAAAGAGAAATATCTATGACAATTCAAATAGTAAGGGGCTATACTCTACTAAAGAAAGTCATAAAAAAACATTCATATAGTTATTATTTGATAGTTATAGTAGTAAAGAACACACATGTTTCACAAACAATACTTACTACGTTTGCAAATCATACTTTATATAATGGGGTGTACTTTCTCTATTGTCCATTGCATGAATTTGTAATGCTTTGAAATGAATGGACTGATTGGAAAAGTTTGCACTGTATTATTAAACAACAATATGTAACTTTGACACGTATTAATGCAGACTTGATGTCCTCTATGATGGATTGCAGAGCTGGAGAAAGTTTTAATTGATTTTCACACTGTAGTCTAATGAATAGTGGTGCCTAAAACTTTAGGTTAAAATGAATCCAAAAATCTTAAATATACCAGCATGGTCTTTTGAAATATAGGCTGTGAGAACGAGGTTAGATTGACCGCAGACTTAGCCGGCAAATCCATAAAGCAACCTGCTGATGTAATACCTATTGCTGTAAATAAAATGTATTTTAATTTCCAAGGATTAATGTGCTTGCACCCTGTTAGTCTGCTGGACTCTCTGACCACTTTTATTTTATGAAACCACATTTCTGCTCTGCCAAGCACTGGCACTGTTGTCCTCCCTGTGGTCATGATAACTTGCCAAGAAAACACAAATTAATGCCAGGTGTGGTGGGACATGGTGTACTCATACTAAGTAAAGAGAAATTGTTTTAAGTACAGCAAAAACTATCGGTATAGAATTTGGTAGGCTGATATTTGTGTTCCTTCGAAAAGTGCACGTACTGTAGTGACAGTGCTGATATCCAGAATGTATAATATTTGCATAGGTGACTTTTTACTGAATTCTGATTGGTCAATTTGAAATTTCAACGGTCTGCTATTGAAAGCAGACCGTTGTTACAGATGCTTTAATTAAGGGACTATGTACAGTCATATCAATCCGCAAGAAAGAAGTCCAGGCCAATTACCATCAGTGGTGGCCAAAAAGACTGAGACAAAAAAACAAAAAACAAGAAGGCAGAGGCAGAAAACCTCAATCAGTGATATCGTTTTTAATAGTCATATTGCTGTTTCGTTGTCTAGCCATTGCTACGAGCTACTTTCGTAGCGTAAGTAAAGTCATCTGTTTTAACTCCATTCAATATGTTGTTTAGAATTATAGATTTATTTAGTAATCTGAAGTGAAATTAGTTGAAGGATTCACACTGCAGTGAGAAACTCATCACGTGAATAACCTATGTATATTTTCACAACTCATATTTATCAGTTTAAGAAATTGTCACGTCCTATCCTGTGAATAAAATAAAGAAAAATCAATATAAGATATGGCAAGTTTGGCTACTTACTAATAAATCATTTTGAATGTGTGAGTGTTCTACACTTTTTACTTTCACAATAATAGCAACAATTATAACATATTGAAGGAATCATCTTAAAGGTAATATGTATGTTAATTACTTGAGAGAGTTTCAGTTTTCCAACAGTAGAGAGGGATAGCCATATGGCTAAGTAATAACTAAAACTGCAAATAAAGCACAAAAAAGGATGACATTTTTTTTTCTTCTTTTGAAAAGAAAACTTTCAGTACACTACTTCCCAAAGTACATTTATATTTTGTTACATTTGTTTTTAATTCTGCATGCCACATTACCTTTCAGCTCTTCCTTTTAGTGACGTAACCGTAAATGCACAACACTCAATTGAATTCCGTTTAATGCAGAAGAAAATGTCTGCCAGGCAAGAAGATGCCATTAGAAGTGCCTTTCTGTGATGTCTAAACGGATTTATGGATGCTTATCCAAAAAAGATGAGAAGCTTTTATCACTGAAAATAGGTTGCACCTCTTTCAGCAGGAGCCATGGGTAAATAACATGTTCTGGTTTGTTTGACACAAACAAACTTTGGCTTCAACATTTCCATCTTTTATCAAATGCTGTCTTTATTAAATGTCAAATAATACTACTGTGTACTTTACAGGATTTATGGTGTTTTCCTATTTCACAAACAGTAATAAACATGATGGAGCGTTACCTGCAATTACATTTCTGGTCATGTCTGCTGCCATGAAAAAAACTGTGTGAGGCTTGTGGCCGTGTGAGTGTGAAGGACAGTGATACTGAAGCAGAATTGCAAGGATTAAAGAAATAACCCGTACAATCTTCTGGCCACTGTTTAATCCGCTCAAGTAAATACCTGACACTCAATTTCCAGCGTGGACTTCCAGAGCTGCAGTGACGGCTGTTGTCAGCACCGGGGGTTAACTCCATCTGCTGAAGGACATGCAAGGGGGGCGAGGGGGCCATGGCCTCCTCCGTGTCCCTCACCTTTACACCAGAGTATAATTCTGGCTGTGGAATACAGCGGATTAGAGACAGGGGCTGTAAATTGTGCTGATATCTTCTGTGGCAAGAAGGACAAGAGATACAATGAGTCGTATATAGTAAACTGCACATCATAGTGCATCATTTATCCTGTTGAACACAGACTGTAGTAGTTATTTATAGACAGGAAGAAAGGCTAAATCTGATAATTCATATAATAAGGTGATATATGGCAGTACACAGGATAAGATTCATTTTACTCCATGTCATTTGTTTAGAAAGGCAGCTAAGAACAAGCAATATACTCTAACATATTTGACAGTGATACGTGCACAGATTTCTGAAAAAACACCATGTAAAAAACCATAAACATTACTTGATACGATTCAAAAGCTCTTCATAACATCTGGGGTTTACTTTTTCTACTATTCAATGCACAAATGTGTTATGCATTTAAATTAATTGACTGATGATGCAAAACTGACATGAAAAACAAGTTATATTGTAATATGCTGGTTATACGGTTTGGTTGAATACTTGTCTCTGATTGGTCACTTTTCACCAACAGACACTGGTAAGGTTAACAGACCATTTCTAAGGAGGGTCAAGGGACGATGTGAAGTCATATCAATCGGAAGAAAGTAGTCCAGTCGATTTAACGTCAGCTGTGGACAATAAACATCAGTTATCATGTCATCTCAGTAGAAAATTGAATACTTTTGAAAGACTTATTTTCATATTTGTGCACAGAACAAAACTGTGGATTCATGAGCGGAGTGTTAAAAAAAGACTTGGAAAGTTACAGAAAACCTTGATCAGTGTTGCTGTCAATGTAAGTTACATTGCTGTTGCCACAGTTCTAATAATAATAATAATAATAATAATAATAATTCATGTTATTTATATAGCGCTAGTCGTTGGTACGCCATGGAACAGACCTTACACAAAGTGCATCAATACAATAATACAATACAGACAGTGAATTATAATTCACAGACAGGAAAGAACAAGATGCAGTTCTCTCAAATATGATGCTTTTCTAAAGAAAGCCTTGTGTCTGAATTTGTTTATTTGTAATATCTGGCCACCATTTAGTGTCTGCTGCGCACAGTTGCCCTTAATTACTTGTCAAAGCATTTGGCACCGCAAGTGTTTCTCTCTGCCTCTTTTTTTGCAATGAGAATGTCACCTTCTTCCTGTGCTATTTCAAAGGACAATCCATATGCACTCACAGATGAAAAGAAAGAAAGAAAGATTCTAAAAAAGGGTAGAAAATGTCTTGAGTGCAAGCTTATAGCGTGACATAAAAACACCTCTTACTCACCCACTGGGCTTCTCGAGAGACTTTTAAATCCGACATTCAAACAGAGATGCACAGCCACAAGCTTTAGGGGGGAGAGAGCTTTATAAACTCAGAGCGAAAGAGCAATGCAGGCTTGTATTACTCTTCACAGTTGCTGCATTTATCCCCTAATTCCTGATTATTCTCAGTGAGCTGCTAGGTGTGCTCAATTTACCACAGAATAGAAGACGGATTTCACCCCTAAGGGGGGAGCAGCTAAAAATAATTTCTACTTCTCTTTTTCAATTTTGTTTTATTAAAGCTTTAAAGTTTAACATTAACTGCTCATCCATTTTGAGCAGGGGAGCTGATTATCATGGTCAAAGTATTTTAATAACAGATCATATTTTGAGTACTGGATCCCATTAAAGGGTGTTGTTGAACACTGCTGTAACATATCACACCTTTAGAGGAATCACACTATAAAGTAGCAGATTTTTAAAATGTAAAACACTTTTCGAGAAGCCCTGCAAATTGGCATATGGCTAAACTTAATATAAATTGCATTTTTGCTATTTCTAAAAAAGCAAATATGACTAAAACCTTTAATATGGATGATCCAAAATTCATTATCCGCTATTTTATTATATTATCCGCTACTATCCGCCGTTTCAGTTTGCCTACCGAGCTAAACGGTCCACAGAGGATGCAATCTCCTCCGCTCTCCACCCAGCCCTCACACACCTGGACACTAAGACTAAGACTAAGGACCCATATGTCAGAATGCTATTCATAGACTTCAGCTCAGCATTCAACACCATCATCCCCCAGCAGCTTGTACACAAACGTACAGACCTGGGCCTCAGCCCCTCTCTCTGTAACTGGTTGCTGGACTTCCTCACAGAGAGACCACAAGCTGTACGGGTCAATAATAACACCTCAAACACCCTCATACTGAGTACGGGGGCCCCCCAAGGATGTGTGCTCAGCCCCCTTCTCTTCACTCTGCTGACCCACGACTGTAAACCCATCTTCAGCACCAACCACATCATGAAGTTTGCAGACGACACTACTGTGGTGGGTCTCATCAGCCACAACGATGAGACTAACTACAGCAAGGAAGTGAACCAGCTGGCCCTGTGGTGCCAAAACAACAACCTCTTCCTCAACCTGGAGAAAACAAAGGAGATAGTTGTTGACTTCAGGAGAACCCACTACCGACCCCCTCTCCCCCTGACCATCAACGGCGCTGCTGTGGAGCAGGTGACCAGCACCAAATTCCTTGGGGTGACCATCACTGATGACCTCACCAGGAAAAACAACACCATCGCACTAGCGAAGAAAGCCAAGCAGCGCCTGTACTTCATCCGGAAGCTCAAGCGAGCCGGAGCATCACCCCCCATCATGCTGTCTTTTTACCGAGGCGCCACTGAGAGCATCCTCAGTAGCTGCATCACGCTGTGGTTTGGAAGCTGCACCGCCTCCAAGAGCCTGCAGCGCATTGTTAACTTTGCCCAGAGGATCATCGGTGCCTCACTCCCATCACTACAGGACATATATAACACCCGCCTCACCCGCAAAGCACTCAGCATTGTGGGGGACTCCACCCACCCCTCCAACTGCCTCTTCAGCCGCCATCTCCGCTGAACACTTTAATATATTATTAACATTTCAAACTGTATACCCCGGTTATCTAGGCCGTTTATTTTGTTTAATGTTTAATGTATACCACGTTTATCTAGGCCCTTTTTGTTTTGTTTTTTGTTTGATGTATATCAATGTCACACTGTAGGACTGCGAGAAACGATATTTCGAGATTTCTGGATGTACAACATGTAGAATTCTTGGCAATAAAGCTGACTTTGACTTTGACTTTTTCAGATAATTTTTCCAGCATCAGAGGCGTTTTGATTCAGTCATTTTCTCCACTTTGTAATTTAAGTTTGCAAATGTGACAGTCTATTCTACAGTTAATGTAGGCTATTTGCAAGGTTAATGTGATGCTGGTAGCTGGAGTAATCACGAGACATTTATGATTTGATAAAATGCTGAATTATCATTCTGTAACCTGGATTTTCTTTATAACCATGGTGTAAAAAAGACACATTGAGATTCCGTGAATAGGTTAGCAGAATGTTTCCGTCTCCCTTTTAAAGCAGATCAACTAAAATATACTTGTACTATCAAGCTAAACCAGAGAAACAGAGCAAATCATCTTTTTTAAACAGTTTTACCTCAAATATCTTCTCCACTATCAGGCTGTACAACGTTATATAAAAGACCATCCTATATACAGATAATACTGTCACTGTATACCTTCAGGAAGTCTTATTTTTCTACTGTGGAGTTGTATCTCCAGCAGCACAAAGCAGCTTGTTCATAAGGTTTCATTAAATCAGTGTCTGGTTTCTTGGCCAGATAAATGGTGAAGAAGAGCAATGAATGGAGGAAGGGATGGACAAGTGGGTTGGGCACCAGTGGTGAAGATAATAAGTTGTATTTTATTGGCAAAGACTAATTCTTCATTCATCTAATTGAAGAAGTAAAGGTAGATCAATAAGCTTCAACAGGCATCCCTGTTCTGGCATGCACTGACATTAAAGCAAAAGACCAGGCGGCACAAATAGATCTTTTATCAGCGACAGGGCTTAGTGTGTTTACAACACAATCCTTATCTTTCAAACTCCTATCTCTCCCGGTGCAGGAATCCAATTATGCTCCCTATATTAACCCCTGTACAGAATTAACCCCACACACCACTACTCTTTGAACAAATAAAAAAGTGGGTGAGCAACCTGCTGCCAGTGTTAAATGAGGAAATAAATAATGGATGCTGGCTTTGCCTCTCTCCCTCTGTGCGCCACTGATCCTAGCCACCTGGAGGGCTTCTAAATAAGATCCTACGCTGGCTGAGCACAACACAGCAGTTCATTGATCCCCACCCTGTGTTAAGGCCTCTTCCCTCAGGTGGGCATATGAAGGTTGAGGAGAAAGGGCATTACAAAAAAAATACACACACACGTAGACGAAGAGAAGGCTGAATGACTTTCCTGCCCCCCCAGGAAGCGCGGTACAGATGAAAAGATTCAGAAGCTTTGAAGTACATGTATGTGAGTGTAAGGCTAGTGATGTACTCCAAAGGAAATCAAATGTGGCGTGTTCTCCAGAGAAGTGGAAGTGCTGTTGAATCTATGCCGTTAATATGGTCTGTTTGTTTAATGGGTCTACAGCAGATGGAGCAGCTTGTGAGTCACAGTTGAAGAAGGTTGTGCTGGTAAAAGTGGAAACACACAGCCCACAGAACACATGCACAGAATACAGTATGCAGGCAGTCACATGACACTACTGACCAGCTCCAACTGAAACCATATCCGGGGGTGGTAAATCAAGATGTCGAAATATTGTAACCTGTTTGGAAGCTCATCATTAGATTACATTGCATTTAGCCGACGCTTTTATCCAAAGCGACTTACAATAAGTGCATTCGACCAAGAAGATACAAACTTGAAGAAAACATAATCAGCTTTCATAGAGCCAAGACATTTCAAGTGCTACTGGCTTTAGATAAGCCAGTCCTTTATTAGTATATAAGTGCTTTGTTAGTCATTTTATTGCTCGAAGTGGAGTCAAAAGAGATTAGTTTTTAGTCTGCGCCGGAAGATGTGTGCTTTCTGCTGTCCTGATGTCAATGGGGAGCTCATACCACCATTTTGGAGCGAGGATAGCAAACCAACGTGTTTTTGCTGATGGGAACTTGGGTCCCCCTCGTAGTACGGCACAATTACGCATATTACTCTAAATGAATATAAGAAAGCACTGCGTAAAGCGAGAGCAGCGTATTACTCTTCATTAATAGATGAGAATAAGAATAATGCAAGATTTCTTTTCAGCACTGTAGCCAGGCTGACAGAGCCTTCTATTCCGATAGCACTCACTAGTAATGATTTGATGTGCTTTTTTAACGATAAAATTGTTACTCTAAGAAACAAAATCAATGACCTCTTGCCTTTGACCAGTATAGTGTTATCAACAGCTCCCGGAAATGTAAGTTCTAATATTACACTAGATAGTAAACTAGAATGCTTTTCAGCCATAAACCTTGAACAATTAAATTCAATGATTCTTTCTTCTAAACCATCAACGTGTATCTTAGACCCAATTCCAACTAAGCTGTTGAAGGAAGTTTTTCCATTAATTGGCACTTCTTTATTAAATATTATGAATATGTCTCTATTATCAGGCTATGTTCCACAATCATTCAAAGTAGCAATGATAAAACCGCTTCTTAAAAAGCACAACCTCGATCCAGAGATATTAGCCAACTATAGACTTATTTCTAATCTTCCGTTCTTCTCGAAAATTCTTGCGAAAGCAGTCGCAAAACAGTTGTGTGATTACTTAAAAAACTATGATTTATTTGAAGTTTTTCAGTCTGGCTTTAGAACACATCATAGCACAGAGACAGCTCTGGTTAAAGTCACAAATGACATTCTAATAGCCTCAGACAAAGGACTTGTCTCTATTCTTGTCTTGCTCGATCTCAGTGCTGCATTTGATACTATCGACCATGACATCCTATTGCAAAGACTAGAGCACTTAGTTGGCATACAGGGAACTGCTTTAGGCTGGTTTAGGTCCTATCTATCTGAACGCTCTCAGTTTGTACGTGTCAACGATGAATATTCGACGCAAACCAAAGTTAGCCATGGAGTGCCACAGGGCTCAGTGCTCGGACCTATTTTGTTCACATTGTATATGCTTCCGTTAGTAAGTAAGTAAGTAAGTAAGTAAAGTTTATTTATAAAGCGCTTTTCACAGACAGAGTCACAAAGTGCTTGACAAAACAACAATGATGATGTACAATGATCAATGACCCACATGTTAAAAAGTCGTAAAAGCACCAGAGCAGAATTTAAGACACAATAAAAGCACAATAAAACAAAACTTACATATGAAATTTAAAACAAACAAAAATAAAAACATAGTATTAAATGAAATAAGATGAAGCACACTGGTTACCCAAACGCCTGACCAAACAGGAGTGTCTTTAAAATAGTTTTAAAAGAGTCAACAGACTCCGCAGACCGTAGATGAGGAGGCAGAGCATTCCATAATTTAGGAGCCACTGCTGCGAACGCTCGGTCACCGCGGGTCTTAAGGTGGGTACGTGGGACAGACAGTACATTTTGCCTGTGATACCTGAGTGGGCGGGCTGATGTATACGGGCGGATTAAGTCGGCCACATAAGTAGGACTCTGACCATGCAGAGCTCTGTAGGTGAGAGTGAGGATTTTGAACTTAATCCTATACGCTACAGGGAGCCAGTGAAGTGATCTGAGTATCGGGGTAATGTGGGACCATTTGTTTGACCGGGAGAGAAGTCTTGCAGCTGCATTCTGGACTGACTGCAGACGACCAAGGGCAGACACGCTGAGAGAGGAGAATAACACGTTGCAGTAGTCAATGCGAGATGAAATAAATGCATGAATAATCATTTCTAGGTCGGGTGTTGAAACTACAGATCTCAGTTTGCTAATATTTCGTAGGTGGAAAAAACATGACCTCGTCAGTTGCTTAACATGGGTATCAAATGAAGCGGATTGGTCAAATATTACCCCTAAGTTGCGTAGTTTGGAGTTGGCAGCAGAGGAATAAGGTCCAAGACTTTTCAGAATCAAGGGTGTAATCATTTCTGGTGCAACAACCAGAACCTCCGTCTTATCAGCATTTAGTTGTAGGAAGTTATCTGCCGTCCAGTCCTTAATGGCGCTAAGGCAATCTAAGAGTCTTGATATCCTAAAAGCCTCACTAGGTTTGAATGAAATGTGGAGCTGGATATCGTCCGCATATAAGTGATATGTAATGTTAAAACTATTTATGATCTGTCCTAAGGGTAGCAAATATAGGGAGAATAACAGAGGCCCCAAGACCGAGCCCTGCGGGACACCACAGGACAGTGGAGAGGAGTCTGACAAAAAGTCTCCAACCGAAACAGTGAAGCTTCTATCGGCAAGATATGATGCAAACCAGTCTAATGCTATGCCAGATATGCCCACCCAGTCACGTAACCTCTTTATCAGGATATGGTGGTCTACAGTGTCAAACGCCGAACTTAGGTCAAGAAGTACTAGCACTGAGCAATCACCCACATCAGAAGCCATCAGGATGTCGTTAGAAACCCGCAGGAGAGCCGTTTCGGTGGAGTGCTTTTTCCGAAAACCTGACTGGAACTTATCGTAAATATTGTGCCTCTCCAGTGCAGCAGTGAGTTGGTTGGCCACGACTTTCTCAAGAACTTTTGAGAGAAAGGGTAATTTAGATATAGGCCTGTAGTTCACGGGCAAGGCTGGATCTAAGTTAGTTTTCTTTAATATGGGCTGAATAGTGGCATGCTTAAAATAGGAAGAGACACATTTAGGCAATATTATAAGGAATCATTCTGTACATTTTCATTGTTATGCGGATGATACTCAACTTTATTTATCAATCAAGCCTGATGAAATTAATCATCTAAATAAAATTCAAGACTGCCTTAAGGCGAGACACGGCAGGCAAAAACATCGTTTTTCATGCACTGGTCAATTTTGAGATTTTGTGCTATTTTGATTCCATAACATGTTTTCTTTCAGGCTTTTGGAAGGAAAACGTACAAAATACACATTTAAGTGTTTATTTTACTATAGTTTGTCTATTTGCGTCTGTAGATATCTCCTAAATTCACCAAAAGTTAGCATTCTAACGTAACATGAAGTACCGCGACCGCTGTTTGCTCCATGTAATCAGAGGTATCGTTGGAAAGCTCCGTCTCTCCTACACAATCTCATCGGATCCAAATATGGTCATTTCCTTTGTATCAGCAACCAATCGTGAAAGTGCAAAGGGGTCTTAAACCAAGAAACGAAATCTCATTGGCTGGTGTCTTTTTCTGACAACGTGATTCGTTCAGATGCGTCACGTGGTGTGCTAAATCACTTCCTGGTTAGCTTTCCGCTAGAAATTCAAATCTCAAAATGACAAAAGAACGGCGAAAAAAACAACAATTGTCACTTGCACGAAGCAAGGTTATACAAAAAACAAATGACACTGATCATGAAATACCTTCACGGAGTGCGTCGAGGCG
Source organism: Gobionotothen gibberifrons (assembly GCA_943591055.1). Classification (NCBI taxonomy): domain Eukaryota; kingdom Metazoa; phylum Chordata; class Actinopteri; order Perciformes; family Nototheniidae; genus Gobionotothen; species Gobionotothen gibberifrons. The sequence continues at coordinate 1,016,276 of CALSBZ010045117.1, read as the reverse complement.
CAAGCTGTCATCCAAATAGCAGGAGGGTTTAGCTAGCGCCACACTGCTATCTTTAAAGGTCGTTTTCTCAAAATGAGTTTTTTCTCCTACTCTGAGTTCGAAATCTCCACTTCAGTTGCACATACATACACCAAACCTTCCAGTTATATTCCTATCAATATTATGAAGGCTTTTACAGAAGGGTTTGTTCATATATCATTCATAGCCTGAATTATATAACATTTTATACCTAAAAACATGGCAAAAATGGATATTTTAGGGCAGTATTTTCTGATTTATGGAGTGATAAAAAGAGATATCCAAAATCCCTTCTGTAAAAGCCTTAGATACTACTATGACTACAAAATGAAACAAGAATTTTTAACCTGGCTTTATCCAAAGTTGAGATTTCGATTCCTGAAATGTGTTCAAATATGCACATATTTAATGAGATAATGGTTAATTAGCATATTTAAACATGCTATTTCAGAAAACTTGTAATACAAAAGACAATTGCCTTATTGTCAGTAATTAACTGGAGAAATTTCTAGCTGATATCTTTAAGTTAAAAAAATTACCCTATTCACCTGGGGTGTCTCGCCTTAAGGACT
>CALSBZ010045117.1:948589-964434 GCA_943591055.1 Gobionotothen gibberifrons | reverse complement strand
AAACACCATTACAGTAGTCCAGTCTACTGAAGATAAAAGCATGGACAGGTTTTTCCAAATCCTGCTGTGACATTAGTCTTTTAATCCTAGATATGTTCTTTAGGTGATAGTAGGCTGATTTAGTAACTGTTTTAATGTGACTGTTGAAACTCAGGTCAGAGTCCATGACTACACCTAACCAAATTAGGCTTTGCGATCAATTGAAAAAAGAGCACCCCCATACCTCACCAACAGGTGTTGTAGTTGGGAGTGGTGCTCAATGCAGGCGTGCTACGCGCCACCCTGTCAGAGAGCAGAAGTGCGTCCCTTCTCCAGGCGGTTCACAGGCTGCGACAGGGAGCGACAGCGACAGCTTTAACTGTCATGCAGACTTTGAGTCTCATGGCGGCTGCTCACATTGCGGTCCTGCTGGGGTTACTGCATATTTGCCGCCTGCAGAGGTGGTTCTCCAGCCTGCGTTTGGATCCCAAGAGGCACAAACAACGGCTGGTGACCATCCCCCCCTCAGTGGAGGGCAACCTCCGGTTTTGGGGGTCCCCAGATCACCTCCGGAGGGGGTCTCCACTGGGACGGGTGACTTCCGACATCACAGTGTTCACGGACGCATCCAGAACAGGATGGGGAGGGACCTGCCTGAAGAGGGCTATAGGTGGGCGCTGGGCTCTAACAGAGTCTCAACACAGAAACCTCCTAGAGCTACGGGCGGTAGTGTTAGTCCTCCAGCATTTCATGCCCCTAATTCAAGGGAGACATGTAATGGTCAGGAGCGACAACAGCACCACAGTGGCTTACATCAACAGGCAGGGCGGAGTCAGCTCCGCCGCCTTGTTGACCACAGCGGAGAGGCTGTGGTTATGGGCTTCAGAGGTGGTGTTATCTCTGAGAGCCCTCCATATCCCGGGACTGGAGAACAGGGGGGCCGACCTCATGTCGAGGGGCGGCCCCCTGCAAGGCGAATGGACGCTTCACCCGGAGGTGGTGAAGCAGATCTGGGCCCAGTTCGGGAGAGCGGAAGTGGATCTGTTCGCCAGCCGACGCAACAACCACTGTGCCCTGTGGTTCTCCATGGCCCTGAGCGACGACCCGCCCTTGGGGGTGGACGCGTTTGCACACGAGCCATTGCCAAGGAAGCTGCTATACGCCTTTCCACCGCTGCGTCTCATTCTCCCTCTCCTGGGGAGAGTGAGGCGAGAACGTCTGTCAGTCATCAGTGGCTCCAGACAGCCAGGTTGAAGCGGCAACGTCAGGGTTGCCAACTTTGGGTACCTGGCTGGAGTGAGATTTTGATATCATGGGTTTAATTACACATATGCGCACGAAATGACTGCTATCGTGTCAGTAGCGGGACCTTAGCATAGGATATATATACAATATATACAAATACACAATATTGGACACAGACTATAAAGGGCACACAGTTTCATTCACTAATGAAAGTCAAACACATGTTTGTTTCCACTGTTTTATTGTGTGCCTGTCGCGATAAGCAATTAATTGACTTATCGTACGATAAATAAAATTGAACTCGATAAATTACCAGTTACATGAGGATGTGACTAGCAGTTTGAAAGGATGTACTTGAATTATTATTATATATTATCATATTATCATTCTCCCCCAGGAGATATTTTGAAATACTAACATAAAATACACATTCTGGTACTCTCTTGAGAAGAAAAATAAATCTATTACTACACGACATATTTAAAAAATGAATGCCATTTTAGTTTTTGTTACTTTGTTCTGAAAGCTGAACCTGCTGCTCCTCACAGAGAGAAGAGGGAAGAGGCTGTGTGAATTACTTTACATTGTGGATAAGGGTAGATAGCCCCCATTGTTCTGTGTGTCAAAATGAAAGACAGTCCACACACCTATCAATCATCAAACCGTGGGGTCTTGTTTCATTACGTGTTGATTTCTATCAAAACGTAATGTTGTATCGATGTATATAGAGATGTACTACAGCAAAAGTATTCTCCGTCGGGACTTCCTGCAACAACGGGAGGTGACACAGCGAAGTGCAGTTCCAAGGTCCTGATTGGCTCTTTCGGCCTGCCCGTTAGTCTGAGGATGATAGCCTGAGGAGAGACTGACAGATGCTCCAAGTGCTCAACAGAATGCTTTCCATACCTGAGATATGAACTGTGGCCCTCGATCGGAAACAATGTCTGTTGGAATGCCATGAAGCCGGACCACATGATTGACGAAGAGGTCAGCAGTTCCAGAGGCTGTGGGGAGTTTAGGAAGAGGCACAAAATGAACCGCTTTGGAAAAGCGATCGACAATAGTGAGAATGGTCGAGTTACCCTGGGAAACCGGTTACAAAATCTAGGCCGATGTGACTCCAGGGACGACTAGGGACTGGGAGAGGCTGGAGTAGACCAATAGGAGCCTGGTGTGAAGACTTGCTACGGGCGCAAACAGTGCAGGCCAGCACAAAGGCTCGAGAGTCCGCTTCCATAGAAGGCCACCAGAAGTGTCGTCTCAGGAGGGATAGGGTCCGATTCACACCCGGGTGGCAGGCAAAGCGGGAAGCATGGGTCCATAGGAGAACCTGTGAGCGGACAGAGTCAGGTACAAACAAACAGTTATCTGGACCATTTCCTGGATCTGGATGGTCTCTCTGTGCCTTCCTCACTGAGTTCTCAATCTCCCATGTCACAGCGCCCACCATTCTGGTAGCGGGGATTATGGTGTCAGGAGCTATGGGATCCCTGCACACTGCCGGGACAATGCGTCAGGTTTAAGGTTTCTAGAACCAGGTCGGTAGGTAAGGGTGAAGTTGAATCTGCCAAAAAACAATGCCCAGCGTGCCTGACGGGAGTTTAGTCATTTGGCAGTTTGTTTGTAGACCAGGTTCCTGTGGTCTGTCCACACAATGAATGGATGTTCAGAGCCTTCCAGCCAGTGCCTCCATTCTTCCAGCGCAAGCTTTACAGCAAGCAGCTCCCTGTTGCCAACATCATAGTTGCGCTCAGGAGCTGTCAGTCGTCGGGAAAAAAAAGCACAAGGGTGAAGCTTTTGGTCGGAGACTGAGCGTTGTGATAGAACAGCCCCCACACCGGTGTTGGATGCATCAACTTCAACAATAAACTGAAGAGATGGGTCGGGATTCGTAAGAATAGGAGCCGAGGTGAAACGTCTCCTCAGCTCAGAGAAGGCAGCCTCAGCCTGAGTAGTCGGGATTGCTGGGGAGGTGAGTTGGTTGAGAGGACCGGCAACACGACTGTAGTCTCTGATGAACCAGCAATAGAAATTTGCAAAGCCCAAAAAAACGTTGGAGCTGCTTCCTGGTGGAAGGTTTGGGCCATTGTGCCACTGCTTGTACCTTCTCTGGGTCTGTTCTCAGCTGACCTTGCTCAATGATGTAGCCCAGGAAATCCACTGAATCCACGTGGAATTTGCATTTCTCTACTTTGACAAACAGCTTGTTCTCGAGGAGCCTTTGTAGAACCTGCTGCACATGTTGGGTGTGTTCCTCCATGGTCTGTGAGAATATCAGAATATCATCCAGATACACAAATACTGAATGGTTCAGGAAGTCACGGAGGACATCGTTCACAAGAGCCTGGAAGACAGCTGGGGCATTGGTGAGTCCAAAGGGCATCACTAGATACTCGAAATGGCCTAGTGGGGTGTTGAACGCCGTCTTCCACTCGTCTCCTTGACGTATGCGGACCAGGTGGTAAGCATTCCTGAGGTCGAGTTTCGAGAAAATGGTGGCCTTCTGTAGGGGTTCGAAGGCTGAATTGATGAGGGGCAGTGGATACTTGTTCTTGATGGTGATGTTGTTAAGGCCCCGGTAGTCAATGCAGGGGCGTAGGGAGCGGTCCATCTTGGATACAAAGAAGAAGCCTGCTCCGACGGGGAAAGAAGAGGGTCTTATGATGCCAGCAGCCAGTGAGTCTTTGATGTATGTCTCCATGGCCTCACGCTCAGTTCGGGACAAGTTAAACAGGCGACTGGATGGGAGAGATGCCCCAGGAAGAAGATCTATCGTGCAGTCGTAAGGGCGATGAGGAGGCAGAAAAAGGGCTCGCTGCTTGCTGAAAACCTCTCCCAGGCTATGATAAACCGGAGGGACAGTGGACAAGTTGACTCCAACATCCTCAAACCCCGCAGGACTAAGCTCCGCACTATGGGAGACCGGGCCTTCTGCTCGGCTGCCCCCAGTCTGTGGAATGCTCTCCCCGACCACATGAGAGCACCACAGACCGTGGAGGCCTTCAAAAAAGGCCTCAAAACCCATCTATTTAATAGAGCCTTTCCCTAGACCTTTTATTTATTACCACCCTTTTATTTTATTTTTATTGGTTTTTATTTAATTCTACCATGTTGTGTGTTGTTTTTATACTGTTCATGCCCACTGCCTGTAGCACTTCGGGATTTGAAGTCAGATATGAAGTGCTTTATAAATTAAACCCATTATTATTATTATTATAGTGGCTCCTGCTGAACTGGGGGAATACCGACCTCTGCTGGGGGAATAGCAGACCGCAGGCATGAAGAGTGACAAAAGGAACTCCAACTCCTTACTTGATTCTCCGACCAGTCCATGTAGGGGTTGTGCAGTCTTAACCATGGCTGGCCCAGAACTAGGGGTGTGTGAGGGGAGGACATGACGTGGAACTGAATCATTTCATGGTGATTACCAGACAGGACGAGATGTAGGGGTTCGGTGACATGGGTAACGTGTGCCAGGAGCTTCCCATTCAGGCCTCGAGCATTGAGAGGAGCTGTCAGAGGTTGAGTTGAGATGCCGGCTGAGGCAACCAGTTGGGCACCCAAAAAGCTCTCATCAGCCCCAGAGTCCACTAGGGCAGAGAGAGACTGTTGGTTTAACAGTAGTCTGGCTTCAAGTGGCTTGCGGGTCTGGGGGGTTGAGGAAGAAACAGCCTTGCTCACCAGTATCCCCACCTTTACTGGCGAGCACCCTCTTTTGGGCACTGGGGGCATGTGTCCACGAGATGACCGGAGTGAGCACAGTAGATACAAAGTCCTTCTCTTATTCTCCGGAGACGTTCTTGGGGAGTGAGTGGGGCTCTGCCTAGCTGCATCGGTTCCTCTGAAGACAGGAGAGGAGAAAAGACTTCAGATGGGGCACTGGGACTTGGGAAAGTCTCAGACCTGAATCTTGTGAGAGGAGACGAGACAGGGCGAGAGGGGAGTGACCCAGGAGATCGGCTGGCTCTTTCCCTACGGCACTCCCTAAGGCGGTTATCCAGTCTTATGGCTAGGGAAACCAACTCATCCAAGTTAGCTGATTCGTCCCTCACTGCTAACTCATCCTTAACAGAATCAGTTAGCCCTGTTTGAAAAACCCCTTGAAGCGCTTCGTCATTCCACCCCGCCTCTGCAGCTAAGGTCCTACATTCCACTGAGTATTCGGCTACACTACGGGAGCCCTGTCGCAGTGAGAGGAGGGGTTTAGTAGCGTCCCTACCGCTGACGGGGTGGTGGAATACCTTCTTCATTTCTTCTGCAAACTCTGGATAAGAATAACAAAGGTTGGACTGACTCTCCCATACAGCTGATGCCCAGGCTAGGGTGCTACCTGTAAGTAAACCTATCATATAACAAATCTTAGCTCTGTCATTAGCATAAGTAGACGGCTGCTGCTCAAACACAAGAGAACACTGCATTAAGAAAGATTTACATGTCCCTAAGTCACCTGTGTACCGCTCTGGAGTGGGAATGTTTGGCTCACGTGAAGGGAGAGCGGGCTGGGCTGGAACCGGTGCTAACTCTTGTGGGGGAGCTGCATCCTCAGGAGCAGGCGGAGCAAGATGAGTTGAAACCAGGTTGAGGTGATGTCCCATCTGTGCTACGTTGGCGGCTAGTGATGCAAGGTTATCCATAACCTCTCTGAGCATCTGGTCATGCCGGCCCACGAGGACTCCTTGGTTGGAGAGAGCCTCACAAATTGGGTCCGAGCCTGCTGGGTCCATGGTGGCCAGATTGTTCTGTTAGGATTATGTTTTAAATAGGACCCAGGCGCAGGCAATGACTGAAGATGTTTGAATGGTTTATTATTTCGGAGACTCAGGCAGGTTTGATGACTATGGAGGTCCGGAGTGGAGGTAGGCAGTACAGGCTGGACTGAGATCAAGACAGGCAGGTATGATGCAGGAAGAAGCAGGCAGGTTGGCTGGAAGCTCTGGTGGACGTACCGAACCGTGACCTACAAACCGAGGTACGTACCGAACCGAAATGTTTGTGAACCGTTACACCCCTAATATATATATATATATACACGTCGGTAATATTAACTTTATTTAATACAACATTTACTGTACAAGATTTACATCATACAGCCCATGTAGTATAATATTTTACAGATGACGAATTACAGCAAACATGTGCAATATATCCATTATTACAGCTCCGTGGGCTAGCAGTAAGGCGATATGGGTCCGTTCTTATTGTGAATCCATGGGTAAAGGTAAAACGCACGTAACATGAACGTGCCGGGCGGCGCGGTCCCGTGGGTTGGATGCACGTTCATAATGCCGAGGGAAATAACTCTCAGAATAACGTTATTAGCACATTTTACAACTTGAGGACCGAATGTTTTTAATAAGGGCTATACAAACGTTCATACTGGGTAGTTTATTTAGTTTAAAAAAAAGTATCCAACGATTTACATGTTAACAACCTCATTATAACCTCATATGTTTTTAACTTAGGATCATACCTGTGTTTAGTCTAGAAAAAGGCAAATGTGTGCATTTTATTATAAAGTTGTGTATATTTACAGACCGTTGCAAAAACTAAGAAGCTTATAAACATCAGGTTTAAAACTAAAAGAGCTTTGAAACACAATGAAAGATGTTTGGAGTTTTATTTGAGTTATTAATTTAAACTTTTTGTCTAAGAGATGCTGCTTTGAAAACGTTGTTACATACAGATGAAGCACTTAATTTCGGACAGTTTGAAATGCGAGGGCAGTGATTGGTAAGTGGTCTGCCCTCGCTCAAGGGAAAGCCTCCAGCTTGACTTGAGACCGCCCCCGTTTTAAATAAATGTAATTATAATGAAGCCAGCTGCAATGGATCATTGATCCACCAGGGGGTGCAGTGGGATTCCACACTGGTGCTCATGTGAAATAAAGTCTGATACTGTACAGTACGCTGGATGTACAGCGGTCAGCGGAACTTAATGTACTGTAGTCGAAAAAAACGAACGGGAGGAAATGCAGCCCGGCTCTCGATTTTTAATCCTAAATTAATCATCATCTTAAACTCAATATGAACGTCAGTAATTCACAACAAATATTTATATTTTAATGGAGCCTCGACGGTGTAGCGGAGGGATCTTGCTCAGCATGAAGGGTGTTCGCCATAAGGAACAAGTCGCTGCAAATTATCCCGTTTATTACATGGCCAAATTCTCAACAAAGTAACGACATGACTCCCAATATTAATTGAAATGCTTTTATGGATTTAGAAAATGTTTTTATTGATTTAGAAAATAGTTGTATGTATTGATATAAATTGACATGCATCCGCTAAGAAAAATAGTCCGTTGAGACATCGCGTAAAACAGATTTTGACATGTTACATTAATTGCTTATATCCACACGCCTCTTCCCCTCATATTCACTACCTAAACTAGTTATAAATATGTTTATTTGTACTGTCGGCCGGGTCACTCATTACTGGGTCAGCTGCTGCATGAGACAGACACTGACGCTGCCCGAAGAGAGGGAGGAAAAAGAGAGGCTCCGTGTATTTTATATATTATAGGCCGATAGAGTCGTTATTCATTTGTTTTAAAGCTCAATAAATAACAAAGAAGACCTTTGACCAGCACTTTTATAATTTTGTCCGGAAGATTTCAACTTTAATACACGTTGACTGGCGAAAAACTCTGCCCGGTTCCCTCTGCCCCCAACGTGGAGAATAAACAGAAGGGCAACCATGACAACTATGCTTCTTCGCTGCTTTTGTGGAGGAAGTTACAGCGCCAGTTACAGGCCCGGCATATGTACTACAGCGTGTGTGTCCCAAGGCCTGGCTCGAAGGCCTGGGGCCTTTCTCATTTAATCAAATCCCCCTCCTCGACTCCTCGACTCCTCGACTCCTCGGTCCTCCGATAGTGACCCGGAAATGAATTTCAGCGCGCCATGTTGAAGGACATCTCATTTCTCTGAATGCACTTCGAGCACCGAGGATCGAGCGTCGAGGAGGCTCTCTGGAGGAGCTATAACCGAGGATACACTGATGGGTCCTCCACAGTCCTCCACGGCTCCTTCGTGGATGCATTTCCGGCAACAGAGAGTCGTGACGCACGGCCGGACTTATCTCAGCCAATCACAGCTCTGCATGCGTCGCAATGTTTACAGTGAGAACAGCTGTGAGGTCCGTGCAGAGCAGAGCAGTGTGTAAAATATATATCACTCAGTGTAACAGGCCTACTCTCTTTATTTGCTGTAGTTTTTAGTAGATATCTACAAGCAAAGAGTCGATATTTTTCTAAAACCATTTAGTGCTTCACATAATAAAATACACAACGGCTGTAGCCTGATTATGCTTTAGGAGCTGTAGGTGTGTGTGGTACAGTGTGCGTAGATGCAGTGGACAGACAGGTCTCTGCTTACTTTTAATACTTGTAAATACAACTTTTGGCCCGTAATTTATTTTCCTCATTGTAGCGACCAGAGAGGGGGGGGGGGGGGGGGTATATGTCTCTGATAGTGTTACGTTATTATGAGAGTGCTCTGTTTGATTCTGAAATTGTATATATTTATATAAATATATACAATATGTGTGTGTAAGTGTGTGTGTGTGTGTGTGTGTGTGTGTCCGCATCTGTAGCCTGTTATATATATATATATATATATATATATATATATATATAAAAGCGTGCATTCTGGAATGTCAGGAATGTTTGAGACGGAGAAGAATGAGGAAGTGGAAACGGAGGAGCTGAGAGCAGCGGAACAAATCATTGTACCGCACTGTGAATGAATTAAAAGTAAATATATAAGTGGTCATGAACACATCTGTCCATCAGACAGAGGGCTGCTGTGCCTCCTGTCATCATTAATGGACGTCTCTTTAAAATGACCGCTCAGAGGAGAGGAGTTCTCATTTCTCTAACCGCCTGCTGCTTCCCCTCCTCTCTCCTCGGTTCCCCTCCTCGGCTCCTCCGCTCGCATCTCCTGTGGGCGGGACTAAGTATCGAGGATAGGAGTCGAGGAGGGGAGTCGAGGAGGGGGGTTAGCGGAAATGAGAAAGGCCCCCAGAATGTCGGAAGAGAAAGACGTGAATCCAGGAATGTGGACAGCTGGAATGCGGAAATGGAGGCGTTCTAACAGATTTATGCATATTCGACTAATCACTCCCCTTTTCAACTGTGTTTTTTTATTTTTTTACTGACCTATTGGAATGATTTCTTAATTTAGGCTATTTTTTACAACGTGTGTTGGAAGGATTTATTAAATCACTATGAATATTTGGGCTTAAATTAATTGCCATCTTTTAAACTCAGACATTTGTCCCTAACATTATCCCTGACTTTTTCATACCATTTTAACAGAGCCCCCCAATAGTTCTCCCTGGAGTAACTATGGTGCCTTACTCAAAGGCACACTAGTGGTGGTGTTCCTGGTGGGATTTGAACTCACAACCTTCCGATCCTCAGCCCACCTCACTATCCATTAGACCACCACTATCCCTAACAGTAACAGAGTATTCCTACACTCTGATACTTCTACTTTTACTCAAGTACAAGATCTGACAGGCCGACAGGCAGGAAGACTCGAGCATACAGCTCACGCTTCATATATTAAAAAATAAGCAGGGAAAGGTTAGTGTGCAATGTGCATCCACATAGGGGTATTCAACTAAAATTCAATGAGGTCCAGTTAGAGAAAATGTCCCCATGCAAAGGTCCGGAACATCAAAATGTCTAAGTTGCTTCATGAATTAGTGTGATATTGAAGTAGCCTGTAGCTTTATCAACGTCTGCATGTAATCAACAACTGACTGCCAATCAAATAAAGAAAGTACAATTCAATATGTATTGTCAATGAACATTGAACTATACAGATATCCTCTCCGCTTCTCTCTGCTGCGCTCTCATCTCTTCTTCTGTGTTTCTCTCCCTGTATCGCTCACTCGTCTCTTTCGCCCCCTGTCGGCCTGCGGTTAAAATACGGCTGAGATTAAGACAGTGCGCAAGTCACAGAACGAAATGCATTGTGGGACATGTAGTTTCTAATTTAGCTTCAATATTTAGCCGTACAGCGAGCCGAGACACGGCTAATTACTGGCAGGAACACACACATACGAAGTCCATCTGAGACCTGTGTATACCTTCAGACAGCCTACAAGTGAAGCACACGTTGTTTACTCAAAGTTTGAAAGCAGCGTGGAGAAGTCTTCAGCTGCTCCGCCCAGGATAACTTGTGATACGACTTCTGTGGCTTGTTGTTGTTGTCAGTCTTATATTTGTATCATACATCGTTATTAATATGATGTCGAGTTGATTTGAGACCCAAATGTGACTGTTTACTCGTTTTGCAAAGATAGAAGCAGAAATGTCATTGCTATATTTGCAGGGATATTTAGAATTTAAAATGCTGCTTGATCGTTAATTTTGTTCTCGGCAAACAATATTATGAATCCTCTATTCAAAAATATTATTCAGTGTCCATCGACATGAAAATAACTAACTAACTACTTTTCTTCTAAATGAAATGCTGACATTACAAAATGCATGGTTTAATGTAATGTAAACATTTACATTATTATTATGATTATTTAATATATAAAGACTATATGTGACCCGCTCTATCGAAATCAGTCGGAAGTCGCAACGGCTCATTTCAAAATAAACGTGGATTTGCGTAAAAAACTATTTTTTCGGGGTTCGGGTGTTTTGTTTGATTTTAAATAAACAAAGTCTTGGCTTTCAGAATATGAAACTTTTATTTCCAAAATCACACGATAAATACATTTTTGAAGCTTGTAAAGGGAAGAAGACGGCTCCCCTTCGCCACTCTGCTCTTCCGCAGCGCCGCCCCCCCTCCCTCCGGCTGAAATTATGAATGTAAGGTGTATATTAATCATAGATAACACGGCAGGGTCCGTTAAAGTTTGTTTTCATCTGATTTAAATTAAACAAAGGCTTGGCTTTCAGAATATTAAACTTGTTTCGGCAAATTCCGATGATAAATACAACTTTGAAAGCTTGTAACGGCATAATTACAAGCGGAGAACGGAGTAACTTGGCGTCACAGCAGGCAAAACAACAGCCGTGTTTCTCGTGAGTGTTTCCCCGGGAAAAAAACCCAATACACACGAATGCAACATTACACAACCACACACACATGTATACACGTACACACACTCGCGAGCCTCCCCCAGACCAGTAATCCAAACGAAAATATCTTCCCTCCGTAGTATTTTTATCATTTGCTCCGCTAATAATCAGTCAGATCGATGGATTCCAGAGAAGAGGAAACTTTAAAGGCTTTTTTCTCAAAATGATGACTCGGTGACAGTCATTATATAATGTGACATATTTTGCTTAATATTTGGAGTACAAAAACAATCCTGATATCATTAGAAAGCTAGGAATCTCCTCATTCCAGCAGTGTATACAACTCAAAATGTGTCTTCGGGTCAATGCGACTGATTTCGATGGAGCAGGTCACATATGTTCAAATGCTCTTCAAGCAGCTACACTACACTGTGTACGACACAGTACGACATCATTTCTGTATTTGTGAATGAAGCGCCATCTCCTGGTTAAAACCTGAAATTGAAAATCTGGCAACACCCTCTTGGAAAATAGTGGGAGGGCTTGACCTTCCTCCAAACTGGGCGTTGGCAGGTCGTAGGCAGGAACAGCTAAGCTGGAGTCCGAAAATAAGTGCTCCGTCTGTACAGTTACGGTATTTCCTGTTTCTGCCGGAGAGAGGGGAGGCCGTCCCAAAGCTTGCTGCTGTATTTACTCCCTCCATCTGACAGGAGGGAGCCTCGTTGAGCTGCGAGTGTGGCTACAGACGGAGTTCACTCCGTCACGAAGGGGTAGGGTCGAGGGAGTGGTTTGGGATTGGGCCTCCGCCTAATTAAGGCCCATTCCCAAACCGCCCCCTACACCCTACCCCTACACCTCCGTTTGCGCATTCACGCGGAGGGTCCGCCATATTGAGGGCTGTTCCAAAGCAACAAGTGTGGAGGGGGAGTGGGCTATCAAGCCCTCAAACAGCGAGTCTGCAGCGGTGCTGACTTGAGACCGGTCTCTACCTGACCGGAGTCACGCTGTGTGTGTCCGTCAGGAAACAAGCTGTTAACAAGTAGTTCCAGCAAACATCCACTGATAAATTGCGATGTTAACCTCATGATAACCTCATATGTTTTTAACTTAGGATCATACCTGTGTTTAGTCTAGAAAAAGGTAAATGTGTGCATTTTATTATAAAGTTGTGTAGCTATATTTACAGACCGTTGCAAAAACTAAGAAGCTTATAAACATCAGGTTTAAAACTAAAAGAGCTTTGAAACACAATGAAAGATGTTTGGAGTTTTATTTGAGTTATTCATTTACATTTTTTGTCAAAGAGATGCTGATTTGAAACCGTTGTTACATACAGTTACGGTATTTCCTGTTTCTGCCGGAGAGAGGGGAGGCCGTCCCAAAGCTTGCTGCTGTATTTACTCCCTCCATCTGACAGGAGGGAGCCTCGTTGAGCTGCGAGTGTGGCTACAGGCGGAGTTCACTCCGTCACGGAGGGGTAGGGTCGAGGGGGTGATTTGGGATTGGGCCTAACACACACTGGCCTGCTCTTCCTCTATCCCTTAAATACAGACTCTGCTACCTCACCACTGCCCCATGTGGGAGCTGCTGTTTATTACAGGGTGAAAGTGTTATTTTACTCACTGCATTATTGGAGTGGGTTACATCAGTATAAAAGACAAATGCATAAAATCAGCTCAAACTAGCATGGCACGTGAATCTGGCAGTTAAGGCCAATGGTGGGATAGCCATTGTCTCGATTTGGGATGTGGTTATTTAGACTTTGATGCATTCATGCTTTAGGTCCTCATGTGAAAATGACATGAACACTACAAAGAAGATCAGAGTGGCTCAGAGTGTTTAAACAACACGTGGAATGCCATTTCCATGATTTTTTAACAATTTGAGGGGGCGTCAACATGAATTTTCCCAGTTGGGAAACTTGTTCTTCCAATTATTCTAACACGCTGCTTTGAATTCAGGACAAATGTCCTACCAAACAAAGTGAAAGGCAATGTTTGCATCCACCCCGTTAGATTGGGATCACCTCCAAAATATTAAGGGCCCTTTCTTGGCCAATGCTTCACCATTCCACCAAGTTCCACAGAAATTTGAGCAGTTTTTGTCCAACAGTGCCAAAAACATAACGTATACTTGGCGGAGTTAACAAGTACACACTGAAACACAGTACCACGTGATCATTGTTTTCTAATCGTCCATAGGTTGGGAGGTGTGTTGGAGGTCTGCTATGAGATGGTAGCACTTACTGAAAAGACCGATTTTCTAAGAGCTGAACATGTACTTCAAATTGCTTCCTCCTGCTGCTGGTGTTTGTGAGTGAAAATGTGAATGGCAGTCATTGTGAAGCTCTTTGTCCTGCTTAGGTAGAGAGGTGTTACTGTAAGTGCAGTCCATTTACCATTGCAGTAGGGGGCAATATTCAGAATGGTAACACATTCAGACAGCAAGAAAACACAAGGTGAACAAGATGTTTAAAAAACATGTACAAAGAACTAAACAGAAAAAGCAGAGGTTCTGATAATGCTCATGAAAAAAACATTGACAAAACCATCTTGCTCTGGGCCTCATTTATAAAGCCTTGCGTAGGATTCACGTGGGAAGGTTGCTTACGTAGGACAAAGCAAATAAATCCGCACAGACATTTTCCGATTCATAAAACACTGCGTACCAGCTTAGGACTTGCGTGCGGCACGTCCTATGCCTGTTTCCCTTTTATAAATCACAATCAACTCGAAATGCGGCGCAGCTTTTGCGGGCTTCACTTAACGCCAATATTTGCCTATAAATAAATAAGTGGTCCGAAAAGGTTAATGATAAAAAAAATACACATAGCCTAACCTTCCTCAGGCAGTGTGTTTGTATCGGGGACAGGAGACACCCCCTTGATGAGAAACTGTAAGAAATGATCGGGGAATCCCTCCGGAGTGGAGTCATGACGACTGGATCAGAATTATTTGTTTGTATTTGGTAGTTTGTGTTCCAGCTGTCGATCAGCAACTATATATCCATAATCCACCAGTTAAAGGAATTAGTTCCCATACCTCCTGTGTTTTACGAGCGACTTATCAAGTATTGGCGAACGGCATAAAACATGATTAAACATGATAGTATATAAAACCATGCTCGTATCTATACAACCTATAGAAAAGCAAAACGGCGTCAGTTTAAAGTCATTCTGTCATTCTGTTTACCATCTCATTTATGAGAATACATTTCTTAACAAGAGAACTGTTATGAACCGAGACACAGGACACAGGACCCAAAAGCAGGACTCGAAGACAGTTGTCCAAAAATAGAATGTTCTTTAATAACAAAAACTAAATCGTACTTTCAAAAAATAGAAAGTAGTTAAATAACCAAAACTAAGTTGTACAGCAACACAAAAACTCACTTGGCAAAAGGTATAAATCTCCAGGTAGGTATCAGGTAGGAGTCAAAAAGGCCCAGGTTCTCACGACATGAAACATAACGAACTGACAAGGGAACAAGAAACATAAGGGCTATTTATAGGTGAGGGGGATGATCACAGGTGATCAGGGCAGGGCCAAGCAATCTCAAGGGCGGGAAACACACAAAGGCAGGAAATGTGGGATCTGGAATGAGAGGAAAGATTACTTTCAAAATAAAAACAGGAAGTGACAAGATCAAAACACAAACTAGAGTAAAAACATAACTAAACCTAACATATCTGTCGAGTCACAACAAGAACATAATCGAGGGGTGATTCAATAACATTTCCATATTCATTTATTTCTCCAAGTTAGGTTTTTGTGTGCACTGAGGAGTCTCAAACAGGCGTTTGTTTAATGATTTTAAGATTTGCTTTAATCAATTTGTGAAAATGAATTCTTCATATATGATAAATGAGAGGTAACATTTTATTTATGGTATTATTTCCACATATTTCTCTCCATTCTTCCTTCTGCCAATGGTGTCGCAGTTTCTCTTCTCTCCCGTTTTTGTGCTTGGTGCGTACAATGGGTCAGAGTTTGCGTGGAGGACCGCACATTTTCCCGTCAAGTTTGTTTTTTATAAATCGCAAACATTGGGTAGAAACTGGCGTAAGCCAGCTTTTGAGCGTACGCACCATTTATAAATGAGGCCCCTGGAGTAGAGTGCACCAGCTGGGTGTAAGCTGGGCATAACTCTACGTCCGACGTAGAACCAAAGGTTAAGACCAAACTAAAGTTATGACTAGTGCACCACTTAGACTTAAGCCCTCGGGGTGTAACTTTTACGCCTAGTATGGAGCAGGCGTTAATCGGAAAGACAGACTAGTATCCATAGTAACGTAAAACAGGCAAGAAGGATATTAACGATGGCAGGGCGTCTTGTTTACAGGTTTAACAATGAAAGGGCATTAAGAAGAGAGAGTCGTCCGTGATCGAACAAACTGTGAGCGATTTCAAACCCTGAAGGCAGGAGAGACTGAAAAGAGTCAAGGGAAGCTTATAAAAGTTAACAGCATTTAATTAAACAAAAGATGCAGTGGTGTACAAATGAAATTGCATGGAGACACTCTCCCCATCTCTCTCCTCAGTCCAGCCGGGGGTCCCAAGAGCTCTGCTCCCTGGCAT
>CALSBZ010045117.1:893990-919942 GCA_943591055.1 Gobionotothen gibberifrons | reverse complement strand
GACGGTGGCTTCGGACGGTGGCTTCGGACGGTGGCTTCGGACGGTGGCTTCGGACGGCGCCGTGTCTGACCCCGTCTGGCCTCTCCCCTGTCCATGGCTCCTTCCTCCCGGGGATGCTGCTCCTGCCCCCCGGAGACCCGGTTCCTTCCTCCCAAGGACTTCATGCCCGCCGCCGCTGTGCCCTCGCCTGCGGCCGGGCAGCGCTCCTTCCTGCTGGGGACCACCGGGTTATTCTCGCCATCGTTGGGGCCCCTATCCTCTCCTGCGGCCCCCTTCCGATGGCCCGTTCCATGGCCCGGCCCTCACCTGCGACCCCACCCTCCTCGGCCCCTGTGGTGCTTCCTCCCGGACGCGGGGATTTTGCCATGTTTGGATTCTGGGGGGGCTTGTGTGGTGACCACCTATAATACACTGGGTTACATCATCCACACATGGAACTACAGTTGAGGGTATTGTTCCCACACGGACATGTTATGTGTTTTACTATATGTATTGTGTGCCCTCCTTTCTCTCTCTCTCTTCTTCCCGGACTGCAACCGGAGAACATGTAGCAAATAAAGCTCACTCTTATACCTCCATTGCGCCGCCTCCGACTCCCTATCTCTCGGCACTACATTGTGTAATTTTGCGTTTGTGTGTATTGTGTTTGTTTCCCGGAGAAAACACTCACGAGAAACACCGGCTGTTGTTATGCCTGCTGTGACGTCAATTTACTCCGTTCTCCGCTTGTAATTATGCCGTTACAAGCTTCAAAGTTGTATTTATCATCTGAATTCGCCGAAACAAGTTCAATATTCTGAAAGCCAAGACTTTGTTTAATTGAAATCAGATGAAAACAAACTGTAACAGACTTACATTCATAATTTCAGCTGGAGGGAGGGAGAGCGGCGCTGCGGAAGAGCAGGGTGCGAGTGAGAGGTGCCTGCATCTTCCCTTTACAAGCTTCAAAAATGTATTTATCGTGTGATTTTGGAAATAAAAGTTTCATATTCTGAAAGCCAAGAATTTGTTTATTTAAAATCAAACAAAACACCCGAACCCCGAAAAACTATTTTTTTACGCAAATCCACGTTTATTTTTAAATGAGCCGTTGCGAATTCCGACTGATTTCGATAGAGCGGGTCATATATTAGTTAATTGAATGTAATTATAAAAAAAAAAAACATTAATAACCATTTGGTCAAATAGTTCATTGTTTAGCCATTTCCCCAAATAACCAATTGAAAATAGGCTACAGAGTCCATTGTGATAATATAAAATAACAATCTCACATTAGTTCACTGAATAACAATAAATTACATTAAATCTGGCCTAATAACTGTTTGGTAAATCAAAAAGACTTCAGAACATTGGGAATGTCAAATATAGCTATATAATTATACAATGATATACAACAACAGTATATTTCCTGCAGATCATGTACGTTCCAGATTGATTTGAAACGACATACTAGCCTACTCTGCCTGAAGGACTTGCAAAGACTGGTAGAAGTCCACATAGGAGTGAGGGATACTCCCATTTGTGTGAGTACGTCTTTCTTTTTCACAGCAGTGATCCCAGGTGGACCTGTGTGCATCTTCTTTGGTTAAATTGCATGAGCACCTCTGGTCTCCTACTTTCCAACTTGCAGCTAGGTCAGACAGCTCATATTTGAACTGAATCCCTTTCGGATCCTCTTTATGGAGTGCAGCCATTTCATTTTCTGCCAACTAACTGTTTGTCCCTCTGTGTCTTTGGTTCTGTTTTGGACCGTGTGTTGTGAGAAGGACTTGAAATCCAGAAAGTCACTGTGCCCAAGCTCAATCATCTTGTATGGACTACTCCTCCTTGCCATCCTCACAATAGTCTAGTACCCCTCCGGACTGTACACAGGCACATTTTTTCTGGCGGTCTCAATGGCTGCATGGACACTGTCACCTTCCATCTGGCTGTGACCAGACTCCATGAATGTAGGGTCAATAATGGAGATGGGCAAGGTTTTAACTGCATGGAGACCCATGGCACTAAAACCAGGATTCCTGTTCTGCCCTCCACATGTGTTACGGCCCCTACACACGGCGGCTTCAACGCTTCTGCCCATTCACTTTGAATGGGGTGACGTCACGATTCGCCGAACTGCATTCTGGGAGCAAAGTGTAGCTTCTCTCGCGTTGCTCGCTGCAAAAGTAGAGCAATGTTCTACTTTTGACGCCTCGACGGAGGCGTCAGCCAATCGAATCATAAGCCAGTACAAGCTCTATAGCCAATCAAACTGCGTGCTTGTGTGTCTGGGGCGGGAGATTCATGTGATTGGTTATTGGTCGAGTTTCAGCCCAGCCCTCCGGCAAGCGACAACGCACGCCGCCGTGTGTAGGGGCCGTTAGAGTGCAGCACCACATCGGAGGGATGAAACCCTCTTTAAATGATCACACACGCAGAGCACACAGCTCACACAGTGACATGTGTTCTCTGCATTTAACCCATCCTAGTAGTAGGAGCAGTGGGCTGCTATTGCACACCGGGGAGTAATGGGAGTGAGGCGGGAAGGGGGATGTCCGGTGCCTTGCTCAATGGACTCCGGTGCCTTGCTCAAGGGACTTGAACCAGCGACCCTACGGCTCCTAGTCCAAGCCCCTACTGACTGAGCCACTACCAGACAGTCTCTGCATTTGACCCATCCTAGTGTTAGGAGCAGTGGGCTGCCATTATGTACGGCGCCCGGGGAGCAGTGTAGGGAACGGTGCCTTGCTCAGGGACACCTCGGTACCACTTGGTCTTTCCGACTTGAACTGGTGACTTTCCAGTTGCCAAGCCAAGTCCCTATGGACTTTGCCACCACCAGCTTAGTAACACTTCTTCAGCAGTGAAAAGCTTTCTTCTCATGGTTGACCTAACTTGCTTACATGTGGTGTCAGCCATTTGGACTGAAGTGCTATCCAAAGGCTTTACCATTATACATTTCTCAGGGCCAAAAGGACGTAAGTGCACTTACTCCCTTTTGGCCCCAAATAGTTCAGTGTGTTCTGTGTTAGGTCATTTGGTTTATGATTAATACCTCTGGATTGGTTTAGAATTAACATGCAATGTTTTGGCAGTAGAAAGCGCACATCGAGAGCTTTCATTTGCTATATATAACACATTTTTGACCAAAATGACACCCTGCGATGTCACCCCTCGATATTCAAATTAATTCAACAAGGCCATAAATAAATATGTTCCTGCTCCCCAAGGCAATGTAAATGCTCTGGAATGTAATGCGGAATATGAGGCTTTAAAAAGATGAGAGAGAGCTGATGCCTAATCTATATCCTGATAAAGAGCAGCATAACATGTGGCTGTTGTAAACGTTCCTCATGGTAAGGGTGTGCAGGATTTGTATTTGCAGATGTATTCTTGCCTAAGTAATACCCCATGTTTATAAGAACCTATTTTAACGCCCTTCATTCTACTTTGTCTTCCCCTTCACCAGGCTCGCTGCAACCAACAGTAATAGCTTTTACATCTGAAGGTCACTGCCTTCACACATAATTATAAGTAACAAGACCTTGACCAAAAGCTTCCTTAAGCAAGATGTCACCTTCTCGTCTGATATCATCGAGACGCTTCCATCTCTTGAAGTGGGTATAAAGCAGAAGCAATTGCATATGGGGAAATTAAAGTACAGATCACTCGACACATTATAAAAACCTTCACACTATGGTTGTAGCGGTAGAGCTAAACACGGTATTCCACATAGTGGGATTCAAACAATATCTATTTTGTGTGAATACTTTGACAGCATTGTAAATAAAAATACATTGTTGTGTCTTGTCAATTATGTTAGTTATGTTTATGTATTATGTCTGTCATTTCAGGTTTTTTCACGTCTGGTCGTGTCTGTTTATATCAGGTAATTTTATCTCTAGTCAGTCTCTGTGTTTATTGTCATGTCTCGTTTTCCATTTCCTGTTTTATTTTGTGCTTACCTCTTTCATTTCAGGCCCTCTTCCTTCCCTTGTGTGTTTTTCACGCCATCGTTAGCGTCTGCCCCGCACCTGATTGTTTCCACCTGTTCCCACTCACCTCATGTTTAAATAGTCCTGTCACTCCCCTGTCCTGTGTCAGTTCGTCTTGTTTGTTTCCCCAAATGGTCGTGCCAAGCCTCAAGCCCAGAAAGGATCGCTTTTCACGTTTTTATTAAGTCCTCTTTTTGTTACGCTCGTTTTCCTCCTTGTGAGCGCCTTTTGTTATTTCCACCACCTAATCTGCTAAAAGGGATTACCTGATCTATGAAAATAAATATAATTTTTTTTATATTCAAGACTTTGTCTCTGGGTCGTGCATTTGGGTTCATCAAGGGTTTGTCGAGGTCCTCACATACCTTTCCTTGTGTTTCCCACATCTGAATGGAAGTGGGTATGTGTGCTTTGCAAAGTTACGACCATATTTTCGTGTGTGGTTCGGGTGCCATCGTGTGGCCTTCTGTAGGCATCGTACTTGCTTCGGCTGTCGCTTGGCTGTTGACCAAGTTCGGGGCCATCTTCGTGCGAAATTCACAATTCCATATTCGTGTGTCCATCTGGTGTACATTTCGGGACAGTGTGACGCAGGCTTAAAAGGCGCTCATGAATATTTTTGTTCCGTTCATTCGACCGAAATGTATTGCTTAAATATATGTCAAATTCAAAAGTGTATTGTGAAACATGAACATTTCCAACCATTCAGCGTTGATATGCACGTACAGAATAGATTGGTTCCAATTCTGGAGATATGACTTTTAAACTCATCACACAAGAAATACACCCACCCTTTGGTGCTTACAGAACATTAGCATGTGCCAGAATTAGCGTCCCTCTGGCTTTCACTGCCTCTCTACTTATACATCCGTGGCCTTCTCCCTGTCCTGGCTGGAATAGTGTTGTGTGGTTGGCTTTGTTTGTTTCCCATTTACAGAGCCAGGGCTGTGTTTAAACATTTGATTTTCCTCAGTGGACACACAGAACAGACAGCTAGCGGACCGTGATAAGATATTTGTGGAATGACAAAACATTTGTTGGCAATGGAGTATGGAGCTGCACCTGGTGCTACAGGTATAGAGCACAGTGATTACAAAGTAGCTTCTTTGCAGGCCCGGTTCTACGGGGGTGCATAAGGGTGCATTGCACCCTCAGTTGAGTCGTTATGCACCCTCATTTGAAAAATGAAAAGTGAAAAAAGAAAAAAATGAAAAGTGAAAAAAAAAGTGAAGAATATTACATATATAATAATAATAATAGTAGTAATAATAATAATAAGAATAATAATAAGAATTTAGTTGAAATAAAATAAATTGTAATTGTGTTTAAATAACATTGTCTGCTGCATTTATTTGGTCAATTTAAACGGTAAGTAACGTTATTATGTCAGGTGTGCGTGACCTGTGCCGCTGCGCGTTTGTCATCTGCAAGGTGCTTACACAGCAGTCAGTGATGGACATCAGAAAATGGTTAAAACAACAAGCCCTAATCGCCAGCAGTAACACTGCATCTAATGCAGGTAATAACAGTTCAGATCATGGGGACATTACGTTACCCGCGGCCACTGTCGTGGACACTAATGCCCGACTCGCCGGCTTTGCCCGCCTCGCCCACGGAGGCGGAGCAGCCGCAGCCGTCTTCGTTGCCCCAAACACTGCCACCCCTCAGCGGCCCGCAAGTGCCAGAGGACCTCGGCAAAACAGAGCCTGCCCAGGTATATTTAAAAAAGTACCCAACTCGCCTGTACAGTGGGGTAGGCGCTCATTTTGCAGCTCATGGTTTCAAAACAGAGATTGGCTGGAATATTCATGTAAAAAAGATGCCATCTTCTGCTATGCATGTAGACATTTCGGTTCAAGCAAGTCAGATGCCTTCACCACAACTGGCTACAACAACTGGCGCCATGCTCTTATAGGCTACGTGATAAGGGACTGGGAAGGCATGAATCAAGCAAAGAGCACATATCTCTTAATTTTGCTCTCAAAGTGCACCAGATTGATGCTTTTAACTTCAATATTCAAAAAAATATCTTCCCGGGGGAGCATGCCCCCGGACCCCCCTAGAGGAGGTAAGGACCCACCTAGAGGAGGTGAGGACCCCCCTAGAGAGTGTTAGGTCCACTCCCCACTTTACCACTTTACCACTGCACCCTCTCTAATCTCAGATGCACCCTGAGTCATTTTGTTCTGGAACCGGGCCTGCTTCTTTGTGACGAATATACATTTCTATATGGAAGTCAACGTATGAATGAATGAAGTCAAAGTGTTGAAGAAGCCATAATTCCTTTTATTCTTCATCAGATAAAACATTTGAACTATGAAAATGACCATTATGGTAAAACATGCAACAGTTTCACTAATGCTTATATACTATGTTTGACACTTTAAATAATCTATGATATCTTGTTTTTTGATTGGAAAGTCGTGGCTGCTATTAGCTAATCAAAATGTAGCATCACATATATAGATACTGTTATATGTGCTCTTTGGTGCAAGATCATAGACACATTTTTGCAGCAAAGCTTTTAGAACGTCAATACAACAATACTGTACTTTACAGGTTGTAAAAAATGTCCATGCCTTTTTCAGAGTGGACAGGAAGTTGAGCTGTGATGCAACTCCCAATGTTAATAGCGCCTTCATCCTTACACAGGTGTTTTCAATAATTGTTGGTGATTACTCCTGTGCTCGGTTTGTTAAAGATGGCTTCACCCTAATAACAGCAATTATCATTCCATTAAAATGTTGTGCTGGTTTTTAACTGAGTTTCTAGGTTAGCAACATTAAATGTGAAGCTGGATCTATTCAATAGGAGGTGGCTGTATTATTAACCGGGCACCAATAGTGGCAATACATGGAATTATGTCATGTAATTAATGCTTAACAATTAAAATTGTGCTTTTGTTTTCTTATTTAGTTGACATGACATGCAACATGGTCAACTCACCTCATTTGTTGTTAACCCTACTACAAGCAGTTGTAATTAGGGTTAGGATGTCGCTCCTTTTCTACAACTAAATCCTCTCATGTTTACGTATTTGTAAACCAACTTGGCATTACACCCAATTCTGATAATTACAAGATTTAAACAATTATTGAATATAAAAAACCCTCAATCTAATCTCTGATTACCGGTAGCCATATAAAACCATACTTTGAGATTTGAGCTTGTTTAATGTATATCATTTTCATATCCTCTATTAGTTGAGTGCTTTATTGTTAAGGTTTCTGCCTCACTGTCCTTATACAATTGACTCTCCCACACATAGATATTCATATTTGCCTGCAGTTTAATCATTAAGATTTTATTATCTGCTCCCATTTTCCGAGAACATTCTTAGAAAGAAACGAAGCATCTCAAAGCTATGGGCGTGAGTCCGTGGGGATGTATCATAACATTCTTAAGTTATGCAGAACCATCAGGAACACTTTGAACAACAATGACAGCTGACAGAGAGTTTGACAATGTCAGAGAGGGATGTGACTGACAGTAGTTGGTGAGCTGCAGTTTTGACTCAGTCCGCAAGTGCACCTCGACATTGATTTATTCTGTCTCAAATGATGCAGAAAATTACTTCATCAGAGCCCCGTGTTAAATGCTTGTTTGTTGAAAATGCAGTCATGATGGGGAGTTTGTGGTTCTAGGTTGATAAAGTATCATATTTCCATTTACAGTGCAAACTACATAAACTTTCTAAACAAGTTATTATTTTCTTCTATATATTTATTTATTATCACATTTCTTTTTTTTCTTTTAACTTTTTTATTATTTTCACAAGATGTATTGTACTATTTTGAATCAAGCCCATAATTTTTTTTATTTAGCATTTAATTTGTCTGTTGAAACAAGCCACTTGATTGGCCCATTGAAACAAGCAATCTGATTGGCCCATTGAAGCAAGGATCTCTATAGAGAACCGCAGTGATGCGTCCGAAAACCCGGAAGTAAGTTAACATTTTTACCACTTCCGGTTCCTTCGATAAAAAGCAATGCAATTTCTCCATAGGATTTTGGAAAATAGCTCCAAATAAGGTCTGTGTTTGACACAAATTGAAGATTGAAGAGACAGATCACGTTTTGTTCTACGACATTAAATACATCAGCAGTGATTTTTTAAGAGTTTACGTGTCTGAAAAACGATGGTTGTTAACAAGTGGCTGAATAGGACTACAGAAGTTGTCCAGGCCGTTTTACGTCATTACACCGAACACGTAAAACACTCCCGCTAAGTTTGTTTGCCCTGTTCTGCTTGAAAGCAAGTTCCTGCCTCCTGCAAACTGTTCAAACAAACGCTTCAACTTGTACCATTTATAATCTGTATGTTTGAATATGGATCTTAAGTTGGCGTGACGTTGAAGCAGCGACCCTGCTGTAGTTTGTTTATAGCATAACTTTAGCATTTTGCTTCTGGCGACTAGATTTATGATTAGAAAATTATAAAAGTAGGGTAGACATGTGGATATTATCCGGCTGAACAAAACTATAGGTTACTTACGTAACCCCAGTTCTCAGAGTAACATGAAGTGAGATGTCTCACTATGGGATGCGCCTCATCCGCGGAGCAAACAGAAGCATCAATCTCATTTACGCCAATCCTGATTGGCAGGTGATCTCGACGTCATCGTCAGGGAATCCACCCCCTATAAGTAGCTTGCGCCACGACGCATGCGTCATTCAAAAATAAGCACCTCTTCTCGCTTCACCATAGCAAGGAGGGCCGTCTGGTGAGACATCTCACTTCATGTTACTCTGAGAACTGGGGTTTACGTAAGTAACCTATAGTTCTCATTCGTAACACTCCGTTCGATGTCTCACTATGGGATATTGTAGCTCCCGTATTGCCAGACGAGCTTATCTCGAAAATCACCAAACCAACCAGAACTTAACAGGGAGAGCTCTGACTCAGCAGGGTGCCCAGCACTGCTCGGGCCACACTGGGAGCAGAGACGTCTAGCCTGTAAAAGCTGCCAAAAGTGAGCGGCGAGGACCAGCTCGCCGCTGCACAAATGTCTTGGATGGAAACACCCTTGAGCAAACAGCCCAGGGTGTAGCCAGACCCCGAGTCTAAAGAGCACGCAACCCGAAGGTGCCTGCAAATTCCGACTCGTATAGGCCAAAGCAACTGTCTCCACCATTCGGTGGGAGAACCGTTGCTTAGTAACGGGCCTGTCCCTGTAAGGGTTAGCCCAGGACACAAAGAGTTGGTCATTATGACACAAGCCTCCTTTGATCTGTCCATATAAGTGCATAAGCACAGGCTAGATATAGCAAATTCAACTGCTGTTCCCCGGAGGGACACAGCGGCGAAGAAAATTGCCTCAATGTCAATTGGGGTATCTGAACCAACCACCTTAGGATAAAGGTAGGATTGGGCCTCAGCAACATTCTAGTTTGCCCTGGGGCGAACTAGGTGCGTGAAGGATGCACAGATAGCGCATGAAGTCACTGACTCGCTTGGCGGATGCCAGGGCCAGTAACTGCACTGTCTTCAGTGACAGGTGCTTCATGCCAGCTTCTTCCAGAGGTTCAAATGGGGTACGAGCGAACCCATCTGAAACCACTGTCAAGTCCCATAGGACACTAGTGACCTGGAAAACTCTGTGCTTCCAGTTAAGTCCTGTGGAAATGATAGAATCACTCCACCAGGACATTGAAAAGAGGTGTGTCCTTTTTAAAGACATCATTCCTCCACACCCTCCACTTTCGGTCATAACGAGACCCAGTGGAGGAAGATTTCGCACTCTGAATAGTGCTCATCACCTTGCGGGAGACCCACTGTATTCAGACGAAAAATGCCCCCCCCCCGCCTCAGACAGAATGTCCCTGCGCGGGGCGGGGGGCTGTCACGGCTGACCGCACAGCCACTGATAAATCTCCTTTACATTACAGGCCAGTGCGGAACTATCAGGATCAATGCGTGGTGCTGTTCTCTCACTCTGGTCAGAGATGGGTTATCAGAGCCAGGGGTGGGAACGCACACGGGGGGACCGGAGGTCAAACGTGCACGAGCACGCCCACGCCCAACGGTGCGTTTTAGACCGTGCATTGAAAGAACAGCTGACAATGAAAATAATCTTTTAAATGCGAACAGATCTATCGCGGCTCGGCCGCGACACACCCACAGCTGACTCACAACCATCGGATGTAAAGTCCAGTCTGCATATGGTGATACACCTCTGGACAACAGGACTGTCCCGAGGTTCGTCACAACTGGTGCGTGCCTCGCTCTCGAGGAGAGGAGGCGACCGCAGCACCACAAGAACAGTTTGCGTGCCAGCATGTAACTGGGGAAAACGTAAACCTCCTTAGTGGTTTACATACGATATTGTCGTATTATCCATCCTCACGAGGACATGGTGTCCTCTGAGAGAAGGCATAAGGCGTTTTAGGGTGGGGAACACCGCTAAAACTTTAGGTAATTTACGTGCAACCGTTGGAGGTTCCTGTTTGTCCAGAAACCCCCTCACAGGTCGACCTTTGTAAATACCTCTCCAGCCCGTCAGACATGCATCCGTGGTGACCGCCCTTTGCGATAAGACAGCACCCATAGGCGCGCCCCGTACTAGTTAAAGTCGGGTGCAGCTGGTGGCGCAGTGCCATTTACGCATCTCATAGTGACCACTACTCTCCGCTCGCCATGACGCGCGGGGTTTAGTCTGAGGGCAGCTGTCCAGTGCTGAAACTCCCTCAGGGGAAGTACAGTCTGGGCTGGGGACAACATGCTCTCTTCTGTGTTTATGATGAAACTCAGGTCGAGCAGGTGTATTACGGGGACATTTGTCCGTGTAATAACCTCCTGTTTTGACTGTGCGAGAAGCAACCAGTCGTACAGGTAGGTTGCCAGGCGAATACCCTGTTGTCTTAACGGGGTTATCGCGGCTTCCGTACATCGTACAAACCCTCTTGGACTGAGAACAGACCGAAGAGAAGTACCACAGATATTCCCTGTGTGGGTAATATGCTGGAATGTGGAAACATGCATCTCCCAGGTCGACTGATGTGAGCCAGTCGTCCTTTTGTCAATCTTAGTATTGGCCGAGTTCCGTTCCCTCCCCGGGAATCTTTCTCTCTAGAAAACGGGCTGACTCTCTCCGGGCCTGTGAGTACAGAATGCCGAGAAGCGAGGGGGGGGTGACAGTGGGTCGGAGGCCGTAGCCCCGTGTTACTGTCTTAGAACCCCCCCGGCAGACATTGTGAGCATCTTCCACTGTTTTCTCCTTAGAGTCAGCGGAGATGTCATGTCCCCTGCCCTCAGAGTCTCTGTTTGTCGTGTTTATGGTTATACAATCTCACGTCTGTAGCCGCTACCGAGTTCCAGCCTGACACGGGGCGGGACTCTGGTTTCACAGCTGCCGCTGATGATGAGCCCCAGACCGACACAGTGCGGGGTTCCATCTTAGCGGGGGACGTCCTCGTGTCCTGATAGCCATCCGGCGCATCAGTGTACGTGAGGAGGTCCCATCTCGACAAGCTAGCTTGGCTTGCTAGCCGTCGGCGGAGGCTCTTTCGGGTGAAGCGGTAGCAATGTCCGCACGAGCTGGGGTTGTCAATAGCCTCCTGGGCGTGTTCCAGCCCGAGGCATGACGAGCAGACCTGGTGTGAGTCTGTGTCTGAAATCTTAAACCCACAGTCGCAGAGCCTAGCAACTGAGTTCCCGACTCCTCTGGTGTGAGGAAGAGAGGCGTCCATCTTGCCTGACGTGGTGACGGCGTGGAGAGGGCCCGCTCTCAGCAGGAAAGTTTCAGAGGAAAAAATCGTACAACTCGTCCTTAGTCCGGAGAAAAGCGACGACGTATATTTATTTCCAAAAGGGTATTAACTGGTATGTTTGTTGCTGTGTGTTTCCGTCGAAAGTACTGGCTTGAAACTATATGCCAGTCTTTGTTTCATGCAAAAAGACCCAGTAAACACGGAGATACGATGATATAAAGTTAATACATTTCAAAAGTATGAAAAATGGAAGCACATATTTGAATATCTTCGCCGTATTTGATCATTTTACGAAATGGAAAATACTGGAAACTGTAGATCCTGCTCAACAGGATGTATATGTGTATTTCTGTCGAAAGTACTGGCTTGAAACTATATGCCAGTCTTTGTTTCATGCAAAAAGACCCAATAAACACGGGGATACGAGGATATAAAGTTAATACAAATATATTTCAAAAGTATGAATAATGGAAGCACATATTTTAATATCTTCGCCGTATTTTATCATTTTACGAAACGGAAAATACTGGAAACTGTAGATCCTGCTCAACAGGATGTATTTACCAGGGAGGGGGTGAGGTAATCAGGTAAACGGAGTGATACGAAGCGAGACGAAAAGAGACGAAGAGGGACGGCGGGAACCGAAGAGAGACGGCAGGAAATGGAGAGAGATGAAGATATACGAAGACAGGCGGCGGGAGACGAAGAGAGACGGCGGGAGACTGCGATTGAAGTAAAGTGACAGACAAACATTTAGATATAGTTAGATAGATTTAGAGTTTTGAAGATTCAACTATGATGAAGAGAACTCTGAACGTGAGTCAAGCAATAAGCTTGTTTTTTGACACGGAGGAGGAGCCTGTGATGTTGCCCTCTGTGTCTTAGTTGACAGAAACTGCTTTGAAGCGTGGCACAGATAAAGACAGAAAAAAACGATTTTTGTACATAATGTGTATATATATATATTTGTATTATATTTATAATAACACTTATGCCTTATCAGAATGAAATCCCATGTACATTATTTAAGCTTTTAAATGTTTTGTTGTGCCTACTGTGTCACTGTTGACAGAACTTGAGAAATGAGGAAAAAAAGCCTATGGATACACCTGTTATTTGTTCATAAAATGTGTATATAGGTTCATGCTACCTCAATCAAACTTTCACATTATCATAGTGACATCCCATGTATATATTTCCAGCTTTCAAATGGTTTTGTTGTGTATGTTTGTGTTACCTATATGAAAAATAATATCATTTTCAAAATCTGTTTTTACGTTTTTTTGTGATTTTGGGTCCCAAATGTTCATAAAGTATCTAAAAATGAAAGAAATAACTATCAGGTTATATAGGTGAGGTTGTCTTTAAAAAAAGATACCAAACATTGACATGCCAAACATTTCTTAATGGGGTTTAGTAAGACAAATCAAAAGTATGCGAAAACGGCTTGTTATTATTAATTAGCTTGTTCGTTTTTCTCGCGTCCAGGAGAACTGGTTTAAATAATGAGAACAATGAGTCTCGGCTAAAGTTTCAAATGGGTGGTACTTTAATAAAGATAAGGCGTGGTAATGTTACAAACAGGAGGTAGTTCAGTGGAGGAAAACAGCTGCATTCCTCCGTGGTCCAGGTGAAGAAGAGAGAGCGAACTCATCATGTTCCGTGGTTATTATAACTCAATTTGACCCCCCCTCCGCCTCCAGCTGGCTTTGTTGTTGTTCACTTCCGCTAGTTTCTCCAATGTCCGATATCACATTTTACAGAAGATTTTGACATTGTACATCCAACACATGATTAAACACGCCTCTTCTCTACATATTCTCCTTCACGTCTTTTCATTTAGGTCATTTTAACGGCTTGATACGCAGTGGCGGCGCCAGAGTATTTTGTTGGGTAGTTTATGGTAGGGCTAACCCATACAGTGGTGGGGCTCGAGTCAGTATTTGTAATGTAATTATTACATACACGCTATATCGCACCCCTTGACAGTGAAACGCCATGCGTGAGGCTTTTATTAGCTTTTATTAGTCTCCTTTTATCAGCTAAATTACATCGAGAGCAACAGGTGTGAGTTAAACAATACAATAGCCTATTCTGCTAATTCCACGTTGTTACAACATGCTACGCAGCGGCAGAAACAAGAAAAGTTGGCATATAGAATTGACACGGGGAGAGAGAGAGGGAGAGAGAAAGGGAGAGTGAGGGAGAGAGACAGAGAGAGAGGGAGAGAGAGAGAGACACAGACACAGGTAAACAGAGAGAGAGACAGACACAGCACACAACAGGTGGCCTGTGTCTCTATTGTCATACAAAACACTTTTTCAAATGACCCATTATTACAAAATATATTCAAAACTAACTATTGACGTTTTCAAAGCAGCACGATCCGCCGGTTGTTGTGGTTGGAAGCGAAAATGTCAATGACACGCTGGACATCCAGTGCCTTACTCCTCTGCTTATTGATAGCCAGCAGGCCCAGGTTGCTGTTCCGTGCATCACCACTGCTGTTTCTTAGATAATTGGGTCGTGTGACTCTGGCACCTGTTCGACTTGTTGTACCTCAATGCGAGGGCGTTTAAGAAGAAATCGATCCATCCGAAATATATACAATTAATCCTAGAATCCTATAAGTTCTGCTGTCTGTCTGCAATTTACTCGGCGCGAGTTTGGAGCAAATACAGTCTATGGTTTGGAGACTTTTCACTGTGAACGTGACGTATCATCAGTAATGCATGACGCAGCAGACCCAACGTTTCGTTGCTCTGATTGGCTTAGGTCTATTCAAATTGCATTCGGAGGCATTTTGATCTGACTGCGGCCGCGCTGATATTATAACGCGAGAGAATTTCCACACCTTTGTATAAAACTCCCCCACTACTTAGACTATTCCTTACACCCCTCTAGCATAAGCCCGAATGGTCTCAACCATATTGCGTCAGTAACGTGCACTTGTTGTTACTATTGGGGGGCTCTGTTAAAATGGTATGACAAAGTCAGGGATAATGTTAGGGACAAATGTCTGAGTTTAAAAGATGGCAATTAATTTAAGCCCAAATATTCATAGTAATTTAATAAATCCTTCCAACACACGTTGTAAAAAATAGCCTAAATTAAGAAATCATTCCAATAGGTCAGTAAAAAAATAAAAAAAACACAGTTGAAAAGGGGAGTGATTAGTCGAATATGCATAAATCTGTTAGAACGCCTCCATTTCCGCATTCCAGCTGTCCACATTCCTGGATTCACGTCTTTCTCTTCCGACATTCTGGGGGCCTTTCTCATTTCAGCTAACCCCCCTCCTCGACTCCCCTCCTCGACTCCTATCCTCGATACTTAGTCCCGCCCACAGGAGATGCGAGCGGAGGAGCCGAGGAGGGGAACCGAGGAGAGAGGAGGGGAAGCAGCAGGCGGTTAGAGAAATGAGAACTCCTCTCCTCTGAGCGGTCATTTTAAAGAGACGTCCATTAATGATGACAGGAGGCACAGCAGCCCTCTGTCTGATGGACAGATGTGTTCATGACGACTTATATATTTACTTTTAACAGGCTACAGATGCGGACACACACACACACACTTACACACACATATTGTATATATTTATATAAATATATACAATTTCAGAATCAAACAGAGGACTCTCATAATAACGTAACACTATCAGAGACATATATCCCCCCCCCCCCCCCTCTCTGGTCGCTACAATGAGGAAAATAAATTACGGGCCAAAAGTTGTATTTACAAGTATTAAAAGTAAGCAGAGACCTGTCTGTCCGCTGCATCTACGCACACACTGTACCACACACACCTACAGCTCCTAAAGCATAATCAGGCTACAGCCGTTGTGTATTTTATTATGTGAAGCACTAAATGGTTTTAGAAAAACATCTGGACTCTTTGTTTGTAGATATCTACTAAAAACTACAGCAAATAAAGAGAGTAGGCCTGTTACACTGAGTGATATATATTTTACACACTGCTCTGCTCTGCACGGACCTCACAGCTGTTCTCACTGTAAACATCGCGACGCATGCAGAGCTGTGATTGGCTGAGATAAGTCCGGCCGTGCGTCACGACTCTCTGTTGCCGGAAATGCATCCACGAAGGAGCCGTGGAGGACTGTGGAGGACCCATCAGTGTATCCTCGGTTATAGCTCCTCCAGAGAGCCTCCTCGACGCTCGATCCTCGGTGCTCGAAGTGCATTTAGAGAAATTAGATGTCCTTCAACTTGGCGCGCTGAAATTCATTTCCGGGTCACTATCGGAGGACCGAGGAGTCGAGGAGTCGAGGAGGGGGATTTGATGAAATGAGAAAGGCCCCAGGATCAGTTTGTGTGTTGTGGACACAACCGGTAGATTTTCGCAATCTGTGTTCTCAACATGCTTACTTTAACATAATTTGTCATGGTCGGGCTAAGGTAGGGCTAAGCCATTTCTTGGTATGGCTATAGCCTACCCCAGCCATACCCTGGCGCCGCCACTGTTGATACGTTACGTTACTCATGTCTCTGAGGTCAAGTTACTGTTAGTATTTCGGAGATAACTTCCGGGATAGCTTTTCAAAATAAACTCAGACTGGAGTCAAACCGGAAGTATTTTCACAATAAAATAACGCGTCACTGCGGTTCTCTATAGGTGCATGAAATAAGCTTTGACTGGTCCGTTGAAACAAGCACTCTGATTAGTCTATTGAAATGAGCACTCTATTTGGTCCATTAAAACAAGTCTCTTATTGGTTCATTAAACAGAGTCATTTGATTGGTCAATTGAAACAAGCCCTCTTGATTGGTTGACTAATTCAAGCCCTCTAATTTGTTAAATAAACAATTATTTTTGATTTGTCCATTAAAGTAAGTTGTGTGACCAACACACTCTCACTCCCAACTCGGCCTATGTTGACGTCATGTCAGGGTCCCTGTCGTCACTTTCCAACGCAAGGGGGGCCCTTTAGCGTCGAGTTTCAACTATCAGGGAGTCCCATTGACTAGCATAGAGCTCCCTGAACGTTGGTAATAGACGAGTTGGGATCGCGGAGAAATGCTCTCCGCAGATCCATTCTCACAGCGTTTATCAACCTTTTTCTAACTCAATATCAATAATCACACCCAACTGTAACATCATATAAATGTTTACTGTAGGTCAGAGAAATCCGGATTTTGAGTGTATGTTTATTTGCTCCCTAAACTAGAGAGAGAAAAACGTCCCACATGAAACCATTACTGGCTTTTTGACAAGCAGTAATATATTCTAAGACATGCTGAAAATAGTTGTTGAATTTCACCTAGGATTATTTGAATAATTCCTTCTCTTGGAAAGGCAAGACTGACATTTTGGGGTAAATATGGAAATGTTCTTTCCATTTATAATATCGAGAGCATTATTTAAGCATTTCTCTCTCTGCGCATCGTCTTCTTGTTGTCCCATTTTATTCTGTGAATGTATTCCTTGACCGATAAGTGACCCCACAGATGAAACTCCTTGCAAGCTTTTTTGTAATATCTGGCAATGTCTATTTTGCATAATTCTCTTAAAGCTCTTTTTCAAATCATGTTTCATCTTTTGAGCTGTCAGTCAATCATTATTCGCCTTTAGAATATGAATATATTTGTATTAATTATGCCGAAAGTAATTAATCTGGGAGGGACAGATGGCTCTCATTCTCATCCTTAATTTGATTCTGACTTTGTTGTGAAAGGCTCAGGTGCAATATTTTTAGATCATTGTTCAATTGCATTCGTTGTGTAATTAATGTGGATTTATCTTGGTTGAAGCACTTCACTGATTCAAAAGTTAACATTTATTCATGCTAAACTTGCGCTTGAATAAAGATTGTCAGTGACAAATAACAAGGTATACAACAAATATGAACACCTTTTACATACACAAAATTGGTAGGATGAAGTAAGCTTGGTTTTAAAAATAAATTATTCTCACAATTAAACTGAACAAATTGTACTCACTGGGTGTTTCTCAATCGCGAGTACGCTTGCTTGGTAGCACATGTCTTCCGAGTCACTTCCTTCAGGAGCTAGGCAAGAATCCTTTCTGGCATTCGGAAAACGAAGAGTGGAACAGGCTAGCAAGTGTGCAGGTGTGCGTCATACTGTATGAGAGGCCCCGCCTTACATTTTCCGCCACAGATTTGGGGAAATTGGTCCGTGCGCAAAGCATTGTGGGGATTTTAAGGACGCGAAGTCTACCCATGTGCAGCCTCGAATTTTTCCCCAAACCAAGAACGCGGCCTCGGTGGAATTCCAAGTATGCTGGACATTGGAACGGTCCTGCTGCGCCACTTGATGACGTAGCATCCTTGAAATATTGTCTTGGAAGCCAGTTTCCTCGAGATTGAGAAACGGCCAGAGTATATTTCAACAAATCACACACAAATGCTTGAAACAACTTTCATTTTGTGTGTAGGTGAACTGCCATTCAGTAGATCAACAAGATTTTTGGTAGAAAAAAGACTGGTTTACATTTTTGGATGTTTTGAAACAAAACAGAATGTAAGTGGACAAGAATTTTAGAC
Organism: Gobionotothen gibberifrons; assembly: GCA_943591055.1. NCBI lineage: Eukaryota > Metazoa > Chordata > Actinopteri > Perciformes > Nototheniidae > Gobionotothen > Gobionotothen gibberifrons. Next base: position 901,735 of record CALSBZ010045117.1, on the reverse strand, counting down.
TAATATTAGTTTTTCCCCTACCAATGATTGGGTGCAGTCCGAATGGCTCTGACTCTTTCCCCCTTTCCCAAGATGCACCTTAAAGCCCATACATGTCCTGAGAGTTATCCCTTGTCATGATGGTAGCAGGCCCCAGCATCAGTTCTCCAAAAAAGATGCTCCGGCAATTTGCCAGCATGCACCTTTCCCAGAATGCTTCGTGTGAGCAACATGTCTAGATACAATGTTCAACCCACCACTAAATTGAACTCTGTGTGTCCATGTGTGTCTCTCTCTGTCGCTCCCTCTGCACTTTATGTAGTGAAGTGATTGCATGACCTCCATGTGACCTTGGATCGTAACTCACCATTGTTATCTAATACTCTACCAGTCATGTCAAACCCCTCATTCAGAATCCATTCAGCTGCCAGTCAATCCACCCCTTTGAAACACATTTGAACTGCTGTACAATTGTATGTAGAGCTGTGTTCCTCTTCTTTCACTCGGCACTTAAATAAACTCCCATTGCCTAAGCCTCCTCTGTAGAAGATACAAAAATAGCTTCTGTATATCCGCAGCGCACAGTTTTTGTGTGGGCTGTGAGTGCATTGTGTCTGTTTGTTCTGCTGCTGTAGATGGTAGTTATCTTCAAGGAGGATTATTCATGTGTGGGATGGTTAATTTAATTAACAGGATTGTGAATGGTTTATGACCTTCTTGGTTGTAATTAAACAAAGCATGGTACAGAGATATGTAATGGAAAACAAACATTAATAAGCTGTTACAATTACATTACAAACATCATCTCTGCACTGGGAGGAGTAATTTATTTTTTAATATTTCTAACATTTGCGGATGTGCTGAATTCACGATATGCCCATGTACTTTTTATTTTTTCTGTCATTCTCGATCGAATACAAAATATTTCTGGCCAAAGGCGCCCTCATTGGAATTGCAAATCAGCTTTAGTTAGCCTTCCTGCTGGGTGCCAGCAATGTTGACACCACAGATGGCTTTAACATTTTGGTATTTTAATGGGCATGATATGAGAAATTCTGATGGCAGTTTTCCCATTTGAAAGAGTCCGCAGCAAACTCCCTCCTCTTAGTTCAGAGATGGCCGCTGATGTGAACCTCTTTTTACAAACGCCAACACAATTAGCCTGCCAAAGTGTTGCCCAAGCAGCTCGACAATATAGCTGTGCATAGCCGGATAGCCAGAGGCGTTATCCTGTTGGTGAGTCACCTGCTCCGTTGAATCAGGTGCTTGTCCTTTTGATGGGGAGCGTAAAAAGTGTAAAAGGCAGGACTTCCCTTCTGATGATCTGACTGGAGGCTGCAGCGTGAGCTGTTTAGAGCTTTAGTGGTCACGCAGAGTCTGCTGCTGACACACAAAATATAAGCCATCCAGCTAGCTTTTCTGAACCTTCACCAACACTGTGTGAGATCTGCATGTTAATATTAAAATATAAAAATTGATAAATACTACTGCATCTAAAAGGCAGATGGCCAAGAAAGCTATGAATACGATATATTTCCCTCAGTTTTTCCAAATCAATGTTTTTGTAGAGGTTAAGCCAACGTTTAAAGCCACCAAGGTGCCACCTTGTCTATGTAATAGACGCACGCATTAGCTTGTCAGGGGAAAAAAAGTCAGATACAAATTGTTTCTAATTGAACACTTAGTCCATTTATTTTCCAATTTTGTTGTCCATTAAACTTGCATCAGCTTTCCATCACCGTACTAACTTGACACTTAAAAAACAATAACTTTACTAACCAGACTTAACCTCAGCATATATATGTGTGTGTATGTCCGGGTTTGTTTGTGGTCAAAAAACTCCTGTGAAACTCAAGTAAACAAACTTTTCTTACTTTTATAAGAAAGAAAGAAAGGAAGAAACATTCTTACTTTTATATCATGAGCATTAATTGGCCCCTACAGTTTTTATTTTTTTTTCTTTTCTTAATATTTTATTGGGCAAACAGTGCCGACAGACGGGATGACACGCAGCAAATGGTCCCAGGCCAGATTCAATACCCCCACTTGGGGCCCTGGCACGGGCCACCAGCTCTTCCAATTAAGCTATCCGATGACCCGACATCTCCAGTTTTTGTTATTCTATTATACTTGCAATAATTACTATTTTGCTCATGGTTCAGTATCAGAAGACAAATACCCTGTATTGAAATGATGTGTAGCATTATTCCTTATGTATTTAGTCTGTTGAGTGGTTCTTTTGAATTAACTGTATATACATCACAGGTGTGCCTTGCCACATTAATAAATAAATAATGTTATGAACAGTTTATATTTTGGGGTTTTATTTATGATTAAAAAGTCTACGATTGTTCCCCGAAACCATTTTTTTTCTACACTACAAGAAATACCATTTATTTATAGCCTAAACATACTCCAGGGCTGAACAGTAAAAACAGATCCATTTCAGTGTGAGACTTTATTGAATATTTCATTGTTAGACATCCTCATCAATCAAGACCTACAATCCATCACTGTCAAGTGTACATTGCATGCATTAATTTGGAGGAATATATTCCTTTTTCCTCACACCCGAAGGCAATCATTTTAACTACTGTCAGCAAATTCTAAGATACTATAAGTAGCGTTCAGATCAATCCCCTCTATAGGAGGGACACAATGCACCCTGAACACTGGTGCATACAAAAAATGTGTATCAAGGCTTACATAACAAACAAATGTCTGAAGCAAGTTAAAAGCATTTCCTTACAATCTATTGAAAATAATTGTATGTTGCAGAGAACACGTTTACTATGATATGGGCTAAAATGTTATATCGATAATAGTTAGCCTATCTTAGTAACATAAAAAACTGTTATGATCCGTATTAGTTTTATTTTGTCATGTAAAGATCTGTCTTTGTCTTCCTGTTTTATTTTTGAAATAATGTCCGTTGTCACTTCCTGTCTCTCCTGTTTGATTACCTTATTGTGTTCACCTGGTGCTCCTGTGTTGATCTTCCCTTACCACCTGTGTCTTGTTCTTGTGATTAGTATTGTGTTCATTTAAGTTGTGGTTTTTCTTTCAGTTGTTGTCAGAGTCTTGGGGCCTTTCTCATTTCTCTAATTCCCCTCCTCGACTCCTATCCTTGTGTCTTAGTCCCGCCCACAGGAGATGCGAGCGGAGGAGTCGAGGAGGGGAACCGAGGAGAGAGACATGTTAAAATAATTGTGGAAATATAATTTATGCGAATAAAAGCAAACTGAATGTGACTTTAAAAATGACAGATCAAATTGTGCAAAAGTAACATTAACATCTTTAAGGTCAAACAAATAGTGTACATTATTTTGCTCTTTCAGAATGCAGCCATAAGATCATGGGAGGAGAGCAGTATTATCCAGAGAAGACTGTAGTAAAAACCAAAAGGCAAAAGGTTTGTTCGTCATAAATAGAGGTCACTGTGTCAGTTAATATAATGTACATCTAAAGCATGCTACAGACGCACTTTGTGGATTTGAATGCAACATAACTTAAATATTTTTGCTTGAAATGGTACAAATATTTTCGATAATTGTTTAGGGGAAGCAAATACAATTGGTGGAGTGGGACCCTTGTTCCATGTGGTATGAAGCATTGTATTATTAAGGTATTTTAAATTGCACTGCAATTGTACCAATAACTATTAGTCCAAGCATTTGATTACCATTTTTATCTGACAGAGAGGTATAACATATATTGCCATATTTAGAATTATTTTCATGGCTGATGTCAAAATATCTTTACAATTTATCACAGCGGGAAGAAGTGGCCCCTACAGTGAGAAGGACAACACCACAACAGAGGAACAGCAGGACTGATATTGTGCGTGTTGTCAAAACCGTTGTGCTGCTCGACCCTATTTCTCTTTTTTGAATGTTTTTTTTGGTTATATGCCTCCCTTTGCTACTATTATTGTATATACCTACTGAATGTTACTTTGAAATAAAAAATTATGTTATTCAACTTCAAATCCTTTTGTTTTTATTGTAGAATTGTTTTACCCTTTGCATATTTGTATACTTTCTTGTTCCAATAAAAATGAAATAATAATTTAAAACCACTTGATGGACATCAACAATATAAATACATATATATATATATAATAAACAACTTCAAATGGGTAAATATATATTTTTTATTAAAGGAACATCATCAAACAGTTGTAGAAAAAAAAGAAGCAAAGACCATGTTTAAACTGCATGGGATGTAGGCTAATGGTTTCACTTGCCCTTAGAAATGAATATTGGAAAAAATGTACTTATACCACATTTTCCGATGCGTTTTTTGTGGAAATGCTGCGTCCTGCATTTTGACCAAACATCAGTACAAATAGACCAGGGCAAAGACGTATGCATACCACATTTTTAGAGGCTTATTCGTAAAACTGCTACATTCGAGCTGTGCGCTAACAGCACTCGATAGCAGCGTCCATGGCAACCACCTTAGCAACCATTACAACGTTGAGTCTACACAATTTCCTGAAGTAACCTTCATAATAACTAGCAAACTAAAGATCATGCACATCTACTGCACAAATTATCGGAAATAATAACTCATATTTCTCGCATTAAATGACATCAAACGCCTTTTAATGGCCAAACTAACCTTTAAATAGGCATTTTACACCGAGAATAAAACGAACGTCGGCCATGTTTTTTTTTTCTGCTGAGAGAAAGTTGAAGATCACTTGACATAGCCAGCCATTGGAAATGAATGGTGAAAATAAGCGTAGGGATCCCACAATTTCAGAGGCGTTTTTGTAGAATTACTACGTCCCAAGTTGTGGACCAACTTAGTTATTACACGTTTAGATGTGAGACTGGGTTGGATATTCTGTAGTTGCAGAGTTTGCAAATAATTAGCGAAGCTCCCCCAAATTAGCGAAGCTCCCCCAAAGCTCAAGGCCGGAGTGATGTCCTGTTTATGAATAACACTTTGTATTCTTTCAGTGTCTGCACCTGACCTTGCTACTCTGTATTGCAGGCTAAAGACGTCTATTTATTCCAAAGTCACAGCCACATAAATGAGCACAATAAGCTTATAATGTAATAATAAGAATCAGTCTTTCTAATGTTATATAAAAATAGCCTCCACACAGTGACACTAACTTGTTTTCATGGTTGTTGCAGTGCTCCTCAGGCAAATAGTGTAGATGAACAGTATGTGTTGCTGAGTGCATGCCACTATATGTGGTATAAAACGAATGCATCATGCATAAGGGCAAAGCTGCACTCCAACATTAAAAAAATGCTCATTGCTCTGCTGTGACTCCACCATCTGCTTGACAGAGTCAAATAATGGAGACGGAAGCAGATCAGCTCCCTGTTTTGAAGGGAATCACCTTTTTAATTTACCATAAGATGTCTCTCAGCACACAGAGATATTTTCGCACAGACGTTTTTCTGCTTCATTTGCACTCCGCTGTCTTTTTTTCGGCAAGCTCATCATATTTTGCCCATGTCAAAAGCTTGTTCTGTTTAATGGATTTTCAGCCAAGAGATTTTCTATTTACGATAAGAGGATGCTCTAAGTCTTTAAAGGCCCACTTGAATGTTGATGGGAGTGGCTGTATTCCAGGCATGTCTAATAGAGTATTTTTCCATCGTCTTTGCACTCTTTTTAATTTCCGAATGGTTTGCTTTTCAGGAGGATATACGATAAAAAAACATCAAATTAATAACTTCACCAAACAGGAAAACGGAAACGATATGTTGAACATCTGGTAACTTACAGTAACTCAATGTTGTAAACTCTTTATACACTCCCCTATAGTGAATGATATGGACTCCATAGCCTACTCTGGCATCTCTGCTAGTGCAATAGACCTAAAAAAGCAGCTATATGAGGTGTCACCTTGTGAATATAGTTTTATATGTTGCTCAATGTAGTGTATCATTCACACAAAATGCTGGAAGGCTATACGGCTACTTCTCAGTGCTGTCACTGAATAATGATTTGCAAACGGACTGATACATGGCATTTCATTATATATTGACACAGAGGTTCACCATGTTTTGGGATGGATTCTGAATGTGGCCGTGGTATAAGCAAGATAATACACTGGTGCCAAACCTAATCTGTAATTATTTGTATAGGATACAGGACACCTTATCATGTCTCATGACAATGCTGGTGGAGGTTTTGAGCGTCCCTGGTTCTGGAAGCAAGTCCCATTTATTTTCTGCTTGGACAATGATCGGTGACACACAATTGGAGTACTTCCAAGGCTCTGATGGGCATGTAGTTCTCTCGGTCGAATCATCAATACAGAAGATGGACATCTGAATGAGTAAGTGTCTGGTTCTTTAATCAGAAGTCGAATGTACAAGTCTATGCATGTACAAATGTAAGATTAACTTCCAGAGGACTATCCAATCAGCAAGCTCCAAGATTAACTCGCCAGAAGAATATCCAATAAGCAAGCTCTGAATCCCGTCATAAACACTTCAATCTTAGCGAAGAATCTGATGACAATTGATCTTCTGGGGGCAATGATCAATGTTTCGGTTATTATGTTTTAGCCTGAGGATTTCATTGGCAAATCTCAATCTTCCATTTTCCAGACAATGTTTACTGTCTTATAAGCAACTTTACTTCCAGAAGATATTTAGAATAATCTTTTTAAACTGACAATACCCAATGTGTTCTAAGTTGCATCTCGGCCAATGTGTTCAGTGTCCTTGCAATCAAAGCCCACTCAATCATGACTGGTCAATACAGCTCAGACTACAAACTGAAACAGAAAAGCTTCCTGTCCCCTACCTACATATTCTGCATTCATTTGTAGGTATCTGTTTATAGAGAACTCTTTGTTTTTAAATGTTCAATGAATAAGGCAACTACTACACTATGTTTGTTCCCAACATCAACAACTGTTTTTTTGTATTTATTGGAAGCTTCAGCTCTTAGGTTTTATAGTATGAATGCTTTCCGCCATGCCAAAAATGGGTGTATTTTGTAAAACAATTTTTACAATGTTCAAGGAACTCTGTGTTTGTTGGGTGACATTAAAGAATATAATTTCAAAGAAAAGACAAACTAAAATGATCATTTGGGGAAAACAATTTCAAAACTATTAACTCCTCCACCCGTACAAATTATTTCTTTAAAAAATAATTGTCTATGGCTATAAGTGGGAGTTTTGTTCCCACAAATACTTACGTCACCAAATCCAGAATGGACTATTTAAACTAGTTTGAAGCAGCCCATTAATTTGAGGGCGGACTGCTGCAGCCACTGTATTTAAGTCAAATATGAGAACAATCAAAAATAACTACCTCCTCATCAATAAACCACAGCGACCCCATCCATCTCTCACGAGCTATGATGGATAGACATGGACTAGTCTAATTAAAGGATGAATTATGGAATGGATTCAATTCATCACTATACTGTCATTGCTATTAAATTCACAGTCAGTCCCATGTTTCTTTATCTGGGTTGTGCTGCTTTTCTGCATCTATCAATCATAAATCAAGGAAAAATTAGTCCCAGCAGGGGATCTTATCTAGTTTATCTGGGACGCACTTCTGCTCCAACAATTCTCGGTTTTAGGTAGTTGTGTTGAAATAGGCCGTGTGCTTGATCATCCCCAGTGTGCACACTACTGAACCTTCTCCACCGCATATGGCAGCCGATATGGCGTTAGAACAAACATTGCGGCAGAGACTATTGAATGCTCTCACAGTCAATGCTCTGCATACACACACACACACACACACACACACACACACACACACACACACACA
>CALSBZ010045117.1:830712-855675 GCA_943591055.1 Gobionotothen gibberifrons | reverse complement strand
TTTAAGCTAAATTATGCTATTACAACATTGATTTAATTACCAACAAGATGCAACCCAGTCTCACGGCATTTCGTGTTATAGTCACGACATTTCATCTATTGATTCGTGTTCACCAACACGATTTCCCCCTTTTTTTCGTGTCACACAGAACGATTTTAAAAGCAATGTATTTCTATTGGTAGTATGTTTTGTGCCTGCAGCACGTCTTTTTGTCCGTTCGGGTCTTGGAAGACCGGAAGCTGTGGGGTTCATAAAAACATCTTCTTACTCAATATCAAGCCACGATTCTTGTTTTTATTTTAAATCATATCATGTCGGACTTTCTTCGTCTGTGAGGAAAAGAAATGGGGCTCAGAGCCTCAAAATACTGAAATCTGTATTTTTTTTAAATATCTTTTTTCCTTCTAATTTGTTATTCTTTTATAAATAACACACTGTTATTTAACTCACCAATAACACACAATTATCCTTGTTTTTATTTGTTTAATTATATAATATTGGGCTTTTTTGCTGTCCGTCAGGAACTTAATTTCTAAATAAAGTCACCGGAAACAGACATAGGCGATACACAGCCACTGAACTGATTACCCAAGAGCCTCAGCTATGCAACAAGTCCTCCAACTCATACGACCAAATAGGCCGATTGTTTAGGCCCAATTATTACGAACAAATATGTTGTTTGTTCACAAATAACCCTCTCTGTGAAATCCTAAATTGTAGGATAGTTTGGCCATTAAAACGCTTTTTGATTAGATTTCTAGCGAGAAGTGTATATTGTACTTTTAGAATCCACGTCCAGTCGATATGTAGGATCTATAGTTTGATAGATATTACGAAGATGATTTGAGGTATGCGGCAGCCTCCATGTAAAGCTACGGGTTGAAAACTGTATTTCCGGTCTCGATGTTCTCATAATAAAACCAATGATCAAATGATTTAACAGTGATATCTGCAGTACTCATCCACTAAAAAACATCAGTTTATCCTTACGACATTTATTGGTTTAAATTGTGTACAATGCTTTTGTGTTTTTCCCATAGATTTTTCTCTTTCGATTCTGAGAGACACCTTTCTTTTTTCAGAGGTTTTGATAGGCTAAAACATTGCCGCAATGCATGTTGGGATATGGTGTTTATCCAATATGAAATCGGAAAAACATTTAAAATAAAAAATGAAATAATACTTAATTCCAAGTGTTCTTTCTTTTCTCTTTGGAAGTCATCACATAACGGCATTGTAATACACGGTTCGGCTGCATTAAATATTACATATCTGCCGTAGATATTTATTTATAGAGCCCTGATCAGAAGACGTTTTGTCAAACTGTAAGAAATGCCACCAAAACTGAATACGTGACGCGGATCATAAATATATTAGCAATTAAACAACATCTTCCATTTCTTTTCACACAATACGTCTCCTTACAGTATCAACACTCATTCGGCTGACTTTTATATTTGATCCAATTGGTAGATAGATATATACACCATAATGGTGCACAGCTGATAGAAAGGGATTTTTTTGTAGTTTTTAAAGATATTATTTACTGAACTACCTTTCCAACTCCTCATGCAGTTGACTGTTACAGGTCTATACAGGTTCATGGTACAATGCATAAGCTTCAAATCGAGAGACTGAAACTGTATTTTCCTTTTACGTTCTGTTTTAATTTCACAATAAAGTTAATAGTCATATGTTTGATATTATTATGTTTTAACTACACCACTGTTTTTTTAACCCGCGCCGCCTAGTGGTTAAAGCACGTTATTGAATTTTGTTGTTGAATACGTTTTATTTGATGAAAACAATTAAATATTAAGAGCAGCCTACATACAAAATTGAAAATATCAAGAACCATGGATGTATGGGCTGGACCCGGGGGCTGGACCCGTCCAATTCCAGTTTTTAAAGATATTACTGATTTTCTTTGAATATAATAATGTAAATACTGAGTCTGAAATAATAAAGCAATATGCTGTAAAATTATGTGAAAACATGAATAAAACTACACATCTTCAGATGTTGTACATACATACGTGTCCTACACTAATAATACAAAGTTATTATGGCTGTGTGTACCTTGTGTGCACCGCCTAGTGGTTAAAGCACGTTATTGAATTATTGTTTTTATGTGTTATATTTGATGAAAAAAATATTAAGAGAACATACTTTCATAGGGGGAAAGTAGAAGGTCAATGATAGAAATATAGAATATAAAAAATCAAGAAGATACTATCAGTGATCTCTACAATAAAACAGTTTAGTTCAGGATGTACAAAGATATTTATAGGAGGAGGTGCAAAACAGAACAACGAATTAACCTTTATTTAAACATTAAATAATACTTTAGATTAAGGTCTTCTTTTAAATAAGAAAAAAGCTTTGGGGGTATCAACAGATAAATATTAAGCCTGACAAAGTACTTAACGTCTAATATATTGCTTTCCTGCAATGTTAACTATGTTGAAGCACTTATTTTAACTGATATTATACATATTAATTATACTCTTATGTATGTAGATAGTATAAGAAATGTGCAGAATATGACAGTGTAATGGTGGAGGTATACACACATATTGATATATGTCTTGTATTGCACTGTTGAGGAACCTGTGACCCAGGATTGTCACGCATTGCATAACTACACCGTAGTTGTGTATATGATATGTCAATAAACCTTAAAAAATCTTGAAAGGGATGTGCAAAATAGCCATTATACAGTCTTTAATTAACTATTAGTAGAGTATAACGAGTAATGAATATACTTTATTACTCGTTTCCATTCATGTCAATTGCAGATAAATGTTTAGTCTTCTCAAGCACCAACAATCAAATATCTCTCCTGATTGTTGGCACTTGACAATCACCTTCCCTGAATTTTACTCAGGTGTAACTAAAGTCTGATTTAAGGGTTGTTTATATTTCACATCATTAATCAGAATCTGCAAAGTAACTCAAATAAATGTAGTGGAGTAAAACTACCAGGTTAACCTCTGAATTGTAGTGGAGTAGAATTACAAAGTAACAATGAGCTGTCATGTGGGTATATATTAACGCTGCGCATTATGGACACAAGCGATTTTCACCCATTTATTAATTATATGTTTTACATTTGATAACACCAATGTGTTTAATACTGGCAACTTCTAATTGTGGGAAAAACGAAAACGTTCAGTAGAGATGTCCCATAGAACATTTTGCGAAACACAATAGCCAGTATGTGTAGTTCGGGGGGGGGGGCATTCGATTCCAGTTTTGCATAGTCTGGCGTGGTTTCGTTCCATTTCAAACAGCTGTTTGACGCTCGGCGTAACCTTGGCGCACTGCCACATCCAATCCCAGAGCTTGAAGATTAATCACGGGGATAGTAGTCCTAAACGATAGCTGGGGATTATGGGTAGTGTAGTGTCTTCGGCCATCCTAAACTCCGAAATGTCTTTGTTTTTAAGTCTTTTATTACTGTGTGATCTTCTTTGTTGCTTGTTTTTAATTATGCTCTGTAAGGTGTTCTTGAGAGCTTTGAGAGGCACCCAGAAATAAAATGCATTATTATTAGGGTCTGAGACCAGAGGTCGGCGAAGACCCTATTGAAATTGGTCGCTGCGCGACCGATAAACCTGCGAAAAACACCCAAAAACAGGGAAAACGGCCGGCAAAAGCACAGAAAAGGTTCGGAAATCATGACGGCTGATAGGCCGCGCGAGCCCACGTGACTGCAACTCGCATAATTGAGCGATAGCGAAGCGAGCTTGCTAGCCTGTTCCACTCTTTGTTTTCCGAATGCCAGGAAGTATTCTTGCCTCGCTTCTGAAGCAAGATGCTCGGCAGACATGTGCTACCAAGCAAGCGTACTCGCGATTGAGAACCACCCAGTGTGTATCGCAATGATGCTCGAAATGTCCCTTATAGGCCTACGTCTGTTTCCGGTTATTCTTATTTAGAAATTCAGTTCCTGACGGATGCCAAAAAAGCCAGAGATTATGGAATCAAACAAATAAATAAAAACAAGGATAATTGTGTGTTATTGGTGAGTAAATAACAGTGTGTTATTTAGAAAAGAATAACAAATTAGAAGGAAAAAAAGATTACAAAAAATACAGATTTCAGTATTTTGAGGCTCTGAGCCCCATTTATTTTCCTCACAGACGACATCAAAAGTCCGACATTATACGATTTAAAATAAAAACAAGCTTCCGTTCTTCCAAGACCTGAATGAACAAAAAGACGTGCTGCAGGCACGAAACATACAACCAATAGAAATACATTACTTTTAAAATCGTTCTGTGTGACACGAAAAAAAGTGGAAAATCGTGTTGGTGAACACGAATCAATAGATTAAATGTCGTGACTATAACACGAAATGCCGTGAGACTGGGTTGGAAGATTACGTCACGGCTCGTTCTACACTGCGTTACTATAGTTACTGCCCCAGCAACTCAACTGTAATGGAAACGCAGCATAAAGTGAGCCAGGCCTAACAAGGTCTAGCCATACCGAGCGAGGCCGAGCGAGGCCCTGTAGTGGAAATGCGCCATTAGTCATCTTGCCAAATAGCGAGCCTGTGTTGATGTATGAAAACTATGTTAGAACTGGTTTATAAATGGTTCATAATGATTAACAAAGTGTTTACAACCTAAGCCTTAACTGAATAGAAAATAAAGCAATGCCATGCTGGATAAGTATGCAAGATGTGAAGGCACAGTTCACACTGAGTTGCATGTTCAGTTCACATTATCTGAGCTGTATAGTGTACAGTATACTGTATACAGTAAGATGAGTGGTAGATGAAAGTGTGCCGTTGGCTCTTTTCCTTTGCTTGAATAATTAGAACTAGAATCTTGGTAAATGGCAATGAATTACTCATTGGTATAGGGTACAGACTAAATCTGTCACAAACGAGCTGAGAACCAAAGTGCAACACACGGGAAACCAGGGATAGTCGGTAACCAGCTTTATTACAGGCAATAGGCTGGTAGGAGACAAAACGGCAGATAGTAGGCAAAGGGCTGGTCGGCGACAGGCGAGGGGTCCAGGAGATGGCAAGACGGGAGTCGCAGGTACAGAACGGGTCAGGGAGCAGGCGAGGCAGAATAATCCGAGTACAGGCAGGGTCAGGAAACAGACGAGGCAGGATGGTCAGGGACAGGCAGGGTCGAAACCGGGAGAGCAATCTGGAGGTAAATGCGGGAAAGACTGGCATCGTGCAAAGTACGATCTGGCACTGAGGTGAAAGTGAAGTGGGCCTAAATACTAAATGGAGCTGATGGGTGTAACAGAGTGAGAGAGAGACAGGGTGTGGCTACCAGGTGACTCAGGCATGTAAATGCAGAAAATAGGTGAGTAAGAAAGCAGAACTGTGACAAAATCAGTGTTTATAAATAATTAATATATGTGCCATTACTTTAAGAAAAACTATGTAAAGATGGAATGTTGCTGGCAAAATATTTTCGAAAATAGGCATTCATTCATTTGCATAAATGAAGAAAATGTTTTTTGTACACACTACATTTAGAACAGCTTTTTCCTAATGCAAATGTTTATACAAGGGCTTTCATTATTCAGTTATTAGTATGTCCATGGACCTATTTGTGTTCAACAAAAACAGGGTACACACAGCCATACAGCTACCAGCTTGGGATATTTATTGAAGGCAAATGCACAATATAACACAAAAGCAGAAATAACGAGATCAGATGTATTCTTTGAGATCGTGAATATGGGTGGTGGTAATACATATGACAAAGAATAAAATAAGTTACCTATGACTGATGATGTTAATAACCAATATTTTCTTTCCCAGGTAAAAACATTAACTTTGGGTTATTTGTCCTTAACCCTGAATGCATAATCTATGACCCATGTCAGGGATCAGTGCAAAAACATATGCAGGATGATGGAAATGACAGCAATGAGATGGTAATCTATTAAAATATATATATAAAAAAGGCATGAATAAGTAAGTAAGTAAGTAAGTAAAGAGAATAAACTCTTGGATAAACCAGAACTTTGTTTTGTGTAGTTCAGCAGTTCATGCAAATATTGGGACCAATCTGCAGGCTTTATGCAATGATATTTAGCCTTCAAGAATGAACTTGGCTGCGGATAAAGCATTCGTTTGAGTGTGACAGAAATGACAGAGGTTTTTGCAACGGATTTGCAGAGGTGATTCAGAGGTCACACCGCATGTGGGTCGGCTCTGCTCACCAGTGAGTCTAACCTTTGCTTTGCTCCATTAGCAGCAGTGAATGTCTCTTGGGGTGAAAGAACATAAACAACTGGACTGATATCCTTTCTTTTTGCTATTTGATAGGCGGCACATTTTCATACAGAAATCTATCTGGACATTTTATGTTGACATATTGCTTGAACGTCTATTTTTTACGGTGGCTGAGAGGTGCAATTGACAATTATAAAGTGTGAAACACTTTAACAAAGCTTGAGACACATTTACATTTTATAAAACAAAATTACATTAGCAAAACACTTTTACCAAAGAAAAAAACTATTTAACATTAACAAAAACAAATTAAGAAGATGCGAAACACTTTTACAAAGCTAGAGACACATTTACAAGTGTCGAAACACTAACATTTTCCAAAACTATTTAACATTTCCCGAAACACTTTAACAAACTAGATAATCAAACCAGAAAGGGAGTGCCCATCATACCAGAAGTGACGTGCAAGTGATTGACACAAACTTAAGTTTGTTTTGGAGGATAGACCGCGGGTACCTATGGATGGTATGAGTGTGTTTATGGTCGTTAAACATGTTTTGTCCGTTCTGTGGAAACCACCTGGGCCAAGTGACATGGTTTTGCTCATCACGATATACTTTCTTGTGCGCAAGAGATAGGTTCTTGTGCACACAAGTCATGGTTTGCTAAGTAGGAAGTGGAGCTGTGCCTTTTACACACAGCCTTCGCTGTGTTTACCTTCATTAGACAGCTAAAGAGCGACTGCAGGCTGCTTCGTTATTGTGAGGGAATAATTCTGTCTTCACTCCAAGAATCTAACCCTTTCCTGTGTGTTGACATTTACGATCATCCCTGTTCCTTATCTCCCGTAAGGAACGTGATAATGTAGCCGCATGTTGATACTATAAGTTGTATGACTTGATCTGGAGGAAGTAGGGAGTTATACGACTCTGAGAACGCTGGCTTCAAAGCACAACAGGGGGTCAGAGACAGTCTCCAGGTATCAATGCCCATCCCCAATATGTTGATTATGACTCTCTGTAAACTAGTTAAATGGTCTACCAGATGAGAGGCTGATCAGAATTGACCTGGCAACCCACCCGTGCAGTCAGAACCTTTGACTGCTGTGACTTGTGATGTGAATTTCTCCGGCCGATACTTGTATTAAATCTCAGTGTTTGACATCAGAACTCCAGCTCTCCTCGTGTCTCCTTCATGAGTCGGTGACTCCCACTGCATTGCTACACAGAAGTTTCCTCCACAGTTATAGCCACACACACCTCTACACACACACACCTTTACACACATCGAACTGCCCTATTATTCCCCCTATTACTCGTTTTATGAAGGAGATGTCCGGTCCACAAGGCGCATGACGCGTGTGTTTGTGCTGTGCTCAGTTCCGCTCTGTGTGTGTGTTCGGTGTGTTTTTGTTTCAAATGACCATGAACAGTAATTTACACACATCTGGTGTTTAATCTTAATCTCGATGTAGTGCTCAGTGTTGTCGGAGTGCAGTGGAACACTGCAGTCAACTCAGCCGTCTCTCGCATTTGCTTGGTTAAATCAGCTGCTCTTCATTTGTGAGTGTGCGATTAATCGCGCCTTAACGGTAATCAACCGAGAAGCGGCACTGACGCTAGTACAAGAGTAAAATAATGTATGTTTTGTGCTATATATGCGTTAAAAATATGTTTTACCATAAGTTCTTAATACAACTGACACTGTTGGACTCAGTACTAGTTTGACTGCTACCAACAATAAAATGTACTTTTATTTGTTGAGGGATAAAATGATTTTTTTTTTGCCATAAGTACTTAATACAATTGGTACTGTTGGACTCAGACTACAACCACAAATACAATGAAGTACTTTTACTGTGTACTTTTTGAGTAATACTCAAACTCCCCTCCTGAGTACAATCATTCATGTATTCTGCTATATTTCTTGAGCGATAACAAGATGTGTTACCATAAGTTCTATATGAAAGTGATACTGTTGGACTCAGTACTACTTTACTACCACAAGTACAATCAAGTATTTTTACTTTTTGTAATACATGGTTAAACTCCTGTCCTGAGTACAATAATTCATAGTTCATATACAATACAGGAATTATTGTACTCAGGACGGGAGTTTGACCGAGTATTAATAAAAAAGTACACAGTAAAAGTAGTTGATTGTACTTGTGCTAGTAGTCCAAGTAGTACTTAGTCGGACTGAGTCCAACAGTATCAATTTCATGTAGAACTTTTTGCAAAAAAACATTTTATTCCTCAGCAGAATACATGAATTATTGTACTCAGGTAAAAGTAAAAAGTACCTCATTGTACTTTAAAAGTACCTCATTGTATTTGTAGGAGCCATGAAAAATGTTTAGTAATCCTTTATGTTTTAATATAAGATATTTGTTTGATCACTATTGATTGGTTGGCTTGGGTCACATGGATATGGGCGGCACTCATTATAATCCTGTTCACCTGCATGAGGTGTGTGTGGAAGAGAGGGTGACACAGGGCCATTGTACTTTTTTGTTGACCGCAAGTTGAAATGATTGCTTCGATTAATTTGACAATGTACATGTCCAAGGAGTATAAGTTGATTATCCCAGTTTTCATTAAACCACATTATTTTGCAACAGAGTTTTTGATTTCAGCAAGTAGTTGTTTGTAGCGTGTCACACAATATGAAACAGGCCCGGACTCAGCCTCTCAGCGACTTTGTTTGTTTCCTGCTGTCGCTATAGTATTTGTGGTAGTAGTCTAACAAGTATTGAGTCCAACAGTACCAACTTTATTAAGAACCTATGGCTAAAAATCATTTTATCCCTCATCAAATATAGCAGAAGTGGCATGATTTTGTTCTCAGGAGGGCACTTTGAGAGAGTATTACCCAAAAAGTACACGTTAAAAGTACTTCATTTTATTGTTGGTATCAGTCAAACTAGGACTGAGTCAAACAGTGTCAGTTTTATTAAGAACTTATGGTACAAATTATTTGTATCGCAAATAAAGCAGAAAAACATGCCTTATTTTACTCTTGTACTACTAGCGTCAGTGCCGCTTCTCGTGATTACGGTAAAGGCCCGATAAATTGCGCACTCAAAAATGAAGAGCTGCTGATTTAATATCTTCTGAAAACAAATGCCAGTGTCACACACACACACACACACACACACACACACACACACACACACGTGCGCCCTGGTGACCAGACATCTCCTTCATAAATAGAATAATAAGGCGTAATAATCGGGCAGTTCGATGTGTGTGGAGGTGTGGGTGTGTGTAGAGGTGTGTGTGTGGATGTGTGTGTGTGTGTGTAGATGGTGTGTGTGGCTATAATGAAGCAGCCAGCAGTCGCTCTTTAGCTGGCTAATGAAGGTAAACACAGCGAAGGCTGTGTGTAAAAGGCACAGCTCCACTTCCTACTTGGCGAACCTGTAACTTTCTCGTGTGCACAAGAACGTATCTCTTGCACAAGACAAAGTATATCGTGATGAGCAAAACCATGTCACTTGGCCCAGGTGGTTTCCACAGAATGGACAAAACATGTTTAACGACCATAAAGGGCCATAGGTACTGGCGGTCTATCCGCCAAAACAAACTTAAGTTTGTGTCAATCACTTGCACGTCACTTCTGGTATGATGGGCATTCCCTTTCCGGTTTGATTCACTAGTTTGTTAAAGTGTTTCGGCAAATGTTAAAGTGTTTCGGCAAATGTTAAAGTGTTTCGGCAAAATTATTTGTGGAGTTGTTTCTTTATGTAATGCTCAATGAGTCATTCAACACATGTGCATGAACCGTGTATAGAAACCTTCAGTGGGGAGGATCAACTCCAACTATCGTTTCAGTCCCAACTGAGCTCCCCTCAGTAGCTCGCACAGCTCCTTAATCTTCCCCTCCCCCTCTCGATCAATTTCCAGTATCATGACTTATCTCTTATGTTGGACGAAGTGAATAGAGAGTGAACAGGTTATAGTTCTCTTGTGATGGGGCACTTATTGACAGAGCCACACAAAAAGGAGCTAAGATTTAGTAGGTGGCAAGTCAGGAGACACTCTGAGCTAATGAAGTGTATCCTTCACTATCCATCAGCTGTCTCGTGACAACTATCAACGGACACAATCAATACAGATGTGGTCAAAGATTCCGTAGAGCTTGAATGGGAGCGCTCACCTCTATCTATCTGTGCCATTAACGTTTCTCTTTGTGCTCCTCTTTGGCTAATTCCATATAAGAATAATCTCTCCTCATTTATGGCAGTGACTTCCTCTTATATAAAGGCAATGTGATCCAGTATAATGCAGCTGCAGTTGGCAAAGCTTTATTATAGCTGCCTGGCAGTCATCAAGCCTTATATTTGAGACCGTCTTAGACTCAGTGTGTGGCTTAATGCTGATTTTTCCATGCATTAAATATGAGATCCATAGTTTGCGCATCATGAGGATTACATTACTATGAAGAATCTGAAAAAGAATTACATTCTCATTGGAAAATGGAGGAATGGAAACGGATGGATAGTGACATTGCCAATTAAGATTATTCTTTACACTATATAAAATAAACCTTTCATCCTTTTCTCAACATCATCATCAAATCATATGAGGGAAATATCATTATCATTTTTTTTTTATAAATTCTGTGTAGAGATGGTTGGTGTGAGGGAATAATTCTGTCTTCACTCCAAGAATTTAACCCTTTCCTGTGTGTTGACATTTACGATCAGCCCTGATCCTTATCTCCCGTAAGGAACGTGATAATGTAGCCACATGGTGATACTATACGTTTTATGACTTGATCTGGTGGAAGTAGGGAGTTATAAAACTCTGAGAATGCTGGCTTCAAAGCACAGCAGGGGACAGAGACAGTCTCCAGGTACCAAGGCCCATCCCCAATATGTTGATTATGACTCTCTGTAAACTAGTTAAATGGTCTACCAAGACACAGGCTGATCAGAATTGACATGGCAACCCACCCGTGCAGTCAGAACCTTTGGCTGCTGTGACTTGTTATGTGAATTTCTCCGGCCGATACTTGTATTAAATCTCAGTGTTTGACATCAGAACTCCAGCTCTCCTCGTGTCTCCTTCATGAGTCGGTGACTCCCACTGCATTGCTACACAGAAGTTTCCTCCACAGTTGGGTCTTGTGCTATTCACGGCCTTCCATCACCTTGACCCCTCTTTTTTTGCTTCACTGCTTACAATGACACACTCATTTATATGGAAGCAAACAAGAGACAGAAGTATTTGAATTTTATCAGACACCGAATTTATAGCATTGAAAATAATTACTTTGAAAATCATGTATCTGAATTAGTTTTGCTCTGAATGTACCTATGTGAAATAAAAATGTAAAAATGCAAGTTAAAAAAATTTGAATGTTCAAATTCAGGTGAAAAAAATTCTAATGCACAATTTCGGTGTTTAAAAATTCGATGTCAAAAAATTCGGTGTATACAATTCGACATCAAAAATGACGATGCAACATCATCCGGGCTACTCAGACAGGATAAGCAATCGAGCCCGAATGCAATCGAGCCCGAATGCAATCAAACCGACTTCTGGCCTATCAGAGCCAAGCGGCGAACTCCGGGACAGTGCGGTGAAGCCCAACGCTGCAAACTGTAGGCGATGGATGCAGATGGGAGCAATTCCCGTAGAACCTATGTTAAGACGTCCAACTTAACATCAGAAAATTAACATGTTTCTAGCCTGAATCGACAAAAACATATTCTATATATAGTTAGATTCCCCCTTCATGACAACGGGACTGCTGCTCCTAGCTCCTCTGTCTCACTGCTAGCTCCGTTAGCTCCATTGGCTCCGTGATGCTAACCGCCTATCCGACGAACGACCCAAACATTGTTGTTTCTAATATTATTACCAATGCCTCTTTTCATTTTATTATCATCACACTTGAGAAACAGCCTTATTGTTGGTGTAGAACGGAACATGTAACTTAATGCCTGCATTTAAGGACGATGAATAGCGTCAATGCTTTAGTGACAAGGAAATTATTTGTTTAAATATTAGATACAGTATGACGTTATCTGTGACTTCAGTGAAAATTAAGCTTATCCATTGCATTGCATTTGTTAAATAGGTTTGTGTCTTTGCCTTACGTGTGTGATACATATGAATATGGCCTATGAAAACAAATGAATTTGACTGACTCATGAAAAACTCATCCAAAGTAACAGTAAAATAAAAAGGACCTACACAATAATACTCAATCAAACTGATACAGTATAAGGACTGTGATATCCAGCAATTTCTTAAGTGTAACAATAAGATTATGACCTGTTTTTAAAAGAAGATAAAAAAGTTGTTTGCATCTATAGAAGTCTGTAACCCACGCATGTAACTTTACATCTGTTTGTTCAAAGTCTCCTTAAGGTGATCCAGACAGGCTGGAACAGAGGAGGAGAGACAGATCTGGACTCCTCACAGCAGAGAACTTCAGCACGGATTCCAAGGTACATATACCTTTTTCATAATTTCAAAAGAATGCATAAAGTTATTGGTTTAAAAAATGAAGTAATGACTCAAATACACTGATATACATGCCTTTAAATATTAATAAATATACTAGATCACCTACACATCAGTGATGTTGAGTGTACTTTCTTAGCTAAAGGTTACATTTACATTTTGCCAAGCAACATCACTTTTTTGTTCAACTTTCACATTTCAATGTATTTTAGGCAAATATTATTGAACATAGTGAGAACTGCGACCCTTTGTCTCTGCATACTGACTGTAAAAAAACATGTTAAAAGTGATTCTTTCAGTGAGACAACCGAAAGAAAAAAAATGTTTAACTTGAATTTTTACATTTTTATTTCACATAGGTAAATTCGGAGCACAAATATTCAGATACATGATTCTCAATCATTATTTTCAATGCTATAAATTCGGTGTCTAATAAAATTCAAATACTTCTGTCTCTTGTTTGCTTCCATACATTTATGCATTCACGCTGAATGTTGGCGTTTTATGTTAACAATTTGCTGCAAAATCTTTCACTATTAGCAAAAGTAATCTCAGTTTCCTTTGTGATTTTTTGTTAAGCATTGCCACTAAATGAAAGCATCAAATTATCTATTAATGATTACTATATCATTCAAGTGAAGGACTTCAAGTATCTCGGGGTCTTGTTCTCGAGTGAGGGAACAATGGAGCGTGAGATGGGCCGGAGAATCGGAGCAGCAGGAGCGGTACTGCTGTCGCTTTACCGCACCGTTGTGACGAAAAGAGAGCCGAGCCAGAAGGCAAAGCTCTCTGTCTACCGGGCCATTTTCGTTCCTACCCTCACCTATGGTCATGAAGGATGGGTCATGACCGAAAGAAAGGGATCGCGGATACAAGCGGTCGTAATGGGTTTTCTCCGCAGGATGGCTGGCGTCTCCCTTAGGGATACGGTGGGAAGTTCAGTCATCCGGGAGGGACTCAGAGTTTAACCGCTCCTCTTTCGCATCGAAAGGAGCCAGTTGAGGTGGTTCTGGCACCTAGTAAGGATGCCACCTGGGCGCCTCCCTAGGGAGGTGTTCCAGGCACGTCCAGCTGGGAGGAGACTGAGGGGTAGACCTAGGACCAGGTAGAGGGATTATATCTCTTCGCTGGCCTGGGAGCGCCTTGGGATCCCCCAGTCAGAGCTCGTTGATGTGGCCAGGGAAAGGAAAGTTTGGGGCTCTCTGCTGGAACTGCTACCTCCGGGACCCGACCACGGATAAGCGGGAGAAGATGGATTACAATCAGTGTTGGGTGTAACGCGTTACAAAAGTAACGGAGTTACAGTAATATATTACTTTTTGCTGTAACGAAGTAATGTAACGCATTACTAATGAAATGTGGGTAATATATTACCCGTTACAATGCCCAGTAACGCAGTTACAACACATGTAACCCGAAATGAAATGGTGTTTTAAGAATGTACTTGCATAGCGAGACATTCCGACACCAGAGACAAATTGTGCGGGTAGATTAGTAAACCTGGTGTGTTTACCCTTCAGGCTTCGCGTCGGGATCTTCGGGGCAGTGTTATGCAACCTCTATTCAAAAAAGAGAACGGAGCGAAAAATACAAACAACAAATTGTGTCAGGTGCGCGTGGCCTGCTCCGCTGCGCGTGCATAATTTTCAAAGTGCTTCCACAGCAGTGACACACATCTGTGGATAATCATTTATACGAAAATGGTTAAAGCAACTATCACTAAACGCCAGCAACACTGCATCTACTGCAGACAGTAGCAACAGGTCGGATGGGGACATCACGTTACCCTCCATTGTGGACACTAGCTGACTCCCGTCTGATTCGCCGCCCTTGCCCCCGGAGCAGCAGTCTTCGTCGCCCGAAACTACGCCGCCCCTCTGCGCCTCGCAGGTGCCAGGATACCACGGCAAAACAGAGCCTGCCCAGGTATATCTAAACAAGTACCCGCCTGTACAGTGGGGTTAGGCGGTCATTTTGCAGCTCGTGGTATAAAAATAGACAATGGCTAGAATATTCATGTGAAAATAGTGCCATATTCTGCCATGCCTGTATAAATGTTGGGTCAAAAATAATGCATACAATAGCACAGATGCCTTCACCACGAATGGCTACAAAAAGATCTCATATCCCAAGCTCATCAACAAGCTGATGGTGCAGCTGAAATGTTCTCCAGCTCACAAAGTCAACCTCACATGATGATGTGATACCAGTTTTCAAGCACAGTAAATATACTCTTCCCAGAGTATATGATGGGACCAAAGTGATGATTTAGTAAATGGTTTTAATAATAGTTTAGCTTTTCAAAGTTTGCCATTTCAAACCATGAGCTATAATATTTGCCTTGATTTACAATAAGTTCTCATTTGTTTTATCAGTACAGTTTTGAAGCTTTTGTGCTTTTCTTTGCCATAGTCCACTTTGGACTATATGAAATATTTCAGGATTGCACTTTTAACTCACTTGAAATGTTCTCACTTGCTTGGTTTCAAAACATAACAAATGCCATAATCTGTTCATTGGGGACCATCAATGCTATTTTTCATTGCTGTTGCCGGCCACTATTGCTCATGTAAACCTACTACTGCTGCACCCCCTGTAATCTCAGATGCACCCTGAGTCATTTTGTTCTGGAACCGGGCCTGTACATGGCCATATACTAAACAAAATACAGAGCCCATTCCGTGTCCTGTTATTGTTTACTTCCTGTCTGCCTTCTTCTGGTGATTTATCTGACGTCCAGCGCTCCGTCTTTTAACCTCTTTTCCTTTCTCTTTCTTGATCCTCCTTAGCAACCTTCATTATAGTCCTTGACAGTGTACTGTATTAACAAAGTGTCACATGTTAAGAATTTACAATCAGAATCAAGTATTCAACTAAGCCATGTAATACAAGTTGTTAGTAGCCTTAAAGGCCCTGTGAAGTGTGCGCCTGTGCATGATCTGTTATGCTAATACATATAGTAATGACCAACATTGTCCATTGGAACCCTATCAAAGATGTTGGAATAGCAACGAATTTGACGAGTTTGAATTGAAATCCGCAGTCGACCTCCGCCTTCGTGGGCGTGGCTTGCGATCTACTGCGTGACGTCACAAGATGGTCGCGGCCGAAGTGTTTACATTCATCACAGTTCATTGTTTCTCTGTTTCAAAGTCGAATTTATCAAAGTTTTTGAGCGAGTATTTTTCTGGAAAGTGTGTCGGAGTCGACTGGAAGTGATTGCCAATTGAGAAAACCTGACAATGGAGGCGACAGTGAAGAAAAAGGGAGGAAAAACACACAGGAACAGCTCCTTATATCCGTTAGCGCAGCTAGCTAGCACCAGATGCTAACAACAACAACAACAACACGTAAGGTGTGCCTCGCTCGCGAGTCGCACCACACATACACACACCCTCCCGGTCCTCCCGATGGCCTGCCGGTGAGCGTGGAAGTGTGGTCTGCCACAAGCGGACGGCAGGAGCGGGGCTGTCAGCATCAGCTTGTAGATGGTATTTTAAACTCGATGCGCTCTGAAACTACGGGGCGGCCGAGGACAAAAAATATATTATTATATATATTATTAACGCGTTAACTTGACAGCCCTAATATATATATATATATATATTATATAGTATATATATATATAGTTATATTATATAGTTATAATAATAACTAGCTAACCAACTAACCATTCAGTGTTCTGTAGCCGGGCAATGTCTTCCCCATCGTCCATGTCGTCGCCATCATCCTCCCCACTTGACGTCCCTGACGGCTCAAATCTGTAGGGTTCAATGATGTCCTGCGCTTCCTCATCGTCACTTCCATCTTCTGTGCCACTTTCCTCATCTATCCTGTCCGAAAAGCTGTCTAAATCACTCATTTCTCTCGCACTAGTATCACTTTCCGAAGTCTCCGCCATGTTTACAATCACAACTGGGCCCATCTTGTGACGTCACAGCCGCTATCGTCTGCAACTTCAGGTAGGCTCAGACGGCCGTTCACGGGATGAAAAACTCTCGTCCCTCGCACTTCCTAAAAAATTATTTTAGCCATGAACAGGCACAATGATATGTAAGGAATGAAACTGCCATTTCATTTTGGCGCAAAATAATGCACTTCACAGGCACTTTAAGGGCCTACACAGTTGTTATGCTATATCACATTGCCCTTCACTGGATGTATAATGAGCTGCACTAAACTACATTTTAGCATTTAAAATACCTAGCCATTCTTTTGCGGTTATTTTGGTGAAAGTAACTAAAAAGTAACTAAAAAGTAGTGTAACTCATTACATTTCAGAGACAGTAATATTGTAATGTAACTTATTACTTTCAAAAGACAGTAATGAGTAATATGTAATATATTACATTTTGGAAGTAACTTGCCCAACACTGATTACAATTCCACATTGGTACATACCAAAATGTAGGGTTTGATGGCATTTTAGCACTCTTACACTTCATATTTTGTCATACATGAGCAGCTCCTAAAGATACAACTATAATATAAAGTCCAACAGAAATCACACTCAGTTGCAGTCTATTTTTTGTATTCCTTTTTTTAAATTTAAAAGCAACAATATATCTATCTAGAAATGTTCTGTTCCGTGTCTGGAAGGTTGTGGGGATGTCTTGTTTGATTGACAGAAGCTCACAGGCTGATGGAGTAGCAAAGTTACGCCATGGGGAATGAGAGACAAAGTAAACAAACGTGTGCAATTCTAGAAATCACAGGTACATTTTACCCTGTTGAATATCAATCAGGAGAGACTTCATTTTGTCTAAAGAATATTTATTGACACATGCCATATGATAAATGTTAAGTCTTTGGCGATTAGACCCCAATCCTGAAATCGTATATCTAAAGGGGGAAATGCAGCCGTGAGCATATAGGAAACCCCCCAGGGTCTAGACACTGGTGATGATTCTGAAGATCT
Source organism: Gobionotothen gibberifrons (assembly GCA_943591055.1). Lineage (NCBI taxonomy): Eukaryota > Metazoa > Chordata > Actinopteri > Perciformes > Nototheniidae > Gobionotothen > Gobionotothen gibberifrons. Next base: position 838,064 of record CALSBZ010045117.1, on the reverse strand, counting down.
GGATTTGATGAGGAGATGGGATGAAGAGGAGGTGTGATGAGGTCTTTGGATTAGATCTCCTGGCACTGGATATGAGGAAAGGAGGTGGATGGGGAGGAGGCGGGCGGCAGCATGAAAACCTGAAATCACAGCTGACTGCAGGAGAGAGGAGAACCATTTTAAAGTTTGGCTCACGGTGATTGGCTGCTGGAGATTGAGGTGAAATGTAATAGGTTAAAAAGAACGCCTGTGATGAGCTGATTATATTATGCAGCTGCGGAGTGAATGTAGATATATACCCAGTCTTCCTGAAAGAACTTGCGCTGAGCTTCATGTAGTCACAACAATTTAGGTTACAATACACTGATATTTGTTTGTGAGATAAGAAGGGTTCTTGTTTAAAGTCTGTGGCTCTTATGTTGAGATTGACTGTATTAAATCTAAGTCCTCATCCACATAATATACAGATACAGAACAATATTCCATCATAAGATTGCAAAACTACAGGAAGATATCATTACAACCTAATCTGTTATCTGATTTACACAAAAGTTATCTGATTTACACAAAATACAAATGAAGTAGGAGACAAACAATAATCAATATTAGTTTAACTTATGAGGTCATATTGCAATTTCATTATATTAAGTGAAAGAACATTATTGACATGTTGGACTCTCCTTATTCCTCATGGTTTTCATTTTTAATTAAGACTTATTTTTTAGTGTTTCAAACGAGATGTAGGCCTAACTATTTGTTTTGTCTGTGGAGGTTTAGTCTTTGATTTTTGCGTTGGCCTGTTTTCAAATGCTTTGTTTAAATGACCTCTCAAGATGCCTGCTGATCTGCCTTCTTTTTAACTTAATATACAGACGGTCCAACTTGGATCCATTCAAATCATTGAGGGCACTGAGGGACATTTGTTCCCACGTCTTTGAATTTGAAAGACGCATTCTCATTAATACTTTCAAATAAATCACAGAGGTAAAAGACATAATTGAGGTTGGGAATTCAATTTTGGAGAGACTCAGTTGGTTGGCTTGACTGCAATATTTCAGAACAATAAATCAAAGTGCTTTGTAGTGATGTGTCGGTCGCGAACTTTGGTACGAACGAGGGGAACCGAGTCGTACTTGGTGAGAGCTGTTCTTTTTATCGTTCAATCGTTGGTCCGCACTCACTGCCTGCCAAAATCCACTGGCCTTTTTAAAAAGCTTGATTTTGTTCCCCAAACGTATTCTGCGAAGACCCGCCCCTACTCTGATTGGTAGGTTTCAGCACAAGGAGTGAGATGGGTGGGTCTTAATGGAATACGCGAGAGAGAGAAGTCATAACAAGTGGTACAGGACAGGTAGACGACGTGTTTTTCGGATGGAAAATGAGCCAAACGCGAAAACGCAGCAGCATTTGGATGCACTTCAACCAAAACCCAGGCAGTGATAAAGCGCACCATTTGTAAAGGCAAAATATCCTTTAAAGCAGGGTCAACAAATAATCTCCATCGCCAATTGATTATCATTATGACTGGTGATTATTTCGCAGATAAACCTAGTAACCCCGCCCCCCTTTAAAAAACGACTCTTTTGAACGGCTCTTTGAAAGGAACGGAGCCATAAGATCCGGCTCCCTTCAAAGAGCCATAATTCCCATCACTAGTGCTTTGCTGGCTCTTAAGTTGAAATTGTGACTGAACCAAGTTTGATGTGGTTTCACATTCGACAAATCAAATACACCAGCGTTTCCTGCGTGTAGCGAGAATAAATTAAGCAATTATATGAGTAAATCTAAGAGCAAATGTCTTCATTAATTTCATCTGTGCAAGGGATGTGTATTCCATACAATCATTTTGTGCAGCTTTAATGTAATAACAGGTAGGAAGAAACCAATACAACTTGAATAAATTAGGTATGGGCTGAGGCATTCGATAACCCATTGAGTCTGGCTTCACACTGCTATAATAATGTTCTCTGTTCAGATTTTTGTTCTTCCATTTTCTCATTTAACATGCCCAGGAGACAGTTGCATTTTCAGCAGCAAATACATAATTGATTAATCATCTATTAAAATTAATACAAATTGAAGCTGCACCCAAGCCTCCTTTCTAATATACAAAATCTACCCCGCTAAAATAATATGGTGATATTTGATCGAAGAGGCGTTTTCTTTTTCTTTTTCTGCCCAACTTTAAAGGATGGTGAGTGAATTCTAAACTTCTGTCTTCTGGCACATCATATCCTGCTGAAATAAGGCCATCTCACCAGCTCACACAGAGTGAATTGTGAATTGTATATAATTACTGATTCCTACTGGAATATTTCATACTGAGCAAGATAAATTAAATGATAAGTATCTCAGTCTTCTTAGTGCCTATTTCCGCCTCCTGACGAAAACACTGACATTACATTTCTTATTTTTTATTTAATTTCGGGGGCATGAGGGCACACAGTATTTACTTGTTGGAAAAGCAATTATTACAAGTTCTAAAGACGTTTTGAGAAAACAGGCTCTGAAGAACTTTGGCAGATATTTTTTGTGTTGTGGACATTTGGTGAAAAAAAACAAGCTATTATAAGTATACACATCTGTTGTCCATATGTGTCTGAACACCTAATTTATCATCCCCTCCTGCCTGCCTCTCCACATTACGATGTTGGCCATACTGTAAAATGACTCTGTGCTAAGCCCTGCCTACTATTGGTTATTGTTGCAAGTCTGTGACAGAGCCGTCACTGTAAAACAATACTGCTGTCCATTCTGTGAAGTGTTCCCTCTCTCCCCTTCTGCTTTCCCCTGTCACTCCCTGGAGGCACTCATCAGGTGTGCAGTGGATTCAGGTGAGGGAAAGGGGGCAGGGCCCAAGGGGAACAAAGGGAGAGGGAATTGTTTGTTGAAGAGACACTTTTTGGTAGGAAAGGGAAAGGAAGCCTTTAGCAAGAGAGAATGTATTTAATTGTGGGTAGAGTTGCAGTCAGTGGCGTCGCCTGGCCTGGGCTTTAGCCCCGAATGTTTTTTCTGAAGCCCCGGACAATTCTCCCTAAATAATATAATACATTAACTCATGGGCGTAGGAAGCATACTGAATGTGGGGGGGACATTTTCCCCCCACGAAAAGGTGGTTTGATACTTTTATGTGGCTATACTAGCATGAGGAAAATGATGGGTACATTTTGTAATTTCATCCAGTAGTAAAGAAAGAAAACATATTTGATTATTAATTCAGAGCTGTCTTTGAATTAATAAAAAGCAGTTTAAATGCCCATTTTTTGTACATTTATATACAACAATAAATATTTGTGAGTGCATTGAGAGATATTGTTGTGGAGTCATTTATATATAAAACGCAAAATACATTTGTGAATCCTTCTGTGAGCATTTATTAATATTGAGACTGATCTGACTCCATACGGATGTTAAGTTCACCTAGGAATGGTATCATTGACTTAAATGTTCAAATAAATGTTGCTCTTCTGTCTATATTGGTCATATGATGCCCCTTGACTGAAATGTTTCCTGTTCAATATCCCCACTGATTTCCTTAAAATTCTGGGATGAGAGTCCACATCACAATTTACTCTAAACTGTAATTTAGTTATTGCATTCTCTGATAAACTTAACATAAATGTGCTCAGAGATATGTTTTTTGGAAACATTGATTCCAGTTCAGTAAGCTAAAAAGTCTGGACTTACTGAGAAATTAATATTGAACGCCTATTCCTTGCAGGCTTTTAATGATTGCCTCGAGGCCCATATTTAAACAGTTTGAATTGACAGTACGACAACTGTTTATCAAAGCAATAATGAGGTAGCAGATTATTATAACGTATTGATACTTTATGCTGAAATATTGCTTGGCACTGTGTTGGCCAGGATTGTTTATAACTATACTATGTGCATTGCTATAGAGTTGCCCTGTTTGTCCTTTTGGTCAACCGCTTTGCTGAAAAAAGCAACAACAAATTAACTGAAGTATTGCTATAACATTTGCATTGTTGTCCCCCAAATGATGAAGCCTACTTACTTTGGTCATCCAAAGATGTTTTCCTCTTACACCACAAGCAAGTTGTTACTTCTCCGGTAAAACATCTCAATATCTGTTTGAAGGATAAGGACATATTTTCCAGACATTCATGGTTGCTAGATGATACAAATGTACTGAATTTGATGATCCCCTTACTGTGACTCAAGTGCTATGGTTTTTGGATAACGATTTGATGGATTACTATGAAATGTGGTGCAGAAATCTTGTACCTGAGTAGAAGTACCAGAGTGTAGGAATACTCAGTAACAAGTAAAAGTCATGCATTCAAAATGTTACTCTAGTAAAAGTATTGGCAACAAAATATACTTAAAGTAATGTACCAGTACAATTACTCATTATGCAGATTGATCCATTTCAGAATAATATCCTATGTTTTGATTATAATTATTGATGCATTAAAGTGTTATAAAAGTACAGTACTTGAGTAAATATACTTTAGATTATTTTGATAATCAGGCATTGTTGCTCTTATATGTATTCCAGTCGATCAGATGAGGAACCCCACTGTAATGTATAGTTGAATGCAAAAGTTACTAGACCAAAATTGGTTAATCATTACCTTCTAAGTTAAAACAATGATGAACCTGCACCAATGCAGTTGATTACTTTAAGCTCCATAATTTTACATCATGAGGAAATGGCAACATTTTTGGCAACCTGTTTACCAAGCACCAGTGGCCCTCTGCTCCGTCTGGCACTGGCAGAAGTGATTAAAGGGCAGCTGTCAGGAGATGCGATTTTATCTCCCCCAAACAGGAGTAGAGCAGAGCTGACAGCAGCAACACTTACACCTCACATGGGATGGGCTCGACCAAGACAAATGGAATTATGTCTTTCTCTCATTTTGTCAAGCGCCTTATCTGTCTGAATCGATGCAGCTTTCTCCTACCCCGGGGAGCAGGAAGAAATGTGAATGCAGCCGTTGCAGGTAACCAGTAATTGGACTCCTTCCATCCCCCCAAGTCTGGTATAAAGTTAAACTTGTTCCTGACTGGAAGAAAATAAAGCATGGAGGGAGCTGCAGAGATAACAGTGAGACAGCTGAGTCTTAAGCTCTACATCAACAGTGTTACTGTATGCGCTTTTCACTCAGTCAATGACACAATGTCACTTGAAAATCGAAAATCTGTCTGTGTTGATACAGTTGAGCTGTCTGTGTGTACTTGAAACTTGTAATATAATCACATAATCATACATCTCTTGCACAGTACTGATGTACAGTATACAGTAAAAGACAGGTGTTCAGGTTGTCTAAGAAAGTATTTGAACAGACTCAAACACACAGATTCAAATATAAAAGAGGCTACTTATGAGTGGGAAGGAGGAAAATTAGTTACAGCTAAAGTATGTTAGAGATAGGTCAGTCAATGTTTCAATCATTTGTTTTCAAATTCAAGATTTAACAGTAAAAAGGCGCAATGTGAAAGGTAAAATAGTTTAAAACGTTCAAAAAACATTGGCTAAAATAACGAACACAAATTAGCAAAGGAAACAATAAGCTAAATAAGGAGTTAGGAGATGAGGTATGATGCGGTAGACTGTATTATAATACAATGACGATGTATTACATATGTCTAAAAAACGTTTACTGCTAATGCAAATTAAAAAATAAATTCAACATATCTGCTAAATGTAATGTTTTTTTAATTATAATATTTCTTTCATCTAATTTATGTTCCTGGCAACTAATTAGAGAAAGAGCATGGTATTTGAACATTATGAAAACTTGTTGTGGAATGTATGTATGTACTGTATGAGGATTATTTCTGAAACGGTATGGATCTCAAATGCTTATTTTCTTGCATGTTTACTACAAGGTGAGTTCCTTTTTTTATTTCCTGTTTTTTTACAAAGGCTCTCTCCAGTACAGGTTAGCGTGTTAGCGATGCTTGCTAATGTAAACAAAGACCATATTACGTCCAAAACGCATTGCGCATTGTTTCTGATAGCAACGTTGCTGATAGGGTCGTGGGTGTAAAGCCAGCCCACATTTCCGATATTACGTTATATCGGCAGCAAATCTGGATCAGCTCCGTTGTACCCCCGTTTTTAGAGATGTGGGTACTGAAGAAAAGAGAAGGTTTTATTTTCCATTCACTTTGTGAGTTCCCTGGCACACCTGTGACACATATTTATGTATTAAAGACATCAAAAAGTGAAACAAATGTGCAAGATAGGACACCTTTAAGAGTGCCCACTGCAAAATACATTTTAAATAAATACGTTAATGCATTCATAGCTAAATAATATTGCACAAAAATACAGCAAACATTTATCGTTGATACTGGATTTACTTTTTGAATGTCAAGCGCAACATTTTTTTTAAAGGTGCATAACTTTCTGTTTCAATTATGTTTGCAGAGGCCCTTTTATTCACAGTATAATCGTAGTGTTATCAGGCTCCAACCATGAACTCCTCTGCCATTTGGTTTGCCCTTTACATTTGCCAGAACTTCTTGACTTTTTAAATGCTGAGTGAAGAGGAGCAACCCCAGTGTGTGTGTTTGTCTGTGTGTTACGCAGCACACAAAGAGGCACAAACACATATTCTCACCTCATTCATTCACATTAGCTGCTTTTCACCCTGCTTATGCAGAGAGCCTCCATTTCCAGGTGTACAGTTTTTTCATTACAAGGGGAATTGAAAAGGAGATGGGAACTACTTTTCTTTTTTTTTTTTGCTTTTCTCCGAGTGATGAGTTCATGCATTTGAAGAGGAGCTTTGTCACCCGGGAATTAGCACTCCATGCATGCACCCTCTCTGCTCTCCCAGACGGCCTTCACATCATCTGAGGCTAAGGGAGAGATGGGAAAAGACAGGGCTTCATGCTCAGAGAAGGAGATATAGAGAAAAAGGCACACTTAACGTGTGCATATGCATCATGGAGTAAAACAAATCATCTGTGTATTACATCTTTGCTCAGCCAGTGCAATTACAATCTTAATGTGGGATTTGTCAACAAATTATGATTTGATTTATTCCATTCCAATAAGGATTTATTTAACCACACGGCTATCTTGGGAGGTCCTGGAAGACCTCGAGTGAATTTAACAACCTGCAGGCTGCCCTGTTCCTCCCAAACATGCCAGCAATGAAAGAGAGTATGAAAATAAATGAAATGAATAACTAAAAGAATAATGTGAAACTTCAGATGTGTCAACTAATGCCAGCAAGAATGTGTCTTTGTGGTTCATGTGCGTGGCTCATTAGTTGGCTACTCAGGACTTTTTGGAACTCTGAAGGTCCGAATACTTCAGAGGGTTTCACAGTCAGTGAGGTAAGACACCTGGCGTTGTTGTGTGTGTGTGTGTGTGTGTGTGTGTGTGTGTGTGT
>CALSBZ010045117.1:810606-830312 GCA_943591055.1 Gobionotothen gibberifrons | reverse complement strand
GTGTGTGTGTGTGTGTGTGTGTGTGTGTGTGTGTGTGTGTGTGTGTGTGTGTGTGTGTGTGTGTGAAAAAGGGTCAATAACAAAAGATGAGAAGAAGTATGGAAAACAGTCAAATAATTCACATTTCAGTCGAAATCTTTGATTAAGCCTTTTGCTTCAGATCATGTTCTATTTGTTCCCTATACGAGGATATCATTCAAAACTATTGAAATGGTTTTACATCATCAAACGGCTGGATAATAATGCTCTTTTGTCACCTAAACAATCACATTCCATTTCCTCTTTTTGACAGGGTAATTAGCCACCATGATCCGACATGAATGTTCAGATTATGAAGCTCCTGAAATTGTCATTCTGAAAGTTCCTCATGACTTGGCAGTGGATTCAAAAGTTCAAATTTATAAAAAGTGCACTAATTACAAAGACAGACATTATTTTTTCCTTTCTGGATGCTTCTGTGCCTCCAGTGCGGAGCCCTATGTCAACTTTGCTAAATCTAATCTATATATGCAGGGTGGGTTTACAATCATCTGGCATTGACATTATGATAGTGAAAAGCAGGGAGAGCTTTGTGGGTTTATCTTCGACTCCCACGCAGTTCTTGGCTTCTAATTTTCTGATAACGGCAGAACCCGACTTCCTCCCCTAAAAGACACAACTTGAAACTCCAATGTGCAATTACAGCAGAATGAAAGTGTGAGGCTCTTTCATAACATAAGACCACAATATAAAACCCTGAAAAGATTCCACTGGGGTCTTGTCAAACTGCATTTCTTATTACAGGATTGCATTCAAAGGCGATAGATGCAGTGTTGATTTAGGGAATTATTTCTCACCCGCTGTTATGCGTGAAAGTGTTTCCTGAACCACAGTGGCTCAACCTCCAAATCCTCCAAAAGCGGGCTGCTAGAGTCAGTTCCTGCCCTGACTAGCCCTTATTTTAGGATACAGGCTGTTCTATCGTCTGACAAAATCCAGACAGATTAGCCCCGACTAGAAGTTAAACGAATCACCTTCAAAGCCTCAAAGACTGTTATCAGTTACCACAGAGCAAAAGGTTCTCGTGAGCGCACGCTGTGTAGTCCACAATGTTGGAAAGAGATCACAATTTAGATGCAATATTTCCTGCAATGAAAATGAAGGATAGGTTACTGATAAAGTGAAAGAGACAAGGTATTCAGAAAAAGTATAACACCACGAGGTTAGATACTGTCTCCTTTTCTGTGGTGGTAAAAGAAAATCAGCTTTTATGTTTGTTTCCTACATTATTTTTGTTGTAGAGAAAAGCTTAGTACAAACAATGTATGCTATAAACTGGAAAAATGGTCCAGAGTGCTGATTCTCGGCTATAAAGTCATGTTGCATAATGTGAAGAGTTTTACTGGACAGGCTTCTTTTATTTTATAGAGAAGGCAACCCCAATAAATGTGATTACAGGCTAGATAACTTTATATTTTCAAGCGCATTTGCCATTCAAAATCGGTGTCTTAAGGTTCCACATTTTCTGGAAGGATCCCTATTTTTGGTGAAGAAAAGTAAGAGTTTGTAGGAGACAGGATGAAAACGCTGGTCTCTGTTGTCAAGGTCACACATTTTGTAAAAGAAACAATACCCAGTTATAAAGACCTACTGCAAGTAATACAATAGTGCAACACAATAAAAGCACATTTGGCTTCAAACACGCAGTTTATACTCAAGAACTTGACTTCTTAACATGCAAATTTAGCCAAGATATTCAAAATGGCTGGGGGAGAGGGGGACACTTCCTCTGTAATTCAGTGGAAGACTTTTGAGGCAAGACTACAATCTTTGATTTTCTTTACCTCAAATCTTACTGAATTGTATTATCTGTAAGGCTTCCTTTCTGCACTCAGATTTGTATTTAAATACAACAATTATTTCTAAATGAAAACTACTCGTGCTTTTATTCATGTTTTATCGTAACATTTTAAAGAACATGTAAATCATGAAATACATTAATTTGATTATATAAATTGATGATGTAGATTTGTGGGATTTGTTTTATTTTAAAATACAAGAGGACTAGAACTAGGTAAAAAAATAAATAAAAAGACAAACAAAACACATTTGAAACTCCCCCTGTTTTTCCAGCTGACCACTCTTTTGTTTCCTCACACTATTCTAGAATGCCTTGAGTACAATGATTTCAGACAAATCACAAACTTTGACCCAAAAGCAAGACGTGGACATTAATGAGTGTCGTCGGAGACTTCAACTTTACTCTGTTCAAAAGGCAGGGGGGGGTCCAATCCAGACGATCAGGCAAACAGTTCCGACAAGGGAAAGGCAAGAGAATCCAAGAATCCAGCAGAATGTCCATGCAGGCAAAACACATTTTTCAGAAATACTGGAAAGCTAGACAAAATACTCAAGAGAATATGGCAGAGGAATACTTTATTTATTCTCTGTATGTATAGAGAGTGGCTTATGATGGGAATGAGGTGCAGTATGGGAGATAGGGGGTGGGCTCAGGTGAAGGGAATGTGTTGATTGCCGGGCAGATTGGAGTGGCAGGACCTGAAACAATGTATGAGGAACAAAATAGAAGGCATGAACCTTACTTACAGAGATATTTCCTGACAGCTCTGTGAACCCAGAGTTCATTCATATGGCAAACTCTGTGATTTTTGATGTGTTTGCTATTTTCGTTTTAGCACGTTAGCCAACATGCTAACTTTTCTAACTTAGCTGCTTGCAATTTACAGCTTCCATGCTTTCTTGTCAACGTAAATAGAAGCCATTTATAGACATGACCAAACTGATGCATACTGTTATTTAAGGGGATGTTTCATACAAAACAGTATCTTTTTGTCTTAACCACTAGGTACAGCTTGCTTTTAATCCACTGCTAGATATCAACTCATTTTTATTATGTCCATCTTGACTTGACTGTTCTTATTTCTTAATGATGACAATGTTACCAAAAATAATCGATTGCTTCAGTAATTGTGTTGTTAATGAAGCCAGACCAGAGGTGCCTCCCACTCAGTTTTCCTCTATTTCCCCGTAACCGTGAGAAATTACAGAGTTTTGAAATTGATTGATGTTGGTTGCCATCAGCTCCTTAATCCTGCACAGTGCTTCTCAACTGTATCGCACTGAATTACAAATTGCCAGCGTGCAAATGGAGAGTCATGAATAATCCAAAAGAATCACTGCTCGACAGTTAGTCCTGTACATAAACATGTGCCAGAGCTCGCATCTAATTTATGAATGTGTGAAATCCACATTTGAGAAAAGTCCCTTATAGCAATCACCATTACTTGGAGCTTTTCTCTGGAACATTTTAATCACTGGTAAACATGTTACAAGCAATGGGAAAGTAATGAAGATTAAGTCAGGGAGAAATCGAGCGGGATTTAAATTAAGCTGCTGACACTCCTGCATCATGGTGGCATAGAACATTAATTATTACAATATAAAAATGCCCTGAAGCCTGCTAAACGCTTTATCTTTGTTGCCTGCACTGTTCCCATCTCAACATTGCTCAACGCTAATTTAGCAGGAAGCCAAAAGTCCCTGGAAACGGTCTGTTCACTGCTGAATACAAAATAATTGTCCAGCACCACCTCCCCGTTTTCAAATCATTGCCTTTGTGTGTGTGCCTTTTGTATGTGTGTGTGCGTTTGTGTCTGTGTGCCACATACACATTGATTAGAATCCTGATAACTGTCTTTTTTGTTTTATTTTTAATGAAAACCTTTAGACACTTCATCATGATCACCTGATATATAAAAGAACAGTTCAAGATTTAAGGAGTATCATTACCAGTTATCATGTTGTGACAATTTCATTAATTACAATCACGTGATTAATTATCTTTCAGAGTTACAACAGGGCAGCCAAGTCTTCATTTTCAAAGGCTTTTTCACTGGAAAATAATTGAAGAAACAGCCAGAGTAGCCAAAGACTGCTTTTGCAAGGTTTTTTATACTGAAATGGACTTTATCTAATAGATGTCATGGCAGCTTAAATGTGAAGCTGAAAAATATGGTCTTACTCACGGGGACCTTTTTGCACTTTGGCCAGTTGCTTATCTAAGCCAATGCTGTCTTTGGGAACCCATCACATTTTACTGAGCAGGTTAGTTCTGTCTAACCTATAAAGAAAAACACACATTTTATATAATATTTCATAAATTGAAAGACTTGCAAGAGGTAGATTTAAAACAGAATGTCCAAAATGTATGCACCAGAGAGCTTACTTCACCTATACTTCATCTACTTTTTTCAAAACTTAACAGGGTTTCAGTAAATATCCTGATTTGTCTAATTCAATGCCGCCAGTTTATATTGCAGGCTTTCCACGAAAAACAAAGTGGTTTCCAAGCCCAGGCTGATCAGGGGTGTTTTCAAGGCTTGTTTTGTAGGCAAATAATACATACAGATGCATTCAGTTGCATACAGTAACAGTATGGTAAATTTACCATATTCATAATGCGCTTTATCCAGTGTTTATTATCTATTACTACATTTGTCTTGATGTGTATGACCGGTGCAATGCAACTTTAAATCATTTTTGGGAATATAAAAAATGTGCATCCTTGACATTTATTACCTTAGGGGGTCATGTAGTGGTAGTGTATAGTGGATTTACGCCAGCTTTCTCTGCCTGCTGTTGTAGAAAAGGGGGATGCTCTGTGAGGTTGAATAAATTACAAATTTGTGTAAATACAGCACACAACATTTATTTTTAAAACCAAATCAATTAGCTAAAAGAAGCTAGAAATCTGGCAGCTGCAGAGTCTGTGAGATTTCTCTGTGGGATCTTCAAAATAACCCCTTTCACGTTAGCCATATAGCTTTTCGGTCCATTTGATGTTAAATATAAGTTCCCCAATTTGAGAGGGGTTACATTTAACACTAAGGAGGTTATAGTGTGAAATCGTTCAAAATGGGAGGCAGCAGGTGAATTTTCTCTGATTTGTTCCAAGTATTCTGAGACTCCAAAGTTCCTGGCCCACGGTATTACACTAAAAGCAAAACCATGTTTTTAAAGTCATTTTTTTTAACCCCACCACATAAATGTAATAATCCCCCCCCCCCACCCCCCACGGTTGACGTGCTTCCAGGCAGTCATGCATGCCACATGACCCACGGCAATAACTCCATCAGGCCTGGAAAGGTGACCTCTGGGAATTGCATGCTTATGACTAGGCATTGTCAGTAAGAGGCGATAATGGTATGCACAGTTGAGTTCTCCATCATACCCAGAGGTATGTATGTGACAAATGGGATATGTTTCATGGTGGAAGGAGAGAGGGGCAACAGTTTGGGGACAGGCAGTGTGCCCTCTTCAAAATACCTGACTAATCTCATTGCATTTTATTAGATTAATGTGTCACTCTGTAGATAACCGCGAGAGTGACTTGTTGATGCACGTTGCCACTGCACACTTGATTGAAGCTGTTTATTGTTAAATTAGTGTAATTAGATGTGACACACAACATGGCTGTTACACATTAGTAGGCTAATATAAAATAAGCGCATACTAATCCATGCCTTTTCACACTGTGTTACACCAGATCAGACTGTTCTAGTGTAGTGTCTAGTTGTCCATAACATTTCAGAATCTCCGAAGTGATTTTGCTTACCAGCGTGTCCTTGTCAGTTTCCTTCCTTCACTCACATGAGCATTCCAGTTCTCTTTATCTTGGGCCAGTGAACGGCTTTCTTCCTTTGAAATCCTTTCAGAAATAAAATGTCTGCTTTTCTCTCTTCTTCAATCAGTTGAAAGAGATGCTGCTTATTTGATGTATGTTGAAAAATGGTCTATGATTCAGAAAAAAATATATTAAAGTAAGACATCTGTGACATGCTTGAATAGGAGAGTCACACTTCAGCAAATCAAACATAAAGGCCTTTCCTGTGACAATTATTTGTTGCACAGGAAGTAATGTGCTTCTCAATCCTTGCAAGCGGCAATTATGTTTTGTACATATTTATTTTTTAAATGATTTGAGAAGATGTGAATTATGCCATAAAATGCTACCTACACAAATCTTATTAAAGGGGAGATGGTAAGCTTACTTTCAGATATTTTCCTTGTATTTTTTGCTTCAATGTTAAAACAAACCCGTTAGTTTTCTCATACTGTCTGAATATAATAAAAACATGGCTTATTGAACCAGGTGTTTTTTGACTTAGCTATCAAGAAAACTGACTTGGTCTTCTTATTTCACAATTAATGGGCTGGTAGGCCCTTAAAAAAAAGAATGTTTCATGATGTGTCCCCTTTAAATTAAACCCAAGTGGAAATATATTTTTGATCACACTGTTTCATTGATATGAATCAAAATGTTTAAGTTGATATTTACCTTCAAATTCATCATTCAGGTTGATCTTGTCGATGAAGACATGCATGGCATAAGAGAATGACACTATTAGAGCTGCATGGTGTCGCGATTCTGCTAACAGCATGTACTGGGAAAGTGGTAGCAATTTCCTCCTGATCCTTTACCGAGGTTACAGTGTCCTTGGTGCAGTAATCCATTTAGCTGTTAAAGAGTCCTTATCAGCCATGCATACTCGAGTGGAACATGGTGTATGGGGCCGGAGTCAAAATGTGAGCAAATTTGCCCCTTGTTTCAACTGAAACATTTCTCTTTGAGCTTTATAAAGAGTTATCAGTAGCAGTGACAAAAACAGAGCAGCAAGAAAGAGCGTTTCCGTGGGATATTGGAAATACTAGTCGCTAGACAAAAACTGGAATGAGTCAGTGTCCATGACACAAGACCCACAGCTGTAAGGTATTCTTTTTGTAACAGCTCTGCAATTTCCTGTGAAGAGTCTATAGTCTGACAATTCAGTCAACATTAGTGAAGTCAAGCAACTCTCCCAAAGCCAGAAAAGACTGAACTAAGAAACTTAAAATCCTTTAGTCATCACGATGTGAAAGAGGAGCCCACTCTTACACAACCTCTCAACCTTGCTTTCCATAGTCCATGTGTCTGACTGAAAGAAAACATGATGGGGTTAGGGTTAACACTATCTATATGCTTCAGCTCTTGGCCCCTGAATCATGCAGAGTTTCATTCCCATTCTGCAATCTGTCTGCAATTGGTATCTAAAACTAAGTTTATCTGATGGGTTTAACATTTAGGTATAATATAATATAATATTTCCAACTGCGGCTATTCAAAAAGCACTTTTATGTAAAGAAAAAAAAAGAAGAAAAGTCCAAAGGCACTCTTTGACTATGATTTCCCTTTTAAAAAAAGCCACCTGATCAAAGGTTTTTTGCCAGAGTGCCTTTGATCTGTCTTCTTTTGTCAACTTTTGTGTTCCCTACCAAGTAACACATTATTTACACCTGTTTGAACTTACAAACACTCCGGGACATTTTCTATTTTGAAGCACTTTTATGAGGGTGAAGCTGGTGGAGAAAAGCAAGTCCACCTTTGTCAAAGTGTTACATCTGGGGAATACAACATGTATATCAATAGAAAATATGACACATAACCTACAGAATGGTTGGTTGAGTGCTTTCTTAAGATGCTACAATAATAATTATACATACTACTCCTCCAAAGCTTTGTTGGCATCATGTTTTTTACACAGTCTACAGCAGACACAACAACTGCTTCTGGAAATCTTTTTCAAGTTGAGGAATCCACATAACACATTGAGTCCTCAGCATCACAGCCTGGCAAAGTTACTGAGCCATCAATATATTATGTGTTATCATGTTTCCAAATGTGATCAGTGATTTGTTAGCTCTAAGTTGGTAGTCAAGACACGCCTTCAGTTTTCTGTTGTAGAGGTCATCTTGTTTCTGGTAAAAAGTGTGGGCGTCTCTCATGGTCTCTTCCAAGTACTGGCTGAATCACTGCAAATATCCATCAAAGTCCACCCCCCTATTAATCAAGAATGATTCTTCAGAATGAAGAGATAATGTGTCATGTTGACAGGATAGAGTTCTACCCCAGTTCATCAGTTCTTACTGAAGCAGCTGTCTGCGCCATGTCCTAAATCGGAAAAAATGCCAAGCAATTCCTTAAGGATTGGATTCTAAAATATGCTGATTTGAATATAGTTTAACTATGAGTAGGACTATAAGTATGACTTAAATTGTCTAACTGAATCGCATGGTAAGCTGTCAAGTATTCCACCTATTTGCCATATTGTACTGGGTTAATTGAGTCCTTTTTTCAAACTGTAACGCTGTCTAAAAGTTTGCAGTTACAAGGACATTTCAAATTCAATGAAGAGTGTAACAATTGAAAAAACGTACTGTAGCATAACATCTCAATGCATTGCAGATCTAAACCCAAGCTGAGATGCTGTGGCTTTTTATTGCAGAATGGCTCAGTGCTGTACTTGTGCTTGTCAGTCAAGCTCAGGGAGGTCTCCTGTTTGTGCTGTATATTTCCAAAAGGCTGGTGTGCTCTAAAGAATATTCTTTATTTTCTCATTACATAGCATTTTAAGCATATCATATATTATGAGCCATGTTTTCTCTTGCCACTGGTACCATGGATATATAAAGAGAACAGGATACAGAGTTGGAGGTGGTGCGCCGCAAATTGGATTGAAATTTGCTCAGTGGTGCGAAGCCAAAAATGGACTAACTTGGGGTACAATAAATACCCCACCAAAATCAACCACCAAAACACGTATTTTACGTCACAGACTGACATTATAGTTCTGGTACCACCATTTGGCCACCACAAAGATTTGTTTCAATGCAGGGTGCACTTCCTGGGGGCTTATGGTTAACTGGTCTGCTGTCGCCAATTGTTACTATGGAAACATGATCTGAGTTAGCCTTGGGGTAGGGTGGCTGACGTGAGCAGAACGTAAGTCTTATCTTAGAGTAACAATAAGCCTTGCCTAAGACTACAAACCAATCAAAATGTTTTCTTGCTAACAAAGTACAACATGTAATTAAGATAATTATGTCCCAATTGTTATCTGGGCTAGCTGTTAACCCTGCTTCCAATCCCCGCACCAAAGGGTTAGGGCTAGACAAACATGTCTTGGATAACTATCTCTATATATGCACACACACAAACAATATTGATCTTATCTCACTAATGTAAATAACCAAGCCCAGAATGTTGTAATTGTTTGTAGCATTTCCACATCTTCTGTGTAGAGAATGGCCTTACTATTGAAGTAAATATGATACTTGCTACTGGAGTATGAAATATGAACACCCCTTCTGCTTTCAAAAATTGTGTATTCATTGACTTTAAAGCTGCTTTAACACCAAAGGCCAAATCATTTTCCCACTGAGGTCAAAAGGACATTTGAAAATGTGCGATTATGTCAGCCTAAATGAACGAGTGCACGAGTCAAGAGTTATGCACATATATGGTAGAACAGCCTTCCCAATAGCATCTTCAGTATGAACCTTATTATCATTGGCATACGTAAAGATGGGGGAGTTGCTCAGTATGCAAACCTCCCTGTACACCCAAACAAAAGTGGTGCAAAAGGGGGGGGGTTACATTAGCACTTGACATATTGTTTTTTCTTTTGTAGATCCAGATACAGTCTCTGATGCAAATCTAAACTCTGACTTATGTAATTGTTACGCTATCAACAACCCGTGGAGTAGTAAAGACGAATAGTGAAATGCATTAACAGAAAGAGTAGTGCTAGCTAGCTGAACACCACAAGCATCCAGGTAACCTTGTATCCATAACATGTTTATGAATGCAGGGATATTGCTCCACTTTCTATCCTGCGTAAACACCAGTTATGAAATAAACAAACACTGATTAGTCATCTTCATGCAGAAAGGTTCAGGGCCGGTGAAAAATACAATGAGAGTCATGGCACCTGCCATAATTCCAATATCCATTATAATGTACCTTGGCCAGACTTTTTTGACAGGGGAATCTGTTCCAGTCAGAGATGGGCCACCATGAAAACAGTTTCAAATTAGTATTCATCAGGAGTTAATCCATATATATATATTTGTTACGCTGGGATATGATCAGAAATGCGAGATGCATATTCTGGTCCCTTTGACAGAAAACAATTGTCCTGCTGTGCCCCCTGTGTTTGGTAGACAGCAGATTTGGGCATACAGGATTTAAACTTGCTTACCTTCAATCTTTTGTTTCTCTTCGAACAAGCATTCAGTTACAAAGGCACAATAATCTATAAAGTTGATCGCAACCCACTGCTCCCTCAACAGATTCTGTTTGATAACAAACCTGAGGTCTATTTGTCATGACTTTAAATGGATAAAGATTACCAGACGGCAAAGAAGCAAAACAGAGTGGAAGGGAATTCAAGAAAGACAAACAAATGTAACACGAGAGCAAACCCTTGAGTGTGGGAGGTAATACATCACAGCAAAGAGGATACTCTAACTTCCATTCCTCCCTTCCGGGGCCCTGCTGCTAAAATGCTGGCAAGGCTATTCCCAGCAGGAGGAAAGTTCTCGAGATTACTGTGTAATAAGCCTGAAACCGACTGCGGGTGAATTGAGACTGAGCGTTCACCCTTCTCCCAGGGTCATGGGACTCATTCTCTCAGGAACAGCCACTTGTCTACCAATCTTTGGTCGGATGTTTTAGTGTGAAGCGGAAAAAATAAAATGGTAGACGGATAGGGTTATTTATGTGCCCTGTGGCTTGTTGTTTCCCTGCCTAACATATTTTAATCATCTGATGTCGACCCATAACTGTTAAGAGCTAGTTTAGATTTTAAATGTGGGTCCGAGCATGACATTTTCTCAATCAGGCCAATTTTATGTATTTTTTTGCAACGTGTTGTTTGGCCTCTGTTTAAATCACCAAATGTCCCATGTGTGGCCTGCACAATTCAATAAACCTGACAAAATATAAGCCTATTCGGGTGCTTTTGAAGCTTGTAAAGGGAAGATGACAGGCACCTCTCACTTGCACTCTTTTTTTCACAGACCACCTGCAGTACCCCAGACCACAGTTTGAGAACCGCTGGTCTATCGTATATTAGATTTGATATTGTAATGGATTCTGAATAGTTTTACATCCCATTTTCATACTTTTATGCTACCCAGTTAAATAGTAAAACACTTACTTGTGGACCTTGCAGGAAGAGGTTTCTGTTGTCCGTTATTAACAGGGTTCAGCAGTAGAAATTACCCAGAGGAGACAGAAGTCAAGATGAGTAATTTACTTTGACAATTATTGTCAATAGACTTTTAGGGAACAAAGATAGCTGAGACAGCAGAATGCACTAGTCCTTGTCAAAAGTATAGGAAAAAACAAAGTCCAATAACAAAGTTGTTTTTTAACACAGAATCTGTTGCAGGTCCACTGCCGTGTACCCTTATATTATCCAGGAGCGTGGTGGCAGGCTACATGTCCGTAAGTCCAGCTCCAACCCTGTAGGCCAGCAGCTAGTGACATCCTGTCCGCCTCTACCCTATATGCTGTGCTGCTGTTACCTAAAAAGTGAACTGCCACTCGTGGGGATCTCACACTAGTTCTTACTGCTCACCACTTCACTTTACAGTAGCCTATTTAAACTTGTATCTAGACAGCTTGGCCCAGCCTTCCAGACTGTGTGTCTCTCGCCTGGGTAA
Source organism: Gobionotothen gibberifrons (assembly GCA_943591055.1). Taxonomy (NCBI): domain Eukaryota; kingdom Metazoa; phylum Chordata; class Actinopteri; order Perciformes; family Nototheniidae; genus Gobionotothen; species Gobionotothen gibberifrons. The sequence continues at coordinate 818,768 of CALSBZ010045117.1, read as the reverse complement.
AGTAGGACTACAACATGTGCCATATGCCTCTGCTGTGTGGCTACGCTTGCCCACTCGGCTTTCTGGGACTTTCTACTTCACCTCCTTCTTCTCTTTTCTTCTCCTGTCACTCTGTTCTGGCCAGCAATTATACCCTGTCACTCTGCTCCTGTCCCCCTTATTTTCTCCAGGTGTATTAAACGTGTCAATTGCCATACAGGTTTCATTTACCTGTATGTTTCTTAAACGGATACGGAATGTGGTACAGTATATTTTCCAACTGATTATGCGTCAGGCTAACTTCAAGGTCATTGCTGTTGACTCTTTTATAATCGCAGAAAGCAGCAACAATGTACATTGTAGTGAGCAGTTTGATCATCTTCACACCAATCTACTGTAGCAAGGGTCTTTTGAGGGATTCATTTCTCGAAATCTCATGCCCTATAGCAATTGTGGCCTTTTTTTTTAGCACTGAACGGCCATGTAAGCATCATCGGCTCATTGTCATGACTCAGGCTATGTACCTCAGAAAATCAGGGCAGGAGATAGATGTAACATACACAATAATGTCAAAATAAAAAATGTGGAAACACAATGTTTAACAGTGTGTGCGATATTGGTTTAAGCGTTTTATTAGACTTCAGCTTCAAATACGTAATTGTAAGTGTTTATAGTGTCAAAAATCCCTCCTGGAATTGCAACCCTAGATTAACTTTTGAAACAAACTGCATTTGGATCTGCTTCCACCCTGCCACAGTCTGTATACCTGTAATCTGTACAATGGAGATGGTTAGTGCAAAGTTAGCATGACCCATAGACAGAATGGCAGCAAGTTCAAGACCCACATGAATATCAGTGTCCCTTAATGTGGCATCAGTTGTAGCTCTATGGCAGATGTAATTGACAATACATCCGTCATTTATGTAGGCCCACAAACTGTGGAGAATAATGAGGAATGTTTTCACAGATTTCATTTACACTGAAAGTCTCTGCTTTTTTACCTTCTAATTCTCAGTTGACTTGATGTTGTTTTTCAGTTATTCTCACTGCACTCCATGCCCTGTGCTTTTTGCCTCAGCAGAACCTTTATTCCCCCTCTGTCTTTCTGCCAGTTTCTGTTTAAATATCTTGCTTTCACCAGTCATCTCTTTCTTCTCTCACAGTTTATATTGTGTCAAACCAAACAATCCCCAGCAAGAGGTGCTCCTTGACAGATTATCAGTTATAAGGTAGTTTTCCTGGTCACAGCGGTTGATATTACAGCAATTCTTCATGGCTTAGGAACAAACTCTCAGCTTTCTGGCTTTTATTTCTTCCATCATGAGTTGCTCTCGCGGGTGTAGGTTCAGAAGTTTTTCAAGCACAGAATAAATGGTGTAAATGTTCTAGCAAACATGAGCACTGGATTAAGTGGCTTTATCCACTCAGCTTTTCTTCATGCAATCATGGTACTGACTTCCATTATTGGATAGCAGTTTGAGAGACTCATTGACATTTTGGCAAGGCTAACAGCCGCATTGGAAATACAAATTTAATTTAAGTACTTCATGATAGCGAGGTAAGACATTAGAGAGCAAAAAAACCCTGATTGGTTGTAGTGCACCAATACTGATACATGTTGACAAGTAAAGCCTTCATTGGAGCTGATAATGTATTTTCTCACCAAAAAGTGTCAAAGCTTGAATGTTGAAGATTCTTGTTGAAAGAATGGTTGATATTGCTTTGCTTTGTTGGGAAATATTAAAGAACCTAAATTATTTGAATTTCTGAAAGAGTACCTGGAAAGGCGCAGGATTCAAACCCTAATAAAGCAATATACTTCAATGATTTTCCATAAAATATACATCTATTCTATAAGCGTGTGTTATAATATTTTGCAACAAGGTTACGTTTTTCATCTACAGACTTTTTTCATTGCCCCAAAGTCATATTTCATAGCTTAGTCCTGGTCCTCTTTTTATGGAATTTGCCAGTGAGCTCACACGGCCTCAAAATCTGGTATAGAACATATGTGAGAATAAAGGATGTGCTCAGACGGGCCCTAACACAAATTTAGAGTCAAACAACTTCTAACTCATTCTATCATCTCCAGTTTCTTCCTTTATGTTGGTGACACCTTTACTGATACAGCTGTCACTGATTTACTGTGGTGCAGTGCACTTCACAGTGATCGGTTGTCAGAGTGACACCAGTGGTTTGACACCACTAGATTGACAGCAGCTCCCAACCCCCCGAACAAGCATGTATTATCTGGTCTACTGAGACCAGGGACTGCAGAATATCAAAAAGTCAGAAAGGGCCACAAAGTGATGATTTCTAGACATGGAAATGTCTCTACTGTATGTAAATATATCAAGAACTGAACACTATTATTGCATTTAATTTGAATATCAATGACAGTTAGCATCTCACAGAGAGAAAAAAACATTATGATGAAAATATAGCAACTGTTAAAGCAACTGTACCTGTGTAAATATGGTTTACTTCCAGACCATACCACTACACTGAACATAACATATAAGGGTGCTGTGGGGTGCTTGTTTCACCTTAACCATTGCCAATCATCTGGTAAAGTTGGCAAACTTCAAATTAGCACTTATGTTGCTAGAATCACTACCAAATGATGACCAAATGTTACAATGAAAACAGCTGCTCCAGTAAGTGTTTAATATGTTTTTAGAAGGCAATGACAACATTTGCTGTAGATTTACTTTTCACTTTGAATGTTTCCTTGTCCATGGTTGCCATCTCTTGCCATTTCAAAAGCTAGACAGCAAAACATACTAAAATGAAATAATACATTATATTATAACCCTTACCTTAACCCAAAATATACTATACTGTATATGAACAAATAACTTCCTATGAACAGTAGATACATGAAAAAGTGCACTTCGTTTTTAAACACTTTATCATTACATTGCAGTGTGTTAGTGTTTGGAGCATTACATACTTTCTTTTTGGCCACCAATCTTTGACTTTAACTGTTGAGAATATGTGAGGATGATCACACATTTGTTAAATAGTATACGTTGAAGCCCCTTCAATTTTGGGGCAATGCATATGGAATACAGCATGTAGACCCAATATGGATGTGAATAACCTTAAATGAAGGATTATGGTTGATAAGTCATACTCATTGTCACATTATTTTCAAAGGGACAGGCTTAAAAGAGTTGAGGTTGAGTTACGAACCCCCCAAAAATGTGAATGTCCACATATCTATACATTGGTCTATATAGTAGATGAACATTAGACACATGTAATTTGCCTGTAAATGGGCCAGCAAGAACGTCCAATGTTACTGCCTTTTATAATTACAGCACAAAGAGGATCTTGCAATCACAATTATCAGTTTAATTACGTCTGATAGCTATCAGGCCCTGCAGCTTTAATAACAGTATCTGCATTTATAGCAGTGGTAGAGGATTGGCTTAATGAATTTCACATTTGTGACTGGAGCCAATTATTAGCAGTGACATCCTAACATCTAATAATCCCTTTTAATACTGCTTTCAAATGGAGCTTAAGAGTTCAGTGCTACAGATTAACTCACAGATGCTATACATTTTACATGGTAGCTATAGGCCTCCATTAAGCAGGATGTGGAAAATACATTGCTTCTGATCATTGAAGTGTCTTGATATGCTGATGACTACTAACTGGCTACGGGGCATTTTAAGTCAACACCCCTCCCCGCACAAAAGGAAAAAAAATGCTTTCAGCAAGTTTTGCCCAAAGCAGCAGTTGGAGTAAGACAACATGCACGCTGGTTTTGCAGCATCACCAATATTCCTCGCTCATCCCCTTTTGTACCCGAAGAAAAACAACAACATATTTGGAAGTTAACTCTTGACAGGAAAAACAAATGTGAATTGTATCAAAGAATGTCAAGAATGCCCATAGCCTGAGTTATAAATAAAATATTGTAGGACCCTATTTCCACTTCACAGTCAGAGTTTTGGCAGGGGTTATGCTGCAGAGGAAAAACAGCATATTGGTTTTACTTTTGCTATGTACCAGGGCTTACAGTATATTTTCATGAGTTGTTCATGCACTTTGCATGGCACAACTTTATGTTGAATATAATTCAGGGATTCAAGCGGATAAGTCAACATCTCTTCCCTTGTGGCAATGTCTGCACAGCTGCCAGCGAGAGACGTGAAGCACTTGGCTCCAGGTTAAATTGGAGCCAACTGAAAGAGACCAAAAAGAGCTGATGTCATTTAACAATAACTTTTATCCCCTGACCTTTTTCACCCCTGCTCTCGGCTTTTTGCTGTGGTTTTCCTTGCCCTCCAATGTTTGCAACCCACTCAGTGTCATCTTGGTCCAATCATGGCTCTTCATTTTCTCATAAAATACACACTCACATTGCATCCATTAACCACAGCTGCTCCGACATCTTTACCTTTTGGGGGGTCATAGGTCAGAGAAGTCAACAGACAGTAGTTTCCAGTACAGGGGGATTTAGAAGGTTTTGTTATTTCTTAACAAGGAAATAAATACACTTTTAAGGCCAGTAGCACTTGCTGCTCTTAAATCATGGGCATTACTTAATTAAAAACTGCTCCAAAGGGAAACATGACCTGTTCTATTTTACTAAATCATTTTTACTTTATTAGGGTTATGAATAATTAAAGGGCAGTTTTTCCCGTTTGGCTCGGAGCTGGTTTTATAGTGAGGCTTCAAACAAAGATTATTGCATACAAAGATCGGCGAGCATGTAGGGGTCATTAGTAGCACCTGCTGATAATTGTCTGACCTCCCCAAGCATACACTAGTTATGTATTGAAATAATAACGCGTCTGAAAATCCTGCGGCATATACTGTTCTTTCTTTCTTTTTTTTCCCATTTAAGGATCCCTATTAGCACTAGCATGACCATTGCTATTGAATTATGAACCCCCTGAATATATAGCGTCACTTATATCTTGTACATTTAGAGTACTGCAGTTGAGTGGCTGAGTTGAAGGAAATTCGTATTCAGTTCAAGTAGGTTTCTTTAAAGAGTCCTTGGCATAATTAAGCTCAGTCGCAGCTTTGTGTCAAGGGTCAGGAATCACAGACTTAAGCTCTTAAAGTGTTACTTATTGAGTCCTTTGGCAGTTAATTCTGCCTATTTATCAGTCCATACTTAGGTCTAATAAGCTGCCAAGCCCTTTTTCTATATCAATATGTTTATGCCTTTTCTTCATTTCCTTTTTTGATGTAACTACATGCCAGAACTCCCACAATATACCATTGTATTCCGAGTCAGTTAGCTTGGTTCATTGCTTCTACTTAACTGCTTCTCTTTAAAAGTTGAAGCGTGGTTTTGGTTATTTTAAACCAGGTTTTATTTTTCTTACTACTTCATCCAATATTATGACGACGAATATTCTTAAATATTTCATTTCATTTCACTCTAAGGAGTGATATTCCTCCACTTTGGCAGAAGTCCAACCTAAAAGCGAGTAAACACAAAAGTGAGAAGAGTAATGCTGTTAAAAGCAGCGGTGGTATGACATGACTATGTGCTGTTCAATAATTCTAGTGTAGTATGAATTAGTAATGTGGAAATTGGTTATGCAGAAATGAGGGTAATTTAGTTTTTCCTCTGTTTTTGTTGTTTCTTTTTTTCAGGCTTTATTTGTTTAAATACGCCATACACTTAGGAAATAACTTTCTTTGTTTAATTGGCGGAACTTGTTATGGCTCTTGAAAATGAAATTAAAACTAGAGTGTTGAATTACTGTAGGTCCTGAAAGTTTGAAAACATTACAAATCAGAGAAAATAAGCCTGTATAAAATAGATTAACCAAGGTGCCTGAAGAGAAAAGTTTAACTACCTTATTCCATATAATCAAAACACAATACAATTAGATTTTAAGTAACTAATCTACTGAGAAATCAGTGTATACAATATGTTTATATACTTACTTGTTTAACCATGTTTCCACCAGAAAGTGTTAGTGGATTATGGCTGTCGAAATAATTGCGAACTGTACCACAGGAAGATAAGCAGCTTGTAACCAACTCAGCCCCATCTGTGCTTTCTGCACCTCCTACATTACTATCTGACTACATTACACTGTGTTTTGGTTGCCTGGGGTGACATACAGAGGGTTGAGGTTATATGACTACCCGTTGATGTAGGTTCTACATAGGACTGTGAAATGGCAAAACTCTGATGATGTGATATGTATTGAAACATAATAATATACCACCAAGACAATGTATTGCAATGTTTTTAAAGATTAGGACAACCTTCAAAGTATAATGAACACAGCCTCAAATGCATAAGATATGAGTAAGAATTTATTTTTACTCAATCAGACCAGTGGGATCTGCATTTGCAGTCCCTCTAATTTCCAACATCTGTCACGTTAAGTGGACCAGGGGTGGACCCCGGTTAAGAGCCTGCAGGCAACAGGAGCTTTTAACAGAGACAAATACTTTAATGTAAGGTACAATCCAGGCGGGAAAGTAAAACCGAACAGAACAGAACAGAACTTCATGTTTCACAACATACAAGAATCCAACAGAGGCTGAACTAATAAGTGATCAAGTGCAGGTGGTTGCAGGGCTGAGGGGGAACAGCTGAAACAAATAAGTCCAGGACAGACCATCTTACCAGGCGGGAAAAACACACAGGAAGTAAAAAACAAAAATGATACAGAGTAAGACTTCAACAGGAAACAGATAAACCCAACACTGGCCTCATGGCAACATCAAAGTACTGCTTGGAGGCCATGATCCCTGATAGAGCACATATCTTGTCAAATGAAATAAAGCATTTACTCAGGTACGCGTTGCATCTTAATTATTAAATATGCAATGACGTTTTTAATAATCTATAAAGTATCACAAAGCAAATTTGGAAACAATACTGTTTTGATATTTTATCCAACTCCTATTGGACAAACTGTTTATTCTCTTTTGAAAAAAGCTACTGTTTCATTAGTGCATATGTACGTTAAAAAAATGTGTTATTAGTTGTATAGTCAACTCTAACTCTCTTTCTAAACCCTTGCCTTTAAACAGAACATACAGGTAATGGAAGGTCTTATTAAAGCAGACAAGTTCATTTGTTTAAGTCATTTGGGGCACACATAGGTCCCTAATGACTAATGATTTATTACAGGAAATAATTCAGCATCCCACCCGGCCTGCCAACTACAGAGATGTCATGTAACATAGGAAATTAGTGTCAGAGGAAGTTACTGTTTTGGACTCGTGAATTAATCATAGTGGATACAGTGAAGGAAGACTGGAAGGCTCTGTCACACTGCTCTCCTGCACTCGAGGTACGCCGATTTCTGGAGTATACATCAAAGAGTGAATAAGGAGAGGTGGGGGCCGTGATCGCTGGCAGCCTGGAGAGGTGTGCAGGGGGAATGGCAGGTCTGCAGGGTTGAAGGGTGATTAAAAAGGGTGCCATGACAGAGAGCGGGGGAAAGCGAAGGAGATGGAGAAAATAAGTTGTTCAACAGCGCTCATCTCCAACTTTGGACTCATTACAGCTGCTCTGTACAAATCCTTTGAAATTCCAATATTCAAACAATACGCTGAAAGTTGCCAGTGTCTTTTCAGGATAAATCTTTGATTACCATTACAAAAGGCGGAGATAGTGGAGCAGTGAGACACAAAGACAACTGGAGAGCTTACGTTTGTCTCCTGGCCTGCTATACGTCTTTGTAGCAGATGGGCCGTGCAGCTTTTATTGGCGCCCTTGTTCGGAGTGTTGCCTTGCAATATTCATGTCACGTGTTTTCATGTCTCTCTAAGTCAAAGTTAGATTGGTAATTTCACTTCGACAAAGTCAAAAAGTCATAGGATCATTTGTCATGAGCTTGTAGGAGAGTCACCGGTTAGGTCAGCAGTTTGTGCAGAACACTGTAAGTCCTTGGCACATGTTTTTGTTTTTTTCAAGACTAGCAAGTCCTTCATATATACAGATTGCATATCTGGTGGATAAAATGCTTTTACAGTTTGTTACTGTGAGCTGAATTGTAGGTCAACACTTGAAAGGTGTTTGAATTAGTATTTCCACTGAGGCATGTAGGAAGATGGTATCTTTTTAATTAAATTTGACTTAAAAAGGAAACAATATCCACTTAACTTCCGTCCGCGTCAATCAATCACTCACTCACTCACTCACTCACTCACTCACTCACTCACTCACTCACTCACTCACTCAC
>CALSBZ010045117.1:768464-787993 GCA_943591055.1 Gobionotothen gibberifrons | reverse complement strand
ATGTATGTGTGTAAGAGTGAAAATATATGTATGTAAAAGGAGAATGTCTGTGTTTGTTACGCCCCACCTTTAAAATGGCCCTATGGGGCTAACAGAATTCCACCACTGACCCAAATAGAACAAGAAAGACATCTTTTAAAATCATAAAATCCATAGGATTTATTATAACAACACATCAGAGGTTTAATTATCCATCCTAGGATGAGAGGCAGAAACACAGCAGTCCCCACACCAGAGGCCTCCCTCTTCTGCTGCTGCACTGGAGCTTTTAAGCACTTCCTTCCCCAGGTGCACCTTGTCTGAACCTGGGTAGAGGAACCAAAGGGAAAAAGAAACAGGGAATACATACAGCCGTAACAGTGTGTAAGAGTGAAAATCGGTTCATACCTCGGTTTGGGGGTCACGGTTCGGTACGGTTTCGGTTTCGGTACAACAAGGAAAAGCAAAAAAAAGTCCCAAATGCATAATTTAGTTTTGCTGTTATTTATTTTTAACAGTAGTGCAAGTTTTGGTATGAAAATAAGGAACTCTAACATTTGGAATCATTAACTGTACTACACAGTTAAAAACAAACCACAAACAGTAACACACACTCAGATGGCCATATTATTTATAATGGCTGATGTCAAACAAAAAGGTTCAATAAGCTGTACAACTAAAAAGAAAGTCTTGAAAATATTAAAATAAATAATAAGAAAGTGTTTCAATCACAATCAATAAAAGGCAATACAGAACTGTATAACATCTCCTGATGTCAAAATATAAAATAAATACAATGATAAATATAAAACAAAATAAAATCTGTACCTTTAGGAGCAATGTCTAACATGTGTAATTAACTTGTGAGTGTGTGATGCCATTATGCCTAACTAAAAGGTACTCAAGCTTTACTCTATTTTCAAGTTTTTCTTCAAAAAGATGAGTTTGTCTACGTTGTCAGTAGTGAGGGCAGATCTGTTGCCGGTAACTATGTCACCTGCCGTCGAGAAAACCCTCTCGCTGGGGACTGAGACTGACTCGGATGTGATTGAGCATGTTTGACGTGTTACCACTAGCATACCGCACTGCTGTAACAACGCCGACACACCGCCCTCCTCCGATCCACAACTCGCTCCCCATCGTTATTGTAGTCTACAGGGAACCCGAAATGTTCCCACACAGCTGATTTAAAAGAAGCAGGTGGGTTCTAGCTCCTGTGTGTTATCTGAACTCGCCATACAGTAGCTGCTAACTTTTCTTCTTCATGTATTGTGTTCGTTTTGTTGTGTTTTCTTCTTGTTCTTCATTTGTTATTTACGGGCGGCTGGCTTTTCGGCGCAATACCGCCCCCTGGATTATATATAGTGTATTACTGCCCTGAAGGACAGACTTTTTTCCCACTCGTAAAAAAAGGCGTATTCGCCGTGTGACTGCATGTGCCGAACCATGACGTCCGAACCGTGGCGGTACGGGACGAATACGGATACCGTTACACCCCTAGTGTGTGTGTGTGTGTGTGTGTGTGTGTGTGTGTGTGTGTGTGTGTGTGTGTGTGTGTGTGTGTGTGTGTGTGTGTGTGTGTGTGTGTGTGTGAGAGAGACATGTTTTGCCCCAAGGGACTCATTAATAGTAACATTTTCAAGCCAATTCACATTAATGTATAAACACAATGCAACATATGCAGAGAATTTGTTGAAACCTAATTATTTGTAAACTTCCAAGCAGAAATTTCCAGCAACTTCCTGGCTTGAAGTGCCGACTTTTGGTTGCCAGCGCTCAGGTTTGTTTTTCATCTCTATACCATCTGCACTAATTGACTCCGATACTGTAAATATATACGTACACGGTGGCTTATATTACTCATTAAACCATAATTCCTTTGTACATATAAAGCTGAGGAACAAAGTGGCTTCCTACAACAGCGGAATGACACAGCTCTGTGACAACTAATGCAGAGTGACTTCCCTATTCACACTCTATTAGTCTGATTATGTAATTAAATAAGGTTCATGATGAAATTAGTCATTGCAAGACATAATAATTGCAATCACGGAGGCATATTAATTAGTTGGTTAAACAACTAAAGGATGCTTGAACACTGCTCAGTCAAATGGTGTCATACAGTTCAGGGTTTATGTTTACATGAGAGGAAATAATGATAAAAGAATGACGAACGAGCTGCAAACAGGTGTTTAACCTTTATACAGTATATGAGCTGATTTAAACATATTTTGTAAAATGTTCCTAGATGGCCACAAATACTCAGTGAAGTTGTGTCTGTGTGCCTAAAGGAAATCAATTAATTTGCATATTAACACATTCAAAGGATGGCAAAGAAAATACCTTTTGGTTCTTATAGTAAATACTTATATTAGACTGCGCTTTATGCATTTGTTTAATATGAATTATGAATACATAGACTCCCTCAGGATATTATGTTGGGCATTTACTTGCAGGAAAGTTATCAGACGTCCAATAAAATCACTTCATTTAGTCACAGATAGTACATAACCGTACATCATTCACTTGAATAGTAATCTGTTCTTTGGACAGTTGGGTCATCAGAACCAGATACACATGTCACCACTCGATACAAGATATAGACGTATACTATTTTACCTAAATTATAGCCATTTGTTATGACCAAGACAATTTATTGTCTGCATGTTCATGAATGGCCTATGCAACACTTTATGTCTTTGTGTAAAGGAAAATATAAATCAAGCAAAAGGATACAATAAAACATGCTTGGCAAATGTTGCAAAACTTTTTCTTATCTAATGTTATACCTGCTGAGTCAGCACACATTATTACTCTTGCCTCCATTTTTGTGTCCTTTGTGAAGTGAAGTGACCTCTTTAAATCTGCATTTGGCACCTGTTCACCCCAACGACACATGTTTCATTTAAAATAATGTATATTCTGCTGAAAATGTGTTTCTGCAGCAGTTGTCGTATGTAATAATTAGTCTATCAAATGGACAACAGTGGTCATATTTATTTATTTTTTCATCCAGATTTTTTTGTGAGAATTTCAGCCCTTGTTAAAGTGACACATTATTATTTCATGTACATTATGAACATAATATATACAATAATTGTTTCAATCTAAGCCCAGAATATATTTCTTAATTTATTTGTGTGTGAAAGTGTATTTTCAAGAGGATTTTAAGTGGCATATTCAACCTAATTTTAAGCTTTTAATTTGTTTTTTCCTACCAAATCTCTCATTCAAGGCCGACTTCACTCCATAATGTTTTTATTTATCTTTAAAGAAGGATTTGGAAACCTTGACTACCAAAGTAACCAGATCAAACTCAACTCTTGAGGAATATGTTGATGATTTGGTTTCAAGCCAATAAAGAATGGCAAACGATTGATTGGATACTATCTGCTTTGCAAAACCTTTCTTCCATGCAAAGATATTCTGCTTGCGGAATCATTCAGTTGGTCTCTGCCGTGTGTGCAGTATGTCGATCCAAATAAAAGCCACTGATTCCCTCGCCTCCTTTGCCTGTCTGTAGGCCATAAAGCTGCATCTGCTTTAATGAGCCATCATGTATCGGAGGACGAAGCCTTTTATTCAGGAGCAATAAAAAAAGACTCCTCATATAGCTTCACACTTCTCCAGCCGAAACCTTTCAAATGCTAAGACCTTTCTTTTAATCATCTTATTATTTATTCTAAGGTCACAACGAGAGAACACTACACCAGAAAGAATGGTCTTTAATTGCAATCATGATTTCAAAACAGCTTACCCTATAATTGTTGTGTGCCTTTTTTCTGTAGAACAAGACACATTGCAGATACCAAGTGGTAAAGTTCACATGCTACCACACTAGATAAATAATTAGCAACTCTGTGTGAAGGAGAAGCTAATGCAGCAATTACCTTATTGAATACCTTGATAATCACTAACAGGTTCCTTCAGGTTCAAAGGGAGCGCTGCCGCTGAGAACTGCTCCAATTTGCTATTCATTCACTTTGATTCAGGCACTGGTCCGGAGCTCATTAAAAAAAGGGCTATTACAGATTTAAAAGGTAAATGTAATGGTCGTATATGCTGTACCCACAGGTTGGAATTATTTAAATCTAACTTTGTTTGAAGGTATTTGCAAAAAACGATATGTATATTACAGAGAGTTATGAAGATATATTGTGTATGTTCTCCGAACTAGGATTTGTGGATTTGAACTTAAAGTGTGTCTAAAATAAAACCTTACTTTGTTTTAATTTGTCTTTACACAGCCTATGAGATACCTTAGAGAGCCATTGCAATTTGCCTTTCTTCTCTTCTGAGAATTTGTGATTTACTCTTTTTCAGTGTCAATCATAAAACGTCCTTGGAAAGAATGAGTCCTATGGTCACTAACTCCATTGTGGTTTGAAGTGATATAAAAGTTTTTTTCAAATCAAGTGTTATTCTTTCACTGGGGGGGGGGCATGTCATTTACAACCACCTGACTGGCTCAATGGATTGTACTTCAAGCGTCTTTGAGTTGTGAAAAGCGCTATATAAATAAAATGCATTATTATTATTATTATTATTATTACTTGTACTTGTACTTACCTGACCCTAACCCTAACTGGGCAAATCATGGATTACTGATCATGACGACATGTTTCATGGTTCATGTTTCGTCATTCATACTTCACTACTGTCATATAATTGTTTCCAGGACATCTAGTCAAATCAAATCAAATCTAAATTTAGTATAGCCCCAAATCACAAGAAACGCCTGAAAGGGCTGTAAAAAGCAAACAAAAGCAAAAACAAAAACTAAATACAAACGTCGTAGCATAAAAGTTATAAAAACATTATACAACGTTATATATTAACATAAGTATTGCCATGTGATAAAAGCATGTGACTGAAGTGATGGTAATGTTTTTGTAACTTAACTTTTTGTTTTCAGGTTTTACAGGGAAAAAAACACAGACAGTATTGTAGCAAGTACATCAGATAAAAGTATACTTCGGGACAATGCCTCAAAGTAACATACATATCCCAACCCTCTAGTTAGGCTAGAGGGAACAGATAACAAAAATACATACAACAAAGACAGTTCAAAATAAAACTGAAAGAATACAAAAAGAAAATAAGAAACACGGCTATAACTAAGGGGTCACGAGGAAGCCATCACAAAGTAGAATTGTAACAATCATTGTTTACTTAAACAAAAAAACACCAAGGGCAAGACAGGTTATCACCTCTTTGTGTTAGGTATGTGTCCCATTTTTCCCAGAGGATTTCACCTTTGTCTCTTTCTAGTCTTAGACTGAAAGTCATGTGTTCCATACTGCAAATGTTTTTAATTATGGCTACTCATTGAGCGATGGTGGGAGGTTCCTGACAGAGCCATCGCCTTGTTATGGCCTTTTTACTTTTATTTTTTTTATATATTGGTACATTTCTATTTTTATTCCCCAAGTAAAAGGAAAGACAGGTGAAGTTTATATCATAACATAGAACTTCTCTGATGATACTATGGACACCTTCCCAGAAGGGTTTTAGAACTTGGCAGCCCCAGAATATGTGTGTGCCACAACCTCTCCAGAATGTGGGTTGTGATATAGTCTGTCTGGACTTTTGCTTTGGAGTTATACAAAATCTAAGAGTTTCTCCAAGAAAAGTCCCTCCACAGTTCTGAGGCTGTTGTAGTGATTTGTGTTTTGATTATATTTGTCCATTCCTCAGGGGCAATGAGAATTCCCAGTTTCCTTTCCCACTTTACCTTTATGTAATTTGTTGAGTGGCCTCTCAGTTCAACTATGCATTTGTATAGCTCACCTACGATCTTTCTGGATAATTGTGCATTATAAGCCCTAATAAACATTTGAGTGATGCCCGATACATTACCTGGCATGTATCCTTTGATGTTCTTATCAAAATAGTGTCAAATTTGGAGGTATCTATCAAAATCCTGCTGGGCAAGGCTATATCTTTCTGACATCGTTTTAAAATCTATAAATTCTTGATTATCAACACACAAAGTGCTGTAATTCCTTGCCTCATCCATTGAATGAACCTTTTGTCATTAACAGCTGGTTTGAAATCTGGGTCGTGAGTTGGCCACATTAAGATTCATATTTATTTTTGAATGTTGAGTTGTTTCAATTGGCCGGACCAGATCTCCATAGAAAACCGAACTCACCGACTCCGGATTTCATATTGTTTAGCAGCTAGTGGGCATCCTAGAAAACTCTGTAAGGGCCTCTCTAGCATTGACAGCTCCATGTGTTTCCATTTTGCAAAATATTCTTTATTACACCAGAGCATCAGTTGCCTTATCTGTGCCGCCAGATAATAATCTTTAAGGTTGGGTAAGCCCATCCCTCCGCTTTGGCAGCTGTAGAGTTGTGTATCTCACCCGAGGGGGTTTGCCGTTCTATATGAATCGTGATATCACTTTGTCCCATTCTCTAAATGTAGTATCCGGAATATGAATGGGTAATGACATAAACAAGTAAAGAAGTCTGGGAAATATATTAGTTTTTACTGAAACAATTCTGTTTCCAAGATCCAGGGGCAAAGAGGCCCATCTATCTAGATCGTCTTTTATCTGTGAATCTGTATGTTCATAGTTATCAGAGTACATCCGAGACATGTATTTTGTTAATTTTACACCTAAGTATTTAAGGGATTTGGAGTCCCAATTATACTTGAACTTATTTTTTAGATCCAACGTCGGGATAAAGTTGAACACTAGAGCTTGAGTTTTATCAACAAGAGAATAACCTGCAACATATCCATTAACCTTGGGAGTCCTGAATCCGGGTTCATTAGACTGACCAGGACATCGTCCGCATAAAGACATATTTTGTACTCTGTATCTCCCATTATGATGCCTTCCAGGTCTGTATATTGCCTTATTGCCTGGGCAAGCGGTTCAATACATAGATTAAATAGCCCTGGACTGGCTGCGCAGCCCTGGCGACAGCCACGGCTGCAGGTGAATGGTTCTAGACAGACTTCTGTTTACCTTGATTCTAGCCATAGGGGATGTATATAATGTTGTAATGCTCATAATGAACTTCTCATGAAATCCAAATGTTTCCATAACTTTAAAGAGAAAACCCCACCCCACTGAATCAAAGGCCTTTTCTACATCCAGAAAAGGCCTTTTGATGCCATGTGAGGATGGCACAGTTTTCTTTTTGTATTTAGTCAATGGTATGGAGAGTCCTCCTTATATTATCATGGGTCTGCCTACATTGAATAAATCCACACTGGTCCTCGTCAATCAATAGGGGCATCACTTCCTCCATTCTTTTTGTTAAAATAGCTGCATATATTTTATAATCCTGATTTAGTACACTAATGGGTCTATATGACTCACATTCTTTCAAGTCCTTACCCTCTTTAGGAATTACTGAAATGGTGGCCACCCTCCTTCAGAGTGTAATTAAAGCTTGTATGAAGTATTGGTATTAAATGCTCTTTTAGTGATTCATACCACTCTCCTGGAAATCCATCTGGACCTGGAGATTTACATGATTTCAGGGAGGAAATAGCCTTATGAATTTCTTCCACTGTTATTTATTTTATGAATTTGTCATTGTGCATTTTCCCCAGGGAGGGCTGGTCCAATCGGCTCACAAACTCTTCAACCTCATCAAATGGTGTGGACTGAGTGTACAGGGCCTGATAAAATGTCTCAAATGCTTTTTGTATCCTCTCCAATTCACATGTAATATTTTTAGAAAGAGGGTCCCTATTTTTATAAACGGTATTTTTCAGTATCAAATTTACAATGTAGTTTTTCAAGATCAGAAAGCTGTTTTTGCAAGTCTAGGAGTCTCTGGGTTTTGACCTTTCTAGCAAAAGCCGTTTCTTATGTAATTCCCCCCGAGAAAATTGCTTTTGCTTCATCCCACAGTATCACTGAGCTAACATTTCCAACGTCATTATCAGTCATGTATGTCTTTAACTCGTTCTTTAATCCTTCCAGGATTCCAGTGTTATTTAGTACACTTATATTTAATCTCCACATTGTCCTCCTAGCTCTACCATCTAAATGTAGTTTTAAGTGTACAGTGGAATGATCTGACAAGTCTCTCTGACTTATTTCACATTCTTTTACCCTGTGCCTCTCAGAACTGTGCACTGTGCATGAATAAATAATCAATCCTTGAATAGACATCATGACGGTTTGAGTAGAACGTGAACTGTCTATCCTGATTATGAAAGTCTCTCCAAACATCTATCAATCCTAGGTCCTGAATCCTTCTTTTAACCCATCTTTCAGTGGAGGTGATTTTTCTTTTTTGATTAGTTGTCTCAAGCTCTGGATTCAAACTCATATTGAGGTCTCCTGCACAGATCATGACTCCAACAGATTGAAATGCAATTAAATCAAATACTTTTTTTATAGAACGCCCTGTTGCTACCCGGAGGTGCATAAACATTAAGCAGAGTCACCTCTTTATTGTCTAGTCTACCTTTAACCATAATGAACCTCCCCTCCTTATCTTTAGTCTCTGACAGAAGTTCAAAGTGAACCAAATTTGGCATCAAAATAGCCACTCCCCTCTTGCGTCCTGTTTTAAAGGGTGAATAATAAGTATGTCTAAAACCCATTTTCTTAATGTTTTCATGTTCTTGATCCGTTAAGTGAGTTTCTTGCCAGAATATAATATGGGCCTTTTCCTTTTTTGCCTTTGATATCATTTTACTCCTCTTAAGTTCTTTGTCATACATGTGTAAACCAGAGTTCCCTCAGACACTCACTCGTGATCCCCCAAAACAACAAACAACAACTATAAACAGTAAGCATTGAACAGCTATAACAGTAAAAACTAACAGTAAAAAGAAAAAAAAAAGGGCTTCCATCAAAGAGGTCTTCTCTTGAACACTAGGTGGCGGGGCCCCCTCGGGAAATGTCTGTTGGTGGCGGTCATTATAGCTCAACAAGACTGACTACCTTAATCCAAAATTAAATAAATAAAAAAACCTTCGGCCCAGATAATCAGGGGATGCTCTCTGTTGAGCCTTATCTCAGTTCAGTTTGGGTAGGTGAGAAATACATAGAAATGTTCAGCCTACCGCCACCGTCCTGTTTCCGATGGAGAAGATGCAAAGCGATTGAATGTTACGATGAGGTGAATTAACAGTCCTTAGCATCGCTTCAGGCGGTCGTTGAAATCCACGGAGCTTGTCCCGGGCCTGTTGCTGGTACTGCTCTCTGTCTCTGCGCCGTGTGTTTTTCGCCCTTTCCCAGCTGGAGCTCAGCCGCGTCACTCCTCTCGGTCTGCCTTCAGGTGTCGGTGGAATCCGGAATCCCTTTGCTCGTAAGTCCTCGGCGACCTGGTCCGCACTCTCATATGTGACTGTCCCAGAGTCCAAAAAAACACGTATCTTTGTCATCGGTGTCTGGAATCTGACTCCCTCCTCTTTCAGCTCCTTTTTAATTGGCAGATATTATTTCCTTTTATCCATCAGACCTGTTGCGTAGTCGTGGTCGAAAAACACCCTTTTCCCGCCTACGGTGATGCTCTTTCGCCACGCCCCGCGGATAATCTCCTCTTTAGTGGTATATTTCAGAAACCTCACAACCATTGATCTCGGGGTGGCAGTCTCAGCGGGTTTGGGACCGAGAGCTCTGTGTGCGCGCTCGATACCCAGGTCGTTCAGGCCGGTACTCTCGCTCAGTTCAGTTTTTATAAGATTCTCCACAAAAAGAACCATCGAGGTCCCTTCCGCTCCTTCCTTGATACCATAGATCCGAATGTTATTGCGACACGAGTGTCCTTCAAGTTCGGTGAGTTTTGATTTGAGTTGGAGCTGGGTCTCCTGCAGCTGGGTTATAACCTCATTTGCTTCCAAATCATACGTTTCCACCTCTCTGATGCGCCGCTCGGCTTCTTCGAGTCGCTGCGAAGTAGCTTCAATTTTCCTTGTAGCTTCCTCCATCTTCTGGTTAATTAAAAAGGCTCTGCCACCTACGAATGATGGTAGATATTAGCAGAGTAATCTTGAAGTCAGATCTTATGTGAATCGGGAGCCAATGCAATGAAATTATTATTATTATTATTTATTTAAAGAAGGACCATGCATACAAAAACATTAATCTCAGCAAAGAGAAGAGATGCAATATGCCAGATTATAGCTAATAGCTAATTTCCATCTGTGGTCCTCAGGCAGGTTCATAACAATCAATAAACAAATAATAACATTGCATGATCTCTATCAGTCAAACAATTTTAAAACCTGATTTAAGTACAGCTCAATAAATAAATACGTAATCCACTTGAAATACACTTACGTGATCTCGGTCACTCAAAGAAATATAAAGCCTGATCTAAATACAGGTTACCAATGTAATACTTTGTACAATTCAAGTACACTTAAATAAAATATCGAAGATATTGTATGACAATACAGATCAAATTAAAATAACTCAGATTACAGTGTAATTAATGTTGGCATGACTGGTTGCTTAATATCATTTTTTTTGCACCATAAGAAAATGAGTTAAAATCAGTACAGGTTTTAAGTTCCCATGGAAGAGTATTCCAGTGTTTGATGGCCGTAAACGAAAATGCTGATCGTCCAAAGGCAGTGCGTCTCAGAGGGATGGTTAGATCTGCATTTGATGCATTCTGAAATGAGAACAGGGGTGATATGATCACATTTTCTGGTACTGGTTAATATTCTGGCAGCTGTGTTTTGAACCAGTTGTAGTTTGGCGGTTGTTGTTGTTTTTGGTAGCCCGGAGAAAAGTGAATTGCAGTTGTCCAAACGAGATGAAACAAAAGCATGGACTAAAGTTTCAGCTTCGGCTAGGGAAAGCATGAGACGAATATTTGAAATGTTCCGAAGGTGGAAAAAAGCTGTTAATGTGATTTTTAAACACCAGATCTGGATTGAATATAACTCCATGACCCTAATGGGAACATGTGGGGTACCATGGGATTCCTTTCCTAACAAAGAAATAGTATGGTTTCATGACCAACATTGTCAAAGAGAAATTAAGAAATTAGAATTAAGGAAACATCTTGATTCAAAATATTCAGGATCACAACTCATTTATTACTGCAATATAATCTTATGAGTGATAACATAAATATTGTTCATATCATAGAATATTTTCAGCCAAGCACATCAACAGACGGAAATGTTCTATTTTATATACAGATGGCATGCCTCTAGGCAACTCCATGTAATTGCTTCGCTAATAAGTCCCCTGCATGTGTTTATTTGTTGTTCTTCAATAGGTTTTTTTCCATTTATGTTATCTGATTGATACTGTAAAGCTGGTGCATCAAACTTAATTTGTACTTTATGAAGGAATACACATACAAACAATAAAGTATTAGAAACAAATTGAGCCAAGCATGTGCCAGAGCCGTGCATTTGCTTGATTGATTAGATGTGCTACCTCATTATGTCTCAATGTTCTTTGAAAAACTCTCACTTGCATGCTGTCTCAACAGGCACTTCTGCCGGATATCACACCAGAAGACTCTCGACTATCTGCAAATACCGCCTGTGAGTATTGGGACAGAGCCAGTGTGTTCCAGCTGCCTGGTTTCCCATTTTCCAGAACTCCTAAATCATCTTCTCTGCCAAACATCCACATGTTTAACAGTCACTGTCTTTCATTCTGAAATATGCTCCCTAAGCTGTGAACTAATGGATATCACATGGAATAAAGCATCTTACCGTGGTAAGGGTTTTAGATGCTTTCAGCATTGATATATCTTTGGTCCAACCAACCTCTCTCATTAATTGGGTGGCAAAAGTTATGCACCGACGGACAGGGCGCCCTTTAGAATCTATATGAGACACAGCAGGCAACCAACTAACTACATGCAAAAAAGACTCCTACGGACGTCAGGAGTTGAATTATAAAGAGTTGTGAGTCTTCCTAAAGAGGAGGTCGGGATGGATGTTCACCACTGTTTGTGTCCTGTGAGAAACCAAAACTCAACATAGCCAAGTCTTAATTTGAATACACAATGTTAACCGTATACATAATTTGTATGATTTTATGAAAGTTTAAAGTTGAGAATCAACCTTGTTTTTTTCAGATGTACTGAGTTTCAACGTGTCTAAAATGGCACAGAACATCTTCAAAGGAATAGGGCACTGCTACATGTATCAGCTGCTTGACTTGGCTTTGTATTTCCCTCAGCAATTAGGGAATACAGTTATACTGTACAGTGTCGTTCATTAATTTGTCACAAATGTTCAGAATCATCATACTTTAACTATATATGTATGGAGTCGTGTACTGTTGGGGGGGGGAGTCGTGTACTGTTGGAAATTCTTACCTCCTAGCATTTACAAGTCCAACAGGGACCTTTTGACATACCTGCGTGGTAGACTAATGGACATTCAGAGAGTATGTTCAATAAGGTTCAATATAGGTCACATTTTAAGTTTATCACCTCTTTTGGTCTCATGCACATGCATATGCAAGACAGCCCGATCTCCGACACATGTTACCATACAACTAAATTGCCTTTTCAATGATGTTTCGATAGTATTTTGAAGTGAGTTGCAACTGTCTTTTTATTCAGTAAACCCCATAGCTTAAATTATGTAACAAACACTTATTTTAAGCTAATCATTGATCAGGTATCTTTAACATAAGCAATATACTATATGCCCATGTGTTTAGAACTGCATACATAAGTTAGAAAGAAAAACAAGAGAAATCCTACTGAATCTTTTGGATGCAGTTTATACATAGGAATGTCATTTTGATAGACAGGGTTGAGCACAACTATGTTTTCTTCTCCTGCCAACAAACAACACCCATCTGAAACTTTCTCAACAGTTTGCACTTTATGAACTTGTTTGTCCTGTCTCTTCATTGTGTCGCAGTAAACTATGGAGCCCAGCACGTTGAAGCTCTAACTTGGTGGGATTCATCAAAGAGAGCAGCAAGCGGCTTTTCCCTGCTGAACCATCATGAGACATGCCTTGCGGGACACTTCTGTTCGCTCTAACAGACCTGAATGCAATGTGACAGGCTGTAGGATCAAAGACAGGCCCGGGCTTCATATCTCACACAACTTGACTTACACAACTAATAACAACACAACTCTGACAAATGGTTGATGGAGACTTAAAGTAAAAGAGAGTTTCATTAGCTGAGTGTATGCAGATTTGTCTCTCTCATGTGATTTATTAATAAGCCACATGTGGAGCAGATTGGAAGGTCACAGGAAACTCTCCATGATTCTATATAAAGGAGAATACAGTCAACTCAGTGGATTAAATTAATATATTGTTCGATTTTAAACGGATCCTTTTGGGGTTTTTCCTTTCCTGTCGTGTGTTCTACAGGTTTTTGTGCATGTACATGGTCTTCAAACAACAAGTCCTCCAACTCATACGACCAAATAGACCGATTGTTCAGGCCAAATTATTACGACCAAATACGTCCTATAATTACGTTTGAAAGTTTTCGCCCTCTAGTGCTCCCGTAGAATGCAAACGTTTCAGATGGTCGTTTATTCACAAATAACCCTCTCTGTAAAACCCTAAATTGTAGGATAGTTTGGCCATTAAAACGCTTTTTGATTAGATTTCTAGCGAGAAGTGCAGATTGTACTTTTAGTATCCACGTCCAGTCGATATGTAGGATCTATAGTTTGATAGATATTACGAAGATGATTTGAGGTATCAGCCTCAGGCAGCCTCCATGTAAAGTTACGGGTTGAAAACAGTATTTCCGGTCTCGAGGTTTTCATAATAAAACCAATGATCAAATGATTTAACAGTGATTTTTTGATAGGCTAAAACATCGCCGCAATGCATTTCGGGATATGGTGTTTATCCGATATGAAATCGGAAAAACATTTTTAAAAGATAAAATAATACTTAATTCCGAGTGTTTTTGCTTTTCTCTTTGAAAGTCATCACATAACGGCATTGTAATACATGGTTCGGCTGAATTAAATATTACATGTCTGCCGTAGATATTTATTTATAGAGCCCTGATCAGAAGACCCTTTGACAAACTGTAAGAAATGTGACGTGCATCATAAATATATTAGCAATTAAACAACATCTTCCATTTCTTTTCACACAATACGTCTCCTTACAGTATCAACACTAATTCGGCTGACTTTTATATTTGATCCAATTGGTATATAGG
Organism: Gobionotothen gibberifrons; assembly: GCA_943591055.1. NCBI lineage: Eukaryota > Metazoa > Chordata > Actinopteri > Perciformes > Nototheniidae > Gobionotothen > Gobionotothen gibberifrons. The sequence continues at coordinate 773,904 of CALSBZ010045117.1, read as the reverse complement.
TTATATTTACACCATAATGGTGCACAGCTGCAGAAAGGGATTTTTTTGTAGTTTTTAAAGATATTATTTACTACCTTTCCAACTCCTCATGAAGTTGACTGTTACAGGTCTATACAGGTTCATGGTACAATGCATAAGCTTCAAATCAAGAGACTGAAACTATATTTTCCTTTACCGTTCTGTTTTAATTTCACAATAAAGTTAATAGTCATATTATGTCTGATATTATTATGTTTTATTAACTACACCACTGTTTTTTTAACACGCGCCGCCTGGTGGTTAAAGCACGTTATTGAATTTTGATGTTGAATACGTTTTATATATGTTTTGATGAAAACATTTAAATATTAAGAGTAGCCTACATACAAAATTGAAAATATCAAGAAGATACTGTAGTGATCTCTACAATAAAACAGTTTAGTGCAGGACGTCCAAAGATATTAACAGGAGGATGTGCAAAACAGACAAACTAATAATGCTTTATTTAAACATTAAAGATTACTTTAAGTCAAGGTCTTCTTTTGAATAAGAAAAAAACCGTTGGGGTTATCCACAGATAAATATGAAGTCTGACAAAGTACTTAACGTCCAATATATTGCATAGTTTATTTTGGCACTTGACAATCACCCTGAATTTGACTCAGGTGTAACTAAAGTCTGATTTAAGGGTTGTTTATATTTCACATCATTAATCAGAATCTGAAAAGTAACTAAAATAAATGTAGTGGAGTAAAAATACCAGGTTAACCTCTGAATTGTAGTGGAGTAGAACAAAGTAGTATGCTGCTGTAACAAAAACATTTCCCAACTTGGGATCAATAAAGTATATCTTATCTTATCTTAAGATGATCTATGCCATATTTGTAAAATGTGCCTCTGAACCTTGACAAGTGCATGTTTCAGCCTTATCAATGAACAACAGGAGGGGTCACAGACATAATACCAGCTGTTAAATAAAGCTCTTCTGACCTTAGCTGTCATGTGGGTATATTAATTCACCCATTTATTAATTATATGTTTTAAATTTGATAACACCACTGTGTTTTGTATCCCCTAAACCTCCAGGGTGTACACAGTTTAATACTGCCGTGGTTCCATTCCATTTCAAAGAGCTGTTGACGCTCAGCGTAACCTTGTCGCACTGCCACTCCAACATCCAATCACAGGGCTTGATGACTAACCACGGGGTTTGTAAAGCAAGGTGGATGTTGTAGTCCCAAATGATAGCTGGGGATTCAGGGTAGTGTAGTGTCTTGGGAAACTGTAGTGTTAAAAAAACTCCTAAAAAACTATTTGTTTCTCTGAATCGAAGGTTAAAAACACAAAAGCATTGTACACAATTTAAACCAATCAATATCGTGTAATTAACAAGGATAAACTGATGTTTTTTAGTGGATGAGTAATGCAGATATCACTGTGTAATCATTTGACAGTGAGGGGAATATATCCGGTTTTATTATGAAAACTTCGAGACCGGAAAAGCTGTTTTCACCCACGCTAACTTTACATGGAACCTGCATACACGTTATCCTCATCTTGGTAAATATCTATCAAACTAGATCCTACACATCCACTGGACGTAGATTCTAAGAGTACAATATACACTTCTCGCTAGAAATCTAGTTTGGCATTTTAATGGCCAAACTATTCTACGATTTTCCAGAGAGGGTTATTTGTGAATAAACGAATAAACGGGAGCATGTTGTTTCTTACACAACCACTAGGGGCTACACGTTAAAACGTGGCTATGGGTCGTAATGTCGTAATCTAAGCTGTTTAAACAATCGACCTATTTGGTCGTTTTTTGTAGGAGGACAGGCTGTCTTCAAAGTATAAAAGTTCAAGCCAGAGGGAGTTTCTCTCCAACACACCCCCCCCCCCCCCCTTCCTGAATTGACTCAATTTGACTCTTTACTTCTGTAACATAACGATGTCCAGTCCTATAGCGCTCCAACACATTGTACGTGATTAAACATAAGGCATGTAAACAGAAGCAGCACAAAATGCAAACATGAACTTGAAAAAGAGCATAATAGGGCTCCTTTAACTAAAGTTTAATCAATAAACTGTATTCGTCCGTTTATTTGAATAAAGTCGTTTGGCATTGATGTCTGCTCTTGTTTTCTGCAGTGAACCTGGCAGGTAAATTCATCCCATGGTTTGTAGTTTTAAAAGATAGCCAATACATTTTCTTTTATTAAATACACAAACAAACAAAGATGCATATAAATATAACTTGCTGTCTCTTAGTGAATAAGTCCTTCAGTAAGCATCCATAATGAGCTCCTCTTTGTATTCTTTCACTTTCTTTCAAATGCTGTTAGCTGCTACAATTAATTTACCCCACGACAGCATTTATGAGAAGAGATGACTGCAGACTCTAGCATTCATCATGTGTGCTTTCCTTCAGTGCCCCCAGTTATAGGTCCCTGTTAGATTTATAGGCTATCTGGTATCTATAACATCGCAGTCCCTGAGGTCCTGCTGTTTGCTATGCTGATGATGAATCGACAGGTCGGCCATTTTTGCGAGTGCATTGCTCGAGTTCTTGCATTTGAGATGTATCTATAAAAAGACAACGTGTGTGCTTGTGAAGAAGGGACAGAGATTTTGCAGTGCAGCACCTTTATGATAATTATATTAATTTATAAATGACCCAGGTTTCCTTTTCAGCGATGCAGGCTACGTCTGCGAGACAATTAGAATGTAAAATATGAGATAAATAATGAAGGAGGGATTTAAGTCTCATTTTTCCACATACATTTATTTAATAATCCCATTAGTAAGCATCACTGTCGCAATATTAGGCTTGATAATCTCAAATACCAACTTCGCTACTAAACACCACATTTTAATAACATTCAACGGCTGAAAACATTTTGCGGAAGAGGATTAATGAAAATACAGTTTTTACTTGTTTGGTTGCTTTTGACTGGAGTTTACCGTTTTCTGCTCAATGTCCAATATAAAATGGGATTAAAGGGTGTTAGCTATGCTTTTGTGGCATGGAATCTGTTGAAGCTTGATTTGGGTATAGGGGAGCTGTAAGGCTTTTGAGAAAAAGAAAAAGAAAGTAGTTTGAGGAAGGTGCATGAGGTTGGTTAGACTGAGCTAATTGCCAGTTTTGGTCCAGGATATAAATCTTAAATTTGTTATACTCACTTTACTTTTTGAAGAAGATTTTTTAGTGTTCTCCTTGTTTAATGCATTTTAAATTAAATGTCACTCCTCTACACAAGAACATATTTATTGGTATGAAATGAGAACAAAATGTGAATGCTAAAATTATATCATTTTAATCGTAATGATGAAAGGTTCTGAAGTCAATTATTAAATCATGATGGACTACAGCGTCTTAATAATACCTGACCTTTCATTTCCTATTGTATGGTAAATTGGCTCTTCAATACATGAGCTTGTAGCTCCGCTGAAACCATCCAGGATGGTTATACTGAGTAATTAGTTTTGTACCTCAGCGGGAGACGCATTACTGAGCAGAAGGCACATTCTCCTTTAAGTTGTCCTGCTCTCACTGTCCCGTTCTCTCAGCATCTCGTAATTCAAGGAGCTGATGATACATAATAAATGAAACCTCTATGTCATCTACAGGAGGTCATGAACTATGAGTTATTAATGTATAAAGGAGAAAAGGAAAAACAACATCATTTGAACCAATTTGTTTTAACATTCATAAAGGATTAACAGTATGGAATTTGTGTAATGTAGTCCTGCAAACAAATTAACTGAAATATCTTAACAGAAACTAGGCTATGTTGAGCCAAAATCACAGGCTGACAGATGGAAACACGTTACAATAATAATAAACTTTATTTATGTAGCACCTTCTATGCTTGACGCAGCCCAAAGTGCTTTATAGAGTATGACAAAAAAATACATAAAACAATGGTCCAAAGCATTTCCATTAGAAGAAACATGCTGCAGTTTCAAAAGACATTCAAAATAAAAAAAACAAATGTGCCAAAACACATGCAAAGGAGGAAACATCTTGTTTCATCAAGTTGGTGAGTGTTGCATGTGTTTTGGCACATTTGTGTATATTTGCACCGTTTCTGAAGGTGCAGCGCGTTACATTTCATGGAAATGTTCCGGGCCGTTGTAGCACATTTGCACCTCTATGTCACTGTACAAAATTATAGTATATAAAGGTGTTACAACATTACATCAGTAATACATTACTTTGTATGCCTTTATCTTAATTAAAGAACATTGGAGTGTGTTGCTCAATGCAGATTCACCGCAAGTGCAGCCATTGATTTTAAGTCAGTATGTTAAAAATGCAATTATGCAAGTACACATTTGGCTGTTAAATCCTATTCATTCCTAATCCTTGATTTGTGCCCTTCATTAGCATTAGAATTAATAAAATACAAATGCAAAAAATACAATTTGTAATTGTGGTGGGCATTTATTTATCAAATGTGGATAGAGACTCAAACCATTCAGCTGTCTTTGTCCTATTTTATTTCTTGCAAGAAAGATCAGTCAGTCATACAGAGAGCATACAGTCTGCAGGGTGAAAGACGAAGAATAGAGTTTGGGTTGCATATTTAAACACAGAGAGAGGAGAAAGGGAGGGGTAAAGCTTTTTGACAATGAATGGAGCATTCTGGAAGTTCGGGAGTTAGGGAGGCCATACAGTATCAGGATGTTTTCAGTTCACCTGAGTTGAAGGTCATACTGTTGGTGTAACTAACAACATTGCAACACATCTTCTTAACCCTGTAAGGCCCCCGGTTGTAATTTTACAACATTACTTTATCTAGCTATCCTCAAAAAGTCAGTACATGTTTTGTTTTTTTAAAAGACTATTTACATAGTCAAAAGGTCCTTTTGTTCAGCCTCACAATGCTATTGGCTATTAAATGTGTTTATACGTCCTGCCCTCTGGCCATACACTCACACAACTTCCAAATCTTCAAACGAGCAACATCTCATTGTTTTATTGGACTGGATTTGTCAGATTCAAGTAAGTAAAATGCCTCAAAAATCTTTTTTTGTGAGTAATACAATGTTTAGAACATATACATATTCAGTTATTGCGGAATACATTCATCAAATTTGATTTTGTAGCAGTAGTCTTTTTTGCAATATTACATACCTGGGTCTGTGGTAGTCAGAATGGCACGTGCACCTGTCATGGAGATTGCCCTTTTTCTATGTTCACATATGGAAATAAAACACAAATATAAATATAATGTCTTTGATAATTCACTTTAACTAAGTTCAAAATGTGTCCTGACTTGTTGCATTGGTTTACCTGCATGTGTGGGTGTAGGTATTGCTTTTATTATGATAATAGGCTAAGCCAGGTATTTTGTGACTCAAGTGTACAATGTAAATAGGATTCAGATCCTTGTTGCATCGGGACACCTGGGGGGTATACTACAAAACTAGTTAAACCTATCCTGGATATGTTTTG
>CALSBZ010045117.1:730937-741859 GCA_943591055.1 Gobionotothen gibberifrons | reverse complement strand
TTAACGGCTCATTGTAGCTCCAATAGCTCCAGCCCCCACCCTCCCTGTGAGCACAGTGTGCTCTGATTGGTCGGGACGTTGTGAATCGCGCTGAGCTCCGTGGAGGTGTGGTTTCCTTGTTTAGCGATACACAGCGAAACACAGCCAAACTCATCCTGAGCACACACAAAGTCACAGCCGAAGTAAAAACAATAAGTGTGGCTTGATATTGAGTAAGAAAAAGGTTTATAGGTTGATACACGCTGTGAGAATGGGTCTGGAGAGATAATTTCGCCGCGATCCCAACTGTCTGTTATCAGCCTGCAGCCAGGGAGGAGAAATCAGCAGAGCTGCCTGCACTGAGTGTGTGTGTGAGGAAGTCCGTGGATTGGTCAATTTGGACTAATCCAAAGCGGGGGCTTAACGTAACGGCTCTGCGGACGTAACGTAACGGCTCCACGGATTGGTCCATTTGGTTCCGGGTACCGCATGACCGTATTGCGTCATAGTTCTGGGCGTGGCTACTGGGTATTCCTACAACACAGTACCCAGGAAGTAAACAATGGACAATGACGTATCTCCAACGAGGCGTTTTGGGGAGGTATTTTCTGTTTTAGAGTTTTACTCACTACAGGGTGTACTTTGAGGGTTTTGACTCTGCACACCGTTTACATGCATAAAAACCTTCATAACACACAAGGGGACGGGTAATAACTGGAAAAGCATGACATGGGCCCTTTAAAATGATTTTTGGGCGATTACGTCACATACTGACACATAAGTTGTATTACCACCGTTTGGCCACTACAAACATTTGCTTCCACGTCTGCCGCACTTCCTTGGGTCTCGGTCACATTCATAGCTAAAATGTTACTGATATCCTGCTTTGTTATACCATGCATTTTAGTGAAATTGTTAACCATCATATCCCTACCTCACACAAAATGTATAAGCGAGCCTTGGATCTGTATGTCAAGAGAAATCTCATTGCTTAATTAATTTAAACCTACTTCAAGCATTACTTGTGTTAAAGAGTGCATTATTCCTAATTTCATTAAGTGTTTCCAGCACTTGACATCACTGCTATTTGTCACCTTTGTTGCTTACATTTCACAACATTAACCTTTTGATGAAGATAAAAAGTCAAACGAATACTAAGGGCCCATCTGGGATCCCTGTTGTGAACATTTGACTGCTGTGTGAGAGCTGCTGGAGCCATTAGCCCCCCAGTCAGATCTATCTTCCGCCATCAAGGGACTAGCAGACACTTGCTGTCAGAGGCCAGAGCTACATTGATCCATTGTAATTGCATCCTGTGTGAAGTTAATGACTTTTTAAGGGAAAGTGGCCATCATTGTTTCCTATTCTGACAGAGATATGTAAATGACCTTGACATGCACATATGCTAATTGCCGATTGAGACACATGTCTTTGTGGGAGAGCGTGTCTTCTTTAAATATCTGTGAAATTAGGGTACAGGCTGAGTTTGCAGAGGTGAATTGCAACGTGCTGCTACTTGGAATGATTCCATTATGTAATGTCAATTCTGTATTACAGGGTTTAGCCCCATGCACTGTGATCGCATTTCACTTATCCTTCATGTGTGTACGCTTTCATATCCTTTTCATAAGTGTTGATTACCATCTCTTAATATAGAAAAGAGGCATGGATATCATACAAACAAATAAATTGCAGTACTGATTTCCATACTGAAAATAGCAGCCCTAATGTGCATGTCTACATTAGTTATGTTGTATGGTAAATCATGCTTTTCTTCATGACAGGATATTTTCACCGGACAGAGTTCATTAATATCCTTAACGCAAAGTAACCAAGGGAACACGGCTGACTTTCACAATTAAAGCAAAATGGGGCTCTATATTTACCTTTTTCTTTCATGAACTCTGTACTCAACAGAAAGAGCTTGATTGCCACTTACATTTAATAAAAAGTTGTGAAAGGGATCATTACCAAGAAAGGCTATTGAAGATATTGTTGTTCCTTAATTAAATGTATTAACTTAGGTCTTAATTTGGAGGGATGCTACTTACATTTGACACTTTAAATTGTTTGAAACATGCTCATGTAAAACATGTGCTAACAAGCTGAAGTAGTCCTGATTGTATATTGAAATAAAGTGGTATTTTGTATCTGGGACATCATTTATTCCTAGAAAGTATTGTGTTATTGGTTTCAAATCATGAACATTCTAGCTAGTAGGTTGCTAGGTATATTGCTTAAATAATATGTTTATAGAAGGTGTTTAATTCCACTTGGTAAATGTTTCTGATCATCTCATTAAACGTTAGATATATGTTGTGTAATTTCTACATCACATAATGACCTGCTCTATCGAAATCAGTCGCATTGACCCGAAGACACATTTTGAGTTGTATACACTGTTGGAAAGAGGAGATTCCTAGCTTTCTAATGATATCAGGATTGTTGTTGTACTCCAAATATTAAGCAAAATATGTCACATTATATAATGACTGTCACTGAGTCATCATTTTGAGAAAAAGGCCTTCAAAGTTTCCTCCTCTCTGGAATCCATCGTTCTGATTGATTATTAGCCGAGCAAATTATCAAAGTAGTACGGAGGGAAAATATTTTCGTTTGGATTACTGCTCTGGGGGAAGCTCGCTAGTGTGTGTGTATGTATGTGTGTGTGCGTGTGTTTGTGTATTTTTGCTTTTGTGTGTATTGTGTTTGTTTCCCGGGGAAAACACTCACGAGAAACAACGGCTGTTGTTATGCCTGCTGTGACGTTAAGCTACTCCGTTCTCCGCTTGTAATTATGCCGTTACAAGCTTCAAAGTTGTATTTATCATCTGAATTTGCCGAAACAAGTTTAATATTCTGAAAGCCAAGGCGTTGTTTATTTAAAATCAGATGAAAACAAACTGTAACGGACCCTGCCGTGTTATCTATGATTACTATACGCCTTACTTTAATAATTTCAGCCGGAGGGAGGGGGAGCTGTGCTGCGGAAGAGCAGAGTGGGAGTGAGAGGTGCCTGCATCTTCCCTTTACAAGCTTCAAAAATGTATTTATCGTGTGATTTTAGAAATAAAAGTTTCATATTCTGAAAGCCAAAATTAAAATCAAACAAAAACACCCGAACCCCGAAAAACTATTTTTTTTACACAAATCCACGTTTATTTTCAAATGAGCTGCTGCCACTTCCGACTGATTTCGAAAGAGCTGGTCACATATGTTGTGTAATTTTCATTGCCATTTATATGTTATTACAACAATGTACTAAATATATCTTTACTTTCACTACAATGCGTTCTAAATTTGGAGAAATTCAACTCAATAGCAAATGTTAATATTTTAATGGACAATGTAAAGGAATAGCAAAGAGTTTTCTATCATGCTAACGGGAAGCATTGAGACAAGTGTGAGTTTGTGACTTTGCTCTTGACAAGGCAAGATTTAAGTGGCGTTCCAGAGGTCGTTTTTGGATGTGTCAGAGAAAATGTCATCGGTCATTAGGACACAGTCCATGGAACACAATGCTCCATTTCAGCTGGAGTGTTTCCTTCAGGGAATTACAGGGATCGTTCGAGTTGACTGGATCCAGCCGACAACAGTAAATTGTTTGCTCTGAGAAATGAATCGGCAGGACCGGGATGTTTAGACTGTGAGAGAAATGTCACAGGAACTGTGCATCCTCCTTTTTGGAAGGTTGAATTGGACAGCTTCACTGACATGAGACTCTGCTGAAGGCTTTGAGTTTCTAAATCCACAGTTAGTAGGTTGAAGTCATGGACTGTTTGCAAACAAAGAATAATGCAGCACATGGAAGGACATTCATTTTATAACTGATGGTCTTTGAAGAAAAAATAGCCTAATGTTTAAGTCTTTAAAATAATCTAATGTTCATACTCACTCTGGCCTTGACTTTGTGCTTGGCACAAATGCATTTACTTCAGTAGCCCTCTGGACATTAAGATGTTATGAAAACACATTTGGGAATCTCTTTGAGAAGGACACAGGGCCCCTTATTCTGAAAAGTGAAGGATATTATAATTGACCTTGTATTAAAGCTTAGATCCATCAAAGCAATATTTTGTAAATCTACAGTATACTAACCATTTTTCCCCATTATTTTTTATTAAACGCAAAACGGTCTTTGAAGATGGCCTCCGCGGCACGAATATTTATGAAATGTCCTAATACCTACCACTGCTTTTGGTAAACAGAGCATTTGTTAGTCATCCTATTTGTCCTTCTAGAATTTGTTGGAATTCTACCTGTGCTCAGCCAGTTGGAGCACTATTTTTCCTCCTGGTTAGAATGTATCCTTGCCCATTTAGCCAATCTCCAGGGTCGGAGTGGTATATTAGTGCCATCCCGCCACTCCAGGTCCCTGCCAAGGTCACTTGGCCTGAGCTGCAGCTGACGGCTCCCAGACAGCCAGGCCAGATGGTCCCCTCTGCACACATTACCTTCTGCTGATACCACTCTGAAGGTGAGGACATCACAAGTGACATTCATGAGCCAAGAAGCCAGGATTTTAGCTGTCAGCGAATGATCTGGAATACTGAACAAACTGTTACCAATAAACATGAAAGTGAAAGTGTTTTTCCCCTGGCTACTAATCTCCAAAAATGTCCATTAGTGTCTGATTGATGCTTCACTGAATGATCATGTAGACGAGTTATTGACATAATTATCACTTATGTCCGCTGTAAGTTAAAGGCTAATGGTGCTACTTTATGTTTTGCTGCTATAACAATTGAATTTAGTGGTCCAGCAAAGTCAAGTTCCAGCCTTACAGTGCAAACTTGTTCCAATGAATATAATCTTCTTGTCTAAAAATGCTTCTATAACAACAAGCAGTGTACTTTTGATCTTTTAGCAGTGTGCATGCCCTTAAGTCTTTAAGTCATTGTGTGTGTTCTTGTAATGGAAAGAACAAATATGCAGTTAATTGTACATGACTTACACATGATGGAAGACTTTAGGAGAGCAGCTGCTATGGTAAGTGTAGCTCAGTATGAGCTGGTATTACATGTATTAGTGAGATTTGGCTGAGTCAAAAGCTTCTACCCATTTGTTTGGCTAAGCCTTTGACAGAGATGATTGCATACTTGCTCCTGACTCGTATGTTAATCCATCTTCAGATTAACAACAACTACACACTGACCGTTAGGAATTACATCTGTATTCGCTTAAAACACTAAATAGGCCTAAAACTAAATTATTGTCATTGGAGAGAAAAACATTTGTATTGCGATAAAGATCTGTCCTGCAGTATGATTGCTATTCTTGAAGAAGTTTCCCCAATTATTCAAATCATAATTTTGACTAAGACGCATTTTGTGTCGTTTTCCTTACATATTATTCCTACTGCCTGATTTTGTGGCCGATTAAGGTTTGAGACCTTCCTCATGTTTATTTTATGTCACATTTTCTAAAATGTTTTCATGCTGTACATCTGAAGCTAGCTATAGTATTGCAAAGCAGAACATATGTTGGGGGTTCATGGGGCTAAGCAGCTCATTTATGCCATGCCTGCCATAAATACAGATTTTCAAAGCTCTTTTTATTTTCCAATTTTCGGAGTCCACCCGGCACCTTTACACGGTTGTGACACCTAGTATCGGACACATTAAACTCTATTGAGCATTAATGTGCAGAAAGCGCAGCAGCCTTAATTGAATTTGTGAAAAACAAGGACATGGTAATGGGGTGTATGAAAGAAATGCATCTAGAGGTGTCCTCCTAGGACTCAACTCATTATGCCCTAAAAGCTATATGCTGTCGTAGTAGAAACTAACCCCACGGTGCACTCCATTTAAATGACCGTTCTCTTTGTCTACACTCTGTCTTTCTCTGCCACTTTGGTCAGGGAAAGAAGAGATGATTTGTGCCTTTGAAAGTCATATAATTACCACTGACTAATCAGACCATTTAACATTCGTCTCTCTTTTGTCCAGCATGTACAAAGGCTTAAGGATAGCTAATTGGGCAAGGGGGCTTACCCAAATGGTGCAGACCTAAGAAGAAAAGTGGCTTTCAACATATGGAGATATGAAAGGCTTACCTCCTGTACTGAATACTTTTCTGATTACATTGAGACCACTCCTTTAGTTTTTGGGAGAAAGACTACAGAAAGAAAAACCTAGCTGAGCGCAGCGTGCAGTCACTGTGCCGCTTTGTGAGGAAAGACTGCCTGCAGCCCAAGATAAAATGACGGGAGGTGACAAATTCATAACGGCTTTGTGTTCCTACAATTCCGAGGGATTCTGGGGTTGGCCGGGAATAAGGTGACACGACTGACAGGGATTTCATCTTGCTGAACTTGCCACACACACTGCAGCAAGGAGAGACAATCCTTGACAACCTGTATCTTGGAAAGTTGTGACACTGGAAGATATAATTTTCTTCCTTTTTTGAACTCCGACTCAACCACAGATAAGTCGTACAGTGCAGTGGATGCATTATTAAAATCAAGAGCAGCATGAAAACATGACAATATGTCAGAGTTAACACCACTTGCTTGCAACACTTGTGGTTATTATTTTTTAAAGAATGGAAAGGCATTTTAAAATGAGGTACCAAGCATGTCATTTTAACTCATCATCTCGAAAGCCGAGGACTTTTGTTTGCTATAGTTTTTATAATTAAAATGGCTCCAGTTTGCGTCATAAAACTGCAAGTAAACAAAACAACAATGACAATTAAATGTGTTTTAAGTATTTTATACAGCAAACCATGGTTTGCTCAAAAACTAAAAAGCCAAGCATTTGAACAAATCTAAATCTAAGAACTCTTTCAGCCCACTGTCAAAACAGTTGTATTGTGTAAATGCTGAACTTAAATGGGCTACCACTTGGAATTGTCACATCAGCAACAACAAGTAAAAATGGTCTTTCTCAATTGATTCAGTTTCATTACTTCTATTACTGAGGTTATGGGGAAACTCTGCTAATGCTAAGGAGGAGGATTTGAGAGGAAAAACCTAAAAAACATTAGTAAAAGGAAATGTTTGTAAGTAACTAAACTAAAAGGGAAACATTTTTTAGTCGAGGGTTTTAGAAAGGACTAGAGAATGCAATTCCTGAAGAAATTGCATTCATTTCAGTGGAAATGCTTTATGCTGAAAATCTGACGCTAAACTGCTATGCTGAAATGTAATGTGTAAGAAGAAAGTGAAGAATTTAGATTGAAATGATACATGAACACTGGGGGCTTGAATGTGTGATGAGAGAAGAAAAGAAAGTAAAAAGGATTGGAAAAGCAGCAAAATATTTGAACTGCAAACTTTTGAACTAACTTGATGGTGAATGATCTGTCGCCATGCCAACGGCATTTGATGACATCCCATAATACGCTTAGATACGTTGATGGCTGCATCGTTACCAAACCTGTGAAGTTTTGGGCCATTTGGAGCATTTTCACTGAAGTTATGAGAAAACCGTGTTTCATGGCGGCATTGTGTTGCCATGGCAACGGCATGTCCCGTAGATGTCTTCACGGCTGGACTGTTAGCACACATGTGAAGTTTGAGCACTTTTTGAACATTTTCATTATAGCGACATCATGTTTAATGGCGAGGGATGCGTTTCCATGGAAACGGCATATGGTGAGATCTCAGATTTTGCGTAGAGCTGTTGAGGCATGGACCGGTGATATACAAATGAAGATTGGGGGACGATTGGACCGTGTCCATTGGACTTACAGCAACATCGTGTTTCATGGCGAGTGGTCTGTCGCCATGGCAACGGCATTTGATGACACCCCATAATACGCTTAGATGCGTTGATGGCTGCATCGTTACCAAACCTGTGAAGTTTTGGGCCGTTTGGAGCATTTTCACTGAAGTCATGAGAAATATTTCGGGAATTATGAATGTTATGAATGAGAAAAGCAATAGCCATCGATTCCCGACCGAGCTGAACGTTTTGATGTTTGAACGGAGTTTTTGCGATGTGGAATGTGGGAGAAGAAGAGGGCCAAAATAACAGCCGGAATAATAAATAATGTTGTGCGTAGAAGAACAGATAGTTGGAATGCTGTTAACAGCATTCCCACTAAAATATCAACACATACATGTGCATACACACATTTTATTACATAATAATATTAAGCTCACACATACACATACACTTACACTTCCTTAGACTTCCTTCCCAGATTGAAAGAAGCTCAGTTAACCAACCCAACCCAAATATTTAATATCACATGGTGTCAAAATATCTGACCAAAATAAACCCACATGAGATGAGGAGTCATGGTTTCTGTCAAATAATACAATGAATTGCTAAAAACATGTTGTTGTTTCTTTGCTAATGAAAGGTTTTTGTGGGGAGATAACTGGCGGCTGACCAGCAATAGTAACCTTATTGAATTCAGAGTAGAATACGTGACAACCCTCCCTGTGGAAATTAGTTGCCCTTTCAACAAATAACGTTTCATTGTTTGGCATAGCTTCATATTATTGATTATTTGTCCTTGTATGTGATACTGTAAGGCTTCATCCTTGTCTATGCGAGGATGATGGCCTTTTTTAGTGTACAGAATTTTAAGCTTTAAACCAGAAACTGCTTGGATGCTGAAATTGACATGTTCACTTCACTGCTTTTCAAACTCAGCAGCATGCTTTCAGTTTATCCTGGGTGAATGTGAGCCTTATTAGTGTGTCCTCAGTTTCTTTAAAGCACCTCCCCCATCAGTCACTGTAGCTGCCGGCATCACTTCTGATGGTACCAATAAAAAGAAACATTTCCACCTGCCAGCAATTGTGCAGCTTCCTAGAATATGCACTTTGAAGATTTAAAAAGGAAAGAGACATATAGACGAGAGAAATAACAGTCATGCACATGCTTACCCTTAGCCCCCGATGCCACCATCTCTCAACAGTCTCTTCCCGCCGCCACTAACATCAACATGCGATTCATCATACCATATTTGTGTGTAAGCCAGAATGATTTATCAAGGAGGGGAATTGGGTGAAGATGTTGGTGGGGAATCCTGTTCTCCCGTCAAATAAGACAGTTTGGATAGTAGCCCCAAGCTTCAGGCCACGACTCTCTATGTAGCTGTAATAATGGTCATATGACATAGTATGGGTTCATTTAGGGAAAAGGTCAAGTTGGGTCTTCAAATTCCGGAATCTTAGCCAGGAAACCAGTGCTATATGAAACCAAAAGTCAGCTTTGACTAAGTTAAGTACGTTACTGTTGTGTAGGTCACAAACTCAAGCCCAAATCACAATATTTTCTTTTACTTAACTAATTAGTTTTGTTGCCTAAACCTAACCAAGATTTTTCGCTGTGACCACAACGTTTATTTTGGAAAGACAAGAACCTCCAGGTCTGAAAACGGAAGCCAATGCCAAAGTGACTACAACTTGAATTGTCTTAACTGGCCATCGGGGAGAATCCTCGGGGTGCAAAACTAAGTCTGATTTAATAAAAGTCTATAAGAGATTGACACAACTTTTCATATGATTTGTTACCTCAGTTAATGTTGTAAACATGACTATTTGGTCTCAATTGTAAGTGTTGAGGTTTTTTTATAATGATTTTGATTTAGTAAATTATGATCCCATTAACAGTAAAATAGACGGTAAATATTTTGTGCATGGCTACCTCAGAATCGCTACCAATGTCCTGGTTTTTGTCTAGAGACATAGCATTTTCATAGAAATCCGATTCATGAAAGTTAATTGTAACCTTTGTTACAGTTATGGCAGGGCGTCATAGTTAACAGTGTAGGAGCGCCAACCTTGATGCCATATTTAACAAAATGTGAGAAATGTTTGGGTGGAAACACACTGAAACTCTTCCTTAGATAGTAAACTGAGTATATTTTGCATAATGCACTTTATCTTCAGTTCTCAGATATAAACGGGACATATTGCTGGGAGTAAACGCATCTCTCTGACTAGATCTGTCCTGTGCAAGGACAGGAGAAACCTCCCATGCAATTCCTCCTGGGAGTGGACTGACAGTGCAGCAAGCACATAAAAGATGACTATAAATAGATTTCAACAATGGCTCCAACTGATATAAGGTCCTGTGGTGAAACTTGCAAAAAAATGGCATGGCTTTATGAAAAGAAACTGAAAGATGATCTGATGTTATTGCTTAGAATTGCATGTTACATACAATGGCAGATAAAACAATGTTATGGAAGTCCCATTATTATTAATTGCAATATGCTGAGCTGATTGATGAAATACAATTTATTTTGCATTACAATCCATTTTGCTTTATTCATTATAGCCAGATTTAGTTCAATTTAAATGTATGTCAATTGAACATTTTTAATGATTACTATTTAATTGTTTTAATTTCCGATATGCAGCTGTGCATATGTTCATATATGATTGCTATATAATTACAATTCTTAAAAATGTAAATCATTTCAGTTTCTCATATTGTCAAAACAGACTCAATAATATAAGAGGCAGAAATATAATCCCAGCAGGAGCACAATATAATTTATATTGTAGTTAATTTCCTTAAATACTAATAACTAAAGTATAATTGCATGTTTTGTTTGTCTGTCAGCCTGTTAGCAAATCAAAATGTTCTTATCTGGAGCTTGTACAGAGTCATTGATTCACTCTTTCTCAACAACAACAGAGTTGGGCTCAAAGGCAAACTGTGGGACTTCATTAACTCGCCTATCACTCACAAGACTTAGGGTGGACTTCTAGTTGGAGAGGTCCCAGTTCACCACCTGCCCTGCTGTGGTGCCCTTGAGCAAGGCACCGGACATCCCCCTTCCTCCCCACTCCCATTGCTCCCCGGGCGCTGTACAATAGCTGCCCACTGCTCCTAGCACTAGACTCCTGGTACTAGGATGGGTTAAAAGCAGAGAACAAATGTCACTGTGTGTGCTCTGCATGTGTGACCATTAAAGAGGGTTTCATCCCTTCTTCTTCTTCTTCTTCTTCTTCTTCTTCTTCTTCTTCTTCTTCT
>CALSBZ010045117.1:709757-730927 GCA_943591055.1 Gobionotothen gibberifrons | reverse complement strand
GACAGCTTGATCGCAGTTTACATGAGTTTTTTCCTCTATCTCTAATGTTCCTTTTCCTTTCCCATCATTCCATCCAAAGGGCAGGTTTTTTTCTTCCCCCCAAATTGTCACTGTGAGGTGTACTTATGAAATCACAGGACCATGGTGCGATTACCGCCAGACAAGTCACCTGGAGGGAGGTGAGAGACCACAGCAGCCTGTCAGTCAGCCCTGGGAGAAGAGCGGAGGAGGGAAGAATGGCAAGGAAAAAGGAATAAGTGCTATCGGGGGAGGGGTGCACCATGACATTTACGTGGGTGTTGGTGAAAAACATGGACTGACAGATCTGTCTTGATGCTTTTGAGATCCACCCCACACATTAACATACCGACAGTACTGTGATTTACCTCAATTCAGGTGAGATTCATATCCATGCGTCATGCTTTTATGTTCTGTGGATATCTTTCAGAAGACATAATAAACAACTTAAGTCCTACGACTGTGCCGACATCCCAAGGGCGATAGATGTTTGAATGCAATGCAACAACTGTAGGCAAACGCATCCTTGCAAAGAGAAGGAGATGTTTTACTGTCAGAACATCTAAGGCTTTGGTTAGATGCAAGGATTTCTCGTATAGAATGTAAGTAATCTCATCAGAATAGCAGAGGATGCAACAAGAGCTGATACTTTCTCAAGGCTGTGCGCATTACATTTCACACAACACAAAATATCAGTTGGTAAACAAGTAAAGACCTGGACCCTGTTGAACAAAAGGTGGTACCATTGTCCAATGTGGTTTTCTCTGAGGAGAAAGCAGTCGGCAATGATTGATGCCAGACCCTACCAGCTATTCATAATAGATTTTCCAAATTTGATTCAGTTCACAGGTGTGACACATGTGTGCTTTTGATGTAGGCTTCTTAAAAAAGCTCCCTGATTCAAAGGATATCAAACCTAAATTGGCTAAAATGATGTTCTTACATCTTAAATGTCACCAGATGTCAGAGACATGCATGGCTTGAACTGCAGTTACAGCCAATCGATGTTGGTTTTGTTTGCGTTAAATTGAGTTACGAACTGATCTTTTTTTACTTGACTTTAAGGGACCCTAATTTTCAGGTTGTATTATTGTATTTTGTGCTTCTGCCGTGACATTTTTACATGCTTTAATGATCAAAACATAGCTTTATTCTCTAATAGACTGCCTGTGCTGAAGCACCTCTCTTCAACCTCTGTCCAGATGAGAGCCCAGTCTGCTCTGATTGGTCAGGTGTGTTTGTTATGATTGGTCAAACGATTAGATATGTCCCGCCCTATCATGTATAATGTGTTGGAGCGTTAGCCAATAGAAGCGCGACTGTTAAGCAGTGATTTCACTATGTTGCAGAAGTAAACAAAGGACTACAATGTGGGCCCTCTGCAGACCATTTACATGCACACAAACCTATTTAACACACAGAGAAAAGAATAATATATATAATAGGGCCCTTACAGTCGGAGAATCTTTGTCTAAAGTAGATGTGAAAGGTGACATTGCTACAATCATAGCTTTCATACTAACTGCTCTGCAGAAATTGCAGGACATTGTAACGTTTTGAACAGAACCTGTTACCCAAGAGCAAATCTCAAATGAGTCCCTTGGTCTTTGATACTTTAAATTAGCTGCAATCATATGGACATGATGTGCATGTTAACATAGTTCATCCTCAAAACTGCTCCCCTCTCTCTTGTGACTCGATGTTTAACACCAATATTAGCGATGTGTTGCTTTTTCCATCAACCTTCTTATTGACGTCACAGACAGCACACTGCATGTAAACAAATTTATAGATTTATTTTGCACTCCATTTTTTTTGCATTCCACTTATATGAAATAAACACACGGAAATGGAGCTTAATTAGACCTTTCTCTGATAAGGGCTCGATATTTATTGAGTAAGCGGCGGTCTTCCAATAAATTATTGGGTGTTCCAAATGGGAGAGCAGGAAAGAGAGGCGCATCTGATATAGTCAATCAAGTGCAATTAATCTCAGTTGTGGGTGAAGGTACGGGTTGGTTGTAAAGTGCCTCACACCCCTGGCATCATTACACACTTGGATGCCTGCTGACTTTTAAGAGGTGTGCCGTGGTGGTCTACTTGTTCATCGGACCGTGGAGTGTACAAGCAAGGCCGGGAACATTACCCTCGCTGTGTGTCGCGACACTGTGGCCTCATCAAGGTAACCTGCAGAGAGGCAATCTGTGAATGGAGTTTATCAACCCTCTAATCTAAGGCCCCGTTTACATGGAGACGGTTCGGGTTGTATCTGCTACTTTTTTCTATCGTATGGACGGTTCGTTCACACAAGGCCGTAACGTCATTGCTGATGTGTTTCGCCAACAACAACCGAGTGTTTTGAGCCAGGTCCCGGTATCTCGCAGGACAGTGCACCCTTCAGGAGCCTCCAGCTAGATTTGATCGATATGGACATAACCGCGAGTAAAGTGTAATCGGACAGGAGAGAGAGATCAGTTGCTGCTGACGGAGACACGCAGCTCTGCATGATCACCTGCAGCTCCGCCCGCTGTGATGGAGCGATGAGCGGAGCAAAACACACACTTCAAGTTAGATCATCACCCTTGGCTATTTTATTCTTATAACACATTATAAATATATTTTGAAAGGTAAATTCAGTTAAAGTACTTTAAACTAGAGAAACTTTTACATTGGTCTGTGTTTATGCCCCAGAAATTCAAAACCTTTTAACTTTAATAGAGAGGTGGATTAGACGTTTTTTGTTGGGTTATTACACTTTAATCAATAGCTTTTACACATGAGTTCTCTGCATTCTATTGTACCGCACAGTATAATACAATGCGTTGGACTCCTACTTAGCTTTGGAATATGTCAAGCATCCAAACAATTTGTAGTTTTCCTCTTAATGAATTCCCCAATTGTATTAGCTGGCCCAGTGCATTCAGCTTAGCAAACATCCAAAAAGTCACCATGGTACATTCATAGTTATTATATTCTTGCATACCCCTTCCCTTTTTGTAATGTAATGTATACTAATCTGTTCATCCATAAAATCAGATCAAGGATTATGTGAAACGCTGAATCCAATACTTTTCATGAAACATTAACCTCATATCTACTTATCTTAAATGGTGTTTGTATCATCAGCACAGAGAAAACAAACTAAACCACAGGGGAGACAAAGAGAGACAGAGATTATACTTTACAATTTTTTTTGTAATTTCAAGCCTCCTTCCTTCTCATTCTCACTGTTTTTGTTGGAGAAAATACAAGTTGTCTCCTCTTTATGGGTTGTTTTAATGCACTGATGCACTGATCACTACTATGTGTGACTCTGCACTGTGTATGACCTTGCAGCTGCCTCTTCTAATGATAGGAGGAGGCAGGGCATTGCAGGTTGTTGATATTTATGAGAAGACACATACTTGTTGTCTCCTAAATATCCCACTTCTATGAGGCGTGAAGGAAGTACGTGACTTGTGAAGGAAGTACGTGACTCTTTCCAGAAGACGTCGCAGATGTCCCCGTCACCTTTCCGACACCTGCTGATGATATTAGCGCCACCTCGATTTAGGACTTTGTTGTTATCTCCGTATTTTGGACTATATAAGCCTGATGTGTTTTCCTGCTCCGTTGAACAACATACCCCATGTGTGTGAGTTAAACCATATCCTTTGTATGTGATTTAACTCTGCTCCTTCTTGCAAGAATACATTAGTACCTGATTATTGATTCTCAACCTGGTTTAGAGTGATATTTGGTTTTAGAATATTTATACAGCCAAACCATGATTACACCAGAGTACAACAATAGCAGTAACAGCAATGGGGCTATTACTGCTTAAGGAAAAAGCTACTTTGAGTTTCACAATGGTCACATCAGTCAACGGTGATTTTTCATTCCTTCTGAGGATATGCAATTACTCCTAAGGACCTCAGACTTGTATTCTTGTCAAATGGGACACAGCAGACAACATGACCCCATTGGTGGTGGAAGCAGATAGGTTCAGGCCTCATGTTAACAGTCTGACACCTTTACAATACACTCACCACACTCATCACTGACACTTCTGCTCCTTTTCTCTTGAGGGCGCAGGGTAGCTGCCACACCAGTCCTGTCAAGGACGACATGCACCATATTTCCATTTCTTTACCAAGAAGCCTCAGGATTGCTCAGCTGATGGTCACTTTCACCTTTTTCAAAACTTTCACTACCCTCCTCTGTTCCTCTGAGAGACAGAATAGATCAATGACCAGGAGGATATCAGCTGCGACTTGCTACAAGGTTCAGAGAACTAGATGGAGAATGAGCAAGTGTTTGGTCAGGTCTATAGAGACTGAGATCAGAAGTAGAGGTCCTTAGAAGTCCAGGGAGAAGAATGGACAAAGGGAGGTATGAAGTGGGAGGAAGGAGAGTGGAAATCAAGAGGCTGGGCGTCCAGGGAGATGGAGAGGTGAGTGTAGTGGGTGGCGGGTTCAGGTTTCATAGAAAGAATGGAAAAGTGCTGTGTGTGTTACAGTACATGTTTGTGTTTATCGCAGCAACCCTCAACTTTCTTTCAGTTGTTGGAGAATGCAGCCATCGCTGATCTTTAATTAACTACATACTGTAGAGACTTAATGGTCCAACAAGAATACGTTTGAAGTACTCAAATCATGCCTGTTAATACTTGGTAACATATCTGACAGAACAGTTAATGTTAGTATACTGCTGTTGGACTGTGCCTGTAGTGGCAGCTATAAGCAAACCAATGTTCAACTAAAGTCAGTTGCTCGTGGCACAATATCAACCACACAGTATATTATGTTAGGATCTAATGAAACAAAGAGATGATGCAACAAATGTAGCTCTCTCATCAAGTTATGAGTTAGATAAGCAAATGTATAGAAGGTTAACCTCTTAATCCCGAAGTACGCCCACGTGGGCCCCCCCCACACATTATTTTTTGAGACTATGTCTCAGGGCTTCTTAACATTTATGAAACTATTAATGTTCCATACCCTTTTAAAGTTAAGAAACGCCGCTAACTGAATATATGAACCATTTTTAGCTAAAAAAAACACAACAGTAATACCAAGCCTTTGAATTAGCATTGAGCGAAAAAATACTAACTAACGCTAACGGAGTTTTTCACAGAGCTCACGGTAGAAATGCCCTTATTTCTATCTTAACTGCACAAACAAGATATACGATTTAAAGCTGAGACTCCACAGAATCCAGACATGTAATGTCATCACTGTACGACCCCGAATTGTGGAGCTATCAGCCAGAAAAGAGAACGTAAACAACATCCGGTTTCAAAAATATTACAATAACTCCGTCTTACCTTTTTTGATTTGTGATCAAAAGTTGTGTTCACCGGAATAAAAACGCCGCTCAAGGTTAATCCAATGTCTTTGTGTCACGTAGAATTTTTTACTGATAATCCATCATCATATTTATGGCAATATACTGGGTATAAAGTTTTGCAGTCCATTCTTGCACTTTCAGATATTCTCCGTTGCTTCTCTATTATGTCCGCTATGGTAATATTTACGTCGATTTGGGAACTGCCACTCGATTCTATTGGATCTGATGGTTAAGAAAAAGGTGTAAATCACCCGAATCGACCAATGGGTTCCAGAGATATGGTCCTGCGTAAACTATAAAGAATACCAGCCAGCCTAAGTACTTTACGCAGCTGACTTGAAATATTCTTTTCACCTGAAAGAATGCAGGAATTCCAGCTGCACCCAGAGCGCAGGAGCGCAGGAGCACAGAGCGGATAGCAGATACCGAGCAGATTACAACATTTGCGTTGAGGACTTTTTATGTACTTTTACTTTAGTCAAATAATGGCTCACAGGAAAGAGATACTTACTACTTTACAGGCAATGGATATGGTGACTAATGTTGACAGCGATGAAGAAATGTTAGCTGTTGATTCTGAGTCAGACGATGAGGATCTCCTGCAGCCAGAACGTTGTGACTCTGATGACAAAATTCCACCACGGCAAAGGTATGTAATCTCTTTTTCGTACAGTGATGACATTACATGTCTGGATTCTGTGGAGTCTCAGCTTTACATCGTATATCTTGTTTGTGCAGTTAAGATAGAAATAAGGGCATTTCTAGCGTGATTTCTGTTTAAAAGTCCGTTAGCATTAGTTAGCATTTTGCTAGCTCAATGCTAATACAAAGGCTTGATTAGATTGCTGTTGTGTAAGCTAAAAATGGTTCATATATTCAGTTAGCGGAGTTTCTTAACTTTAAAAGGGTATGGAACATTAATAGTTTCATAAATGTTAAGAAGCCCTGAGACATAGTCTCGAAATAATACTGTGGGGGTCTCTAAATGTATTGCATTCACACACTCAAAATGCCATGTTTACTGCCAAGGAAACAGGAATTACAGGAATCCATCTAATCCCTTTGTTTTTCCACATTTGTTTTCATAGTGATGGAGATGAGGATGAAATGGCTTCTGGACCCCCACCATTGTCAGTCACCCAACCCACACCTGCCTCACCCTCACATTCCTCAATTTCTGCCCCATCGTCTGCTTTCTACCAGCTTTCTGCAGCGTCAGACACATCTGTATTATATTATATATTGTATTCTAACGTAGTACTTTTTTAGCATGTTGTTTATCATATTATAACGTAGTACTTTTTTTAACCCATTTAAGATATGCAACACTAAGCTGTCTGTGGCTCTTTCCTGCTGTAACGCTGCACATTTCCCCTCTGTGGGACTAATAAAGGTATTCTGATTCAGATTCTGATTTTTTTTTTTTTTTAATTTTTTTTTTTTTTACAACAGTTGTATTTGGATGGAATGAATACCTATAGTGAAAATTCTTACAATTTTTACAGTGAAAAAGGTCAAATGGAACCGATGGTTCCCAAATTACCCAGAGGTGAGTCCGCCTGGACTTTATTTTTCTAAATCTCTCTAAAAATGTCAAATTTCACTTGTTTTGCATCAATCTTGATACAGGGTACTTATTATATGTTATAGTTTGGATTCCTAAAGCTTTTAGTCTCCTAACCCATCATGCAAGGGTGGTTTTCACTATAAGTAAAGGGTTTTTCTTTTTTTTCATTAGAATTTACATGTTTTTACTATGTTCCATCTGAATTTACTTTAAAATAAAAAATATATATATTGATTCTGACACTTCTACATCCAACTCACAGATGTAACCTTGCTTTGAGAAAAAGAATTATTAATTTACCCCTTTTAGAAGTGAAGATATATCATTTGTTGTGTTAGTGGCATTTTCGAGCCTGAAACCTGAAAAACAGGCTCAGGGGTTAAGAGGTTAAGGAATTATGTTACAGCATTAAATGAAAAATAAAAACAATTGTGTTATGGAAATAAAATTAAAGATATAAAGGATGACAAGAAAAAACGGTGGAGTTTAGTAAATGGCATGATGGGCCATAGGCCGAAATCCTCCTCAACATATCTTGAGGTGGAAGGGACATTTTTGACTAAACCAGTACAAATTGCTAATTATTTGAATGATTATTATCTTGATAAAGTGAATCATTTGAGGAGGAATCTGAATCAAACTATAAACAGTAACTCCACATTTCTAATAAATGATTTAATTATGAAAAATAAGAAGTGTATATTTAAAATAGAAAAAGTGACAATTACATATGTTGAATGTCTACTAGGTACATGTATTGATAAACCACCAGGTGTGGATAATTTAGTTGGTACATTTCTTAGATATGTTGCTAATTTTGTTGCAGAGTCTATCTGCCATACTGTAATATACATTTGAGTATTGAAAAATGTATTTGCCCACAGGCATGGAAAATTGCAAAAAAGAATTCCACATTTGCGTTAAGAAAGATAATGGAGAGAATAATTTGTAATAAAATACAAAAATACTTTGAAGGTAACAACTTTAACATTGTGTATCAACATGCTTACAGACCTGGGGCCTCGTGTATAACGCCGTGCGTAGGATTCACGTGGGAAGGTTGCTTACGTAGTAGAAATCCGAAAAATAGGTACATAAATTTTCCGACATTTTCCGATTCACCGAACATTGCGTACCCTTTTTCCCTCCCAGAGCTGTCAGCGCAGCGCCTCCACAGATCTGGTGCCCTAGGCGAACATGGTTACGCTGTAGGAACATTTCCCGCCCCGCCGCAGTCATACAGTAGGCTACGGAGAGCGGCGAGAAACATTTCCTCAGGCATCAAAAAACGGAACCGAAATTCACATTTCGAAATGATGCCGTTGGAATCGAAATGTTGGAGGTTTCCCTTTATAAATCACAATCGACTCGAAATGCGGTGCAGCTTTTGCGGGCTTCACGTAACGCCCATATTTGCCTATAAATAGTCAAAGAAACGCCCATTCATTCATTAATTTTGACTGACTTTATGAAGAAGATCGCAGGAAATGACAACAGAACAGCTAAAAAAGACATCTCACATCGTGTCAGATTTTGGCTATTTTGGGGAGGTCGAGATAAATCATATTGTTTGGTGGATGCAGTTTGAACCAGAGTAGCAGCATGGAGGTCGGATCGTCACCAAAATAAATAAATAAGTGGTCCGAAAAAGGTTAATGACAAAATAAATACACATAGCCTTCCTCAGGCAGTGTGTTTGTACCGGGGCCAGGAAACACCCCCTTGATGAGAAACTGTAAGAAATTATGACTGGATCTGAATTATTTGTTTGTATTTGGTGGTTTGTGTTCCAGCTGTCGATCAGCAACTCTATATCCATAATCCACCAGTTAAAGGAAATACAACTAATGTGTTGTGTTATATTAGCTGTACAATTGACCACATATGGTGTTCTTAGTTTCCATACCTCCTGTGTTTTACGAGCGACTTATCAAGTCTTGGCAAACGGCATAAAACACGATTAAACGTGATAGTATATAACCATGCTCGTATCTACAGACGTAATTCTGTCCTCCTGCTTACCGCATCATTTATGAGAAAACATTTCATAACATTAACACAACATATTCGAGGTGGTTTTAAATAACATATCCGTAATTATTTATTTCTACAAGTTATGTTTTTGTGTGCACTGAGGAGTCTCAAACAGGCGTTACTTTTAATCATTTTAAGATTGGCTTTAATCATTGTTTGAAAATGAATTATTCATATATGATAAATGAGAGGTAACATTTTATTTATGGTATTATTTCCAGATATTTCTCTCCATTCTTCCTTCTGCCAACGGTGTCGCAGTTTCTCGTCTCTCCCGTTTTTGTGCTTAGTGCGTACGCATGGGTTAGAGCTTGCGTGGAGGACCGCACATTTTCCCGTCAAGTTAGTATTTTATAAATCGCAAACATTGCGTAGAAACTGGCATACGCCATTTTTTGAGCGTATATCCCTTTATAAATGAGGCCCCTGGCCATTCGACATGCATTAAGGAAAATACTTATTTTCTGGTGTAAAATTATCCGTTATCCAATGGGAATGGTCGCTCACATTGCCTTTAACTGCCGCCGACATGGACCGATTTGGTGCTTCCCTGAGCGTCAAATACCGCCGCCGATGGGAATACATTGCAATCAGTTGAAAGCTCTTAACGTCCGTTTATGAAGCTGAAGGAGACTCGGTGCGTCACAATTGCACACCAAAGGACCCTGATCAAGCGTCGCTATTGGACTATCAGGGAGTGAGACTGTTGTTTTAACACAAATGACAGATGACTGGAAGGGCAAACTAGATAATAGGAAGTTAGTAGGTGCAGTACTACTTGATTTTAGTTCAGCGTTTTATGTCATTGACCATTCTATGTTGTTACTAGGGCCGGGACTCGATTAAAACAATTAATCGAATTAATTAGAGGCTTTGTAATTAATTAATTGAAATTAATCGCATTTTTAATCGCATATAAATATTTGACCTGAGAACAGTGAGAAGCAATTTTTTTCACATGAATTTTAGTATACCATTGAATAATGACTGAATACATAAGCTTAAGCAACAAAACATTGTTTATTTTTTTTCACGGTGGTACTTAACCAAGACCAACAGAAAAGTGCCATTTTTGCCATAAAGTGTAGCAATAGCATATTTAGGAATATAGTACATTTCAGAGATTCAGGTAGCCTATAGGTAGGTAGACCTTCTGTAAACAATAACACTTTGTTTTTAAGTAAAACACAATACTTTCAAGCACATTCAGAACATTGGAAACCCTGACTATTAGAAAACATCTCTCTGTTGTTTCAGAGGCCATAACAGACTTTGTTGATTTACCAACAGTTTTTTGCAGCCCCTTATCTTCTACCACTCCAAGTGGTCTACAGTTGAGTGCAATCCAGTGAGCCAGGGAGTTGGTTATTTGTTCAGACGTGGACTTAGTTATCCTGGCCCTGAAACCAGTCCAACAAGTCCTCCAACTCATACGACCAAATAGACCGATTGTTCAGGCCAAATTATTACGACCAAATACGTCCTATAATTACGTTTGAAAGTTTTCGCCCTCTAGTGCTCCCGTAGAATGCAAACGTTTCAGATGGTCGTTTATTCACAAATAACCCTCTCTGTAAAACCCTAAATTGTAGGATAGTTTGGCGATTAAAACACTTTTTGATTAGATTTCTAGCGAGAAGTGCAGATTGTACTTTTAGTATCCACGTCCAGTCGATATGTAGGATCTATAGTTTGATAGATATTACGAAGATGATTTGAGGTATGCGGCATCCTCCATGTAAAGTTACGGGTTGAAAACAGTATTTCCGGTCTCGAGGTTTTCATAATAAAACCAATGATCAAATGATTTAACAGTGATATCTGCAGTACTCATCAACTAAAAAACATCAGTTTATCCTTGTTAATTATACGACATTTATTGGTTTAAATTGTGTACAATGCTTTTGTGTTTTACCCATAGGTTTTTTTCTTTCGATTCTGAGACACCTTTCTTTTTTCAGAGGTTTTGATAGGCTAAAACATCGCCGCAATGCATTTCGGGATATGGTGTTTATCCGATATGAAATCGGAAAAACATTTTTAAAAGATAAAATAATACTTAATTCCGAGTGTTTTTGCTTTTCTCTTTGAAAGTCATCACATAACGGCATTGTAATACACGGTTCGGCTGAATTAAATATTACATGTCTGCCGTAGATATTCATTTATAGAGCCCTGATCAGAAGACCCTTTGACAAACTGTAAGAAATGTGACGTGCATCATAAATATATTAGCAATTAAACAACATCTTCCATTTCTTTTCACACAATACGTCTCCTTACAGTATCAACACTAATTCGGCTGACTTTTATATTTGATCCAATTGGTATATAGGTTATATTTACACCATAATGGTGCACAGCTGCAGAAAGGGATTTTTTGTAGTTTTTAAAGATATTATTTACTACCTTTCGAACTCCTCATGAAGTTGACTGTTACAGGTCTATACAGGTTCATGGTACAATGCATAAGCTTCAAATCGAGAGACTGAAACTATATTTTCCTTTACCGTTCTGTTTTAATTTCACAATAAAGTTAATAGTCATATTATGTCTGATATTATTATGTTTTATTAACTACACCACTGTTTTTTTAACACGCGCCGCCTGGTGGTTAAAGCACGTTATTGAATTTTGATGTTGAATACGTTTTATTTGATGTAAACATTTAAATATTAAGAGTAGCCTACATACAAAATTGAAAATATCAAGAAGATACTGTAGTGATCTCTACAATAAAACAGTTTAGTGCAGGACGTCCAAAGATATTAACAGGAGGATGTGCAAAACAGACAAACTAATAATGCTTTATTTAAACATTAAAGATTACTTTAAGTTAAGGTCTTCTTTTGAATAAGAAAAAAAACGTTGGGGTTATCCACAGATAAATATGAAGTCTGACAAAGTACTTAACGTCCAATATATTGCATAGTTTATTTTGGCACTTGACAATCACCCTGAATTTGACTCAGGTGTAACTAAAGTCTAATTTAAGGGTTGTTTATATTTCACATCATTAATCAGAATCTGAAAAGTAACTAAAATAAATGTAGTGGAGTAAAAAAAAAAAAGATAAAAAGATAAAAAAGCCTTATCAATGAACAACAGGAGGGGTCACAGACATAATACCAGCTGTTAAATAAAGCTCTTCTGACCTTAGCTGTCATGTTGGTATATTAATTCACCCATTTATTAATTATATGTTTTAAATTTGATAACACCACTGTGTTTCGTATCCCCTAAACCTCCAGGGTGTACACAGTTTAATTTGTACACAGAGGGGGGGGGGGGCTGGACCATGGATGTATGGGCTGGACCCGTCCAATTCCAGTTTTGGAAAGTCTGCCGTGGTTCCATTCCATTTCAAAGAGCTGTTGACGCTCAGCGTAACCTTGTCGCACTGCCACTCCAACATCCTATCACAGGGCTTGATGACTAACCACGGGGTTTGCAAAGCAAGGTGGATGTTGTAGTCCCAAACGATAGCTGGGGATTCTGGGTAGTGTAGTGTCTTGGGAAACTGTAGTGTTAAAAAAACTCCTAAAAAACTATTTGTTTCTCTGAATCGAAGGTTAAAAACACAAAAGCATTGTACACAATTTAAACCAATCAATATTGTGTAATTAACAAGGATAAACTGATGTTTTTTAGTGGATGAGTAATGCAGATATCACTGTGTAATCATTTGACAGTGAGGGGAATATATCCGGTTTTATTATGAAAACTTCGAGACCGGAAAAGCTGTTTTCACCCACGCTAACTTTACATGGAAGCTGCATACACGTTATCCTCATCTTTGTAAATATCTATCAAACTAGATCCTACACATCCACTGGACGTGGATTCTAAGAGTACAATATACACTTCTCGCTAGAAATCTTATCAAAAAGCATTTTAATGGCCAAACTATTCTACGATTTTCCAGAGAGGGTTATTTGTGAATAAACGAATAAACGGGAGCATGTTGTTTCTTACACAACCACTAGGGGCTACACGCTAAAACGTGGCTATGGGTCGTAATGTCGTAATCTAAGCTGCTTAAACAATCGACCTATTTGGTCGTTTTTTGTAGGAGGACAGGCTGAACCAGTCATCTGGTTGAGTGTGGGTCCTTGTACTCGGAGTCGGGCTAACGTCCACGCTAGCTTCCACGCTAGCTGCTATATGTTTAGCATTGAGGTGATACTTGAGGCTTGATGTGCTGCGGTGATATGCGAATTCCTTTTTGCATAATTTGCACACCACCGTGCTCTTATCGACGCTTCCATCCGTCCGTTTTTTAAAACAACATTTCCCATCCACGGGGCCAACCAACGCGGTCTCATCAGCTTCTTCGTTCATGTTTGAATTGTTCACTGTGGTTTGTTGTTGTCTGAAGTCATGCACGTTAGTTGGTGCTCCAGTATAATCGGTACGCCTGAAACTCATCCAGTGAGAAACGTTCCGCGGTGCAAAAATAAGTGCGATTAAAATGCGTTAATTTTTTTAACGCGTACATTTTTGTGTAATTAATTAATCTTAATTAACGCGTTAAAGTCCCGGCCCTAGTTGTTACATAAGCTGGAACAATATTGTTTTCATTTTGATACGCTGGGGTGGTTAGAAAGTTACCTGACAAATCGAAGTCAAACAGTTTTTTTTAATGGAAGTCTGTCAAAGAAGAAGACAGTCACTTGTGGAGTACCTCAGGGTAGTTGTTTGGGACCACTTTTATTTTCTATTTTTACACATGACCTACCATTAGTGTTAGAAAAAGCCAAAATTGTAATGTAATGTATGCAGATGACTCAACAATACATTATGCAACATCGACTATAAGAGAGTTGACAAATGTTATGAATAAATATATACTACTGATATCAGAGTGGGTCATACATAATAAGTTAGTACTTAAAGCTGGAAAAACTAAATCTTTATTAATAGGATCAAATCATCAGTTCAAAAGTGAACCAAAATTGCAACTACATTTAAACCATATTCAAATTGAAAAGGTCAAGGAGACAAAATGGCTAGGTATAACCCTTGATCATAAATTATCTTGGTCTAAACAAATTGATAATGTTCTATGTAAAATGGGAAGGGGTGTGTCACTTGTAAAAATAATTGTAAAATATTTGCCAATAGATGTCAGTAGACAAGTTCTGGATGCTTTGGTTCTGTCGCAGCTTGATTATTGTGTGGTTATATGGTCTAGTGCTGCAGAAAAAGACTTAAACAAACTACAAGTAGCACAACATAAGGCAGCACGATGTGCACTGCAATGCTCCTACAGAACCAGAGTAACTGAAATGCTGGAGACACTGAAATGGAGTCAGACAGAGGTCAACTTATATTTTGTTAAATGTTGTCAGAAATATTACAGTGACTCACTCACCACATATATTATCACAAAGGTTTATAGCGCAGTATGCTCAACATAACTATCAAACACGACATACAATAGAAGTAAGGTTTGGTCTATTTTTCTAGTTATCATTGGATATTATAATTTTCATTGACTATAATCTATACATTTAAAAATGGTCTACTCTATGTTCTTTCTTTTATTTATAATTATTGGGATGTTTGGGAAACAACTCAACATAAAAGGCTTCAGTCTAAATATCCATTTGGTAAACCGTGAAAAGCCTTCATGCAAACAAGGCTGCTCAAATACTTTGCTCAGTGATTAGGGAACCTATGTCCCTAATGTCTACTTTGTAACTTTTGACAACCGAACAAACTGAAAAACACTACTGAATCAATTTTTTTTTTCCACATAGTTTTATGTTAAGTTTATTATGTCAACAATTATGTTAACAGGGTGGGAAACAGAACTTGAATGCAAATGCATGCACAGCAAAGTCATGGTTATCTAAAAATCTTTGCTGGATTTATTCCTAAATCAGGCAAGGGTCAAAACCAAGAGATCAGTTAGAGTAGGCAAACAAAAGCAGGATTTCATATCGCATTAACACCATATCCCTACATGCATTGCGGCTAAAACATCCAATCAGTGAGCTTAAACCATAGCTGAGGATCTTGGGTAATCAGTTCAGTGGCTGTGTATCGCAATGATGCTCGAAATGTCCCTTATACATCTTATTATCTAAATAACAGTGTGTTATTTAGAAAAGAATAACAAATTAGAAGGAAAAAAAGATTTAATTTCAGTATTTCCTCGCGGACGGCACAAAAAGTCAAACATTATACGATTTGAAAAAAAAACAATATTCATGGCTTGATATTGAGTAAGAACATGTTTTTATGAACCACACAGTTTCCGGTCTTCCAAGACCCAACCAAACAAAAAGACGTGTTGCAGGCACGAAACACACTACCAATAGATATCCATTGCTTTTTCGTGACACGAAAAAAAGGGGAAAATTGTGTTGGTGAACACGAATCAATAGAATAAATAACAAGACTATAACACAAAGAGCCGTGAGACTGGGTTGGTATATCGGTAAGGATTTAACCTCTACCTGTTTTACGAGTCTTGTAAAAAAATAAAAAGTAGATTAATGTCTTAGGCATTGTACAACAACCTTCATGCTAATATTTTGGATTTAACCTTTTTGTTCAGCACATTAGTGCATGTTCCTGTTTTGGGGGCTGGGTGCTTTTTTTTCAAGAAACTGTGTCTCAGGGCTTCTTAACATTTAACAACCTACCCCGTTAGGTCATACCCCCCTTCCCATGATATTTTCGGTCAAAATTGACCGGTGTGTTTTGCACAGTGATATCTCTAGAACCCCTTATCCAATTTTGATGGTTGACATCTCATTTGAACAGTCAAAGCAAGTAGAATCAAGGGATGACAGACAGAATGACACCAGGGGTGAATTTCATATTATTATTGGCAGTAAGTTCAAAGATAGTGATTATTTTACATTACTGTATATTGTAAAAATGCTTGCCATGTAAGCTGTGTTTACTGGAGATGGAAAGGATTTTGTTAGTGTTGTAGCTGAGATTCCTCCCGTTCCAATGATGTATGGGATGTATTGATTTGATACAAGCAAGCCAGTGTTTCATGTCATGGTCCGGACCCACCGGTGGGCCCATCAAGTTCAGCATTCACTGTGATGAATATAAAATAAGACACTGATACTGTTTTCTTCAATGAACATTTATTGAAAGAGAAATATACCATAACAGAACATGTGTGTGTGTGTGTGTTCACGTGTGTTCACGTGTGTTCACGTGTGTTCACGCACATAGTTGGCAATGCAAAATTGTGGAATGTCACCTCAGGTTCCTCTCCCTCAGGGGCCTCTATCTCAGGGGCCTCTCCCTCAGGTGCCTCTTCCTGGTCTGTTGTAGGCTCATAGTCTGGATCGCTGTTGTCTTCCATTTCTGGAAGACATCTTCCTCAATCTCCTCTTCATCTGGTTCAACAATTTGTCCAGAGCCCCTCGTACAGAAAATTGCCTAATCGGTCGCCTGCTCATTGTGTCAATGAGTCAAATGTGAGCAAGGCACAAATATACAGTAACTGTTTGAGAGCCAGTAAGGGAGGCGCATTTAGCGCGAGAAAGTGAGAGGTTTGTGTTTCTCGAGGGGCACATAGCTCGCACCTGTGAGAAGGTATGATACATTGTATCATACAGCGCAGAGAAGGGGAGAGGTTCCCGTAACGTGTGTGTGTGTGTGTGTGTGTGTGTGTATAGATGTTTTCCATCTGCAGGATGAACATAATACACTCATACCCATTTATTTTCTATGGCGGTCAAATCTGACCGAAAACGTCAAGGGTGTTTCACTGTTGAATAAATCACTCAAAATTCAATGCAAGTGGTGATCATCAAGTGTATATGTTCAGAGGCCTAGTGTGGAGGATAACATAAGGTATTGAGGCAATTGGATGAAAAACACAATATTTATGATTAAAATAAAAGTCATTCGGTCACTTTGACCCGAAACGCAAGTGTGTCATACCCACTTAACGGGGGGAAACTCAGCTAACTGACGATATTAACAATTCTTACCGAAACAAAACACAAGTCTCACAAAAAGCGTCTAAATGAGCCCTGAGCAAAAAAATGCTAACACACTTAGCACAGAACTCACGGTAGAAATACTTTATTACTTATCGGATCTGCACAAACAAGATATCATAATAAAGATGAGATTCCGCATATTCTAGAGCAGGGGTGCCCAACCAGTGTCTAAAAATAGAACAACAATATTCAGTTTTATCGTTAATGTCCTGTAACATAATCTTCCTGTGCCAGAATAATGCACTTGAACGCATCAAAGCTTTGTGATTGGCCGGCGTGACCCCATGTATCGGGGCGTGGCTGGTGGGCAGTGGGCACTAGTTCGCTGACGTTGTCCGTGTCAACAGGAGTGACAGTCCGCACACACACAAGACCGCAATTATGGCAGAAGCAAAAAAGCCCAAAATATATAATTTTCACTCCGAGTGGGAGGATGATTATTTTTGTATCTATTCCAATTCAAAGTCCATCTGTCTCATCTGCCGAGCGTTGCTTTATCGAAGAAGGGTAATTTAGGAGCGGCATTTCAAAACAGTGCACAAACGCTACGAGACGGAATTCCCTTCTAATTCTGCCCTACGCTCCCAAAAGGTGAGGGACCTGAAAGGAAAGCTAAATGCACAGCAGTCCATTTTCACCAGGCCCAACAACAAGAGCAAGGCTGCTACCATAGCATCTTATCGTGTCAGTCACGTTCTTGCGAAACACATGAAGTCTTTCCAGGCACGGCTCCAGGATGAAATGACTGAGGGGGCTGTTCAAAAATCAGAGAGGGCGATTTTTTTTCACATCAACGAAAAATACTGGCAATGTAATGAATTGACACACCAAGTTTTTTTCATTCTCACTGCTCTACAATCTCTTTGCTTCTTTATTTGTATTCCGGATTGACCCCTCTCATTCTGTTATTTTCCTCTGATCTTTAATAATAGATAGTACATTATTAGATGCCTGCACATTGTTAGTCACGTTAACAGACTAACATTGATTTCCTCAATTTATAAATGGACAGGCTCTGTAATTATACCATAACCTTTTCTCCTCTATCCCTTAACTCGTCTTCCTATACAGATTTACTTACTTACTATCTACTCTAGTCATGTCAGGATTAAAGAAAAATTAATCTGGTTGATTTTTTATTTTCAGGATTGAATGTTCAAACCAAGATCTAAAACCTGCACTGTAAAATGTTTGGCTGTAAAATTACAGTAAATTACTGGCTACTAGTTGCATGGATTTCACAGTAATTGACTGTAAATATTTCACAGTAATTGACTGTAATTATTTCACAGTAATTTGCTGTAGATGTTTTACAGTAAATTAGAGTAAAAGTACAACTAAATACTGTTACTTTACAGTTGCCATGCCCATGGAATTACTGTGATGTAGCAGTACAGAGCTGTGGTATGATGGTACCTTGCTGTACATAAATTACAGTAATTACCTGTATTTTCACACTATTACTGTAGAAGTAATGCAACACAGTAGCCAGTAATTTACTGTAGGCTAAATATACAAATGTAAATAATACGATAATATATTGTAAATTTGACTAGTTAACTGGGATTTTACCACAACTACACAATTCAATCAGCTCAATCAACAAAGAAAAACAAAGAAAATGCCCATTTTAACTTTGTATTACTCCATTGAAGTGCAGAGTACATTTCACAGTGTCTTGGACATGTTGTTACGGCCCCAAACTCTACTCCTGTAGTGGCTCGTGTTGAGACACGCAACATGAAAGAATACACGCAATAACCGGTACTTGGTAACGAGCATTTATTGATAATCAGCCGTTTGCTCACACAAGCGAAACGGGAAACAAAAAGAGGTCTGGAGGTCTGGCCAAAAGGAACAAACAGAAGGAGGGAACCCGAGACCGCCACACCACGGACCGTAGGACCCAGAGCTCCCCCCCCCCCTAACCAGAAATCAAATATAAACCCTATGGGAAACAAAATAAAGCAGCGAAAACTGGACTACCATGTCCTCGCTAAACATAAACACATCTGCAAAAATATGGCCTACAGCTCAAAATGGCAAAGAGGTATTCTAAGGAGAGTGTCTCCCGGCGTTAGGATAGGCGAGACATCCTTCTCCTCCAGCTTCTCTTTATATATCCACGGCTGAGTGGAATTTGAAACACCTGGGCAGAGGCGGAGCCAGGGGCAGACCAGGTGCACCTGGGCAGCAGGGAGACAGAAAATAAAACAAGGAGGGGAGCACTTGTCTACACAGACATGCACTCAAAGTCAACAGTTTTTCTGAAGAATGTGCTGACATGGGGGTTTAAATTGCAATGCCTCTTTTTGGCTTTCGAGCCCGCCTCAGGATTAATGCCCAGGAAGCACCTGAAAACAATAAGCCAAGACAACAATTTAAATTTTACATAGATTTACATGTTGCATCGTTTATTTTAAGGCACATGCAGCGGTGCCCCTTTCAATTTAAGTAAAACCTGCACCAAAGAAAGAAATTAGTATTTAAAGCCAAGCAAGAGCGATAAAAGCAAGAAAATCACTTAATTTGTTGTGTTATCACAGGGGATGGTCTGAATACAGTATTTTACTATGAAATAATACAGTAACATGTTGTGAAATCCTGGTAATAATGTATCCTGTACATTCACAGTAATTAACTGTGAATGTATTGATTTAACTGTGAAATTCAAAATTACAGT
This sequence comes from Gobionotothen gibberifrons, assembly GCA_943591055.1. Classification (NCBI taxonomy): domain Eukaryota; kingdom Metazoa; phylum Chordata; class Actinopteri; order Perciformes; family Nototheniidae; genus Gobionotothen; species Gobionotothen gibberifrons. Next base: position 711,315 of record CALSBZ010045117.1, on the reverse strand, counting down.
ATTATATTGTGAACATTACAGGTAAAGACTGTAAAGTGGTAAAACAGTAATTTATTGTAAAATATTACAGCTAAATATTGTGAAATCATGGTAATATTTTACAGTGTGGCATTCCATAAGAAAGTGACTAATATATAAACAAAATGTAATATTGGATCAAATACTACACCAAATGGACAGACACAGATAAAAAATCCGTCACTAGATGTCGCTCATTGTACCAATACGGTTTATATAATAACATATTATTATTATAGTAAAAGGGCTCGCTTTGGCAAACACCTGATCCATACAGGCAGCCCTAAATAATAACAGGTAAGCATCATGTGTGTGGTGCTATCTGTAGTTGTCTTATTTTTTGTCGATTCTTGTTTTCACAGAGCTGTGGAAATGAATTTCCCCCTGGGGACAATAAATCTAATCTAAACTAATTTAATATTCAATCCCACACTTGGCAATTGAGAACATACATTCGTAATTTGCCTCGTTTAAATCACTTTTGTTCTAATACTATGGATTTAGTTGAAACTACTAGCCGACTTTCTTTTGTCCAATATTTTGCGGGAAGGTACATTGAATTAGAAGTAGAACAAGAAGAAGAAGGAGAAGAAGTAGAAGTAGAACAAGAAGAAGAAGGAGAAGGAGAATAAGTAGAGATAGAAGCTTCTTATTATACATCCATGGGTAGAAGAAGAAGAAGTAGAGGTAGAAGAAGAAGAAGTAGAGGTAGAAGAAGAAGAAGTATTAGAAAAAGAAATATGCTAACACTACAAACAGGCACAACTAGGGTTGGGTATCGTTTGAATTTCCACGATTCCGATTCCGATTCCGATTCTACTTTTCGATTCCGGTTCTTAACGGTTCTCAATTCCGATTCTTTGAGGGGCAGGGTAAAAAAATGATACATGCTTCTTCCACCAAAAAAATTACATTTATTCGAGAAACTTTTACACAGGTTAGTTTACAGTAATATTCACATTAATCAGTCTGTTTATATTCACTGCTATGTAACTGTAACCTGAGAACCACTGAAGCTACAACAGTGCAACAGTCCAACTTTTAAAGGAAACCCCCCCCCCATTTAAAAACAGTTCTTGTTGAGAAAAACAAGCATATCTGCCTCTCAGGCATACCGGGAAGAAATGTTTGAACTAGGGATGCACGATAATTATCGGCCCGATAATGATCGGCCCGATATTAGGAATTATGACGTCATACCGATAAACCCGATAACAGTATTAATAGCACCGATAACATACAATATATTTTTTGGGTAAAAAAAAGAAAAAAATACTGCGGTGTGGGTGGATTGGGATGAGGGGCGCTTGTTTTTCACTCGGCTCCTCCCGTTTTGCCAGTACTGTGGTATTAGTGGTATAGGAAGAGGGGAGTTTTTCACAAATCCAGCGCTCCCTAACTCATGCCTGGCTGTGAAGTAAATGGTGTGCAGCCGTGAAGCCAGGACAGTAAACAAACATGTCGTCGGTAGTATGGGACTATTTCAAAGTTTCAGAGTTAGATAGTTCGCTTGCTATTTGTATTAACAAATGCAATGCAC
>CALSBZ010045117.1:695356-709357 GCA_943591055.1 Gobionotothen gibberifrons | reverse complement strand
CATTTGCTCACTACTAGTCTTTTTTTTACCACCAGGTGTGCAAAAACGACAGGTACATTTAATATATTTATATATAATATTATTATCGGTTATCGGTATCGGTATCGGTCTTGAGAAGCAGGAAGTTATCGGTATCGGTATCGGTTTCAAAAAACCAATATCGTGCATCCCTAGTTTGAACATTTTAAAGTAAAATGCTTCAATCTGGTGCACTTTAAGCAGAATTACTAGATACTAGATCTAGGGGGTACAACTCTAAACACCCATAAGAAAAAGATCGGTTTACATTTTAATAATTAAATAAGTATGTGAACATAACCAATAACCTACCATAGCCAATAACAAATACATGTAACGTATTTTATTTTTGTTGTTCATTCATATCTTATTTTACTATTTTAGTTATGCATATTTTTTTATCTCTCCAGTTTAAAACGATATGTCTGGTTTAGTATACATTGGAATGATTTCAAACCTGTTTTATCCCAATAATTATGAGAGCCTTGGAAATATGTGTTTACATAAATTGTGATCAAAACGTTTGAGACCCACTGAGATAACTTAGACTAAAGTGAACTATCTAAACACTCAAGAGTCCTTTACCTCACTGAGCTGTAGTTAGTCTGTCTGGAGAGGACTCTCCCTCCACATCATTGTAGAAACATATTCTTCTTCCGTTAGAGCAGCTAGCACCAGATGCTAATAACAACACGCTCACTCGCACTTTGGCTGTGAGCTGCGGGTGCCAGATAAGCCAACATCCCCCATTTTCATCACTTACAGCGCCCATCGTACAGGGCAAATGAAAAGTGTAACCGGGATGAAAAGGGTGTTACATTTACTTAATTATGAATGTTGTTACATCAAGGCCGAAAATTACGATGAGCACCAACGGTAAAAACTTTTTGTTCCCCTCCCAGAGCTGTCAGCACAGCGCCTCCACAGATCTGGCGCCCTGGTCTCAGGTTACGCTGTAGGAAGTGTAGGTACAACGCTACATTTCCCGCCCCGCCACAGTCATACAGTAGGCTACGGAGAGCAGCGAGAAACATTTCCTCAGGCATCGAAAAGCGGAACCGAAATTCACATTTCTAAATGATGCCGTTGGAACCGGTTCTCGGTACCCAACCCTAGGCACAACACTGTTACTCTGTTTTTACTGACATGTAACATTTTATTTCACCTTGCTCTATGTTTTTTAACGCACATTCCGAAAACGGGGACTTTGCCCGGAAAATGGGGACGTTTTGGTCCCCCATCCGACTGTGTTTACAGCTAAGCACACATGCTAACATTAATTAAGACTACAAGATCACTTGGGGTTGAGGCTTGTTTACACGTTGCTTGACTGCCTGCCCACATATCTGATCTAAACATAGTAACGTGTGTTGGGGAAAATAATTATTTAAAGTTATTTAATAATTGTGACATTTATTTAACTTTTCGATGGATGAATGATGCTCAAAGTGAGGGGGCAAATAAGACAACGTAGGGAGCAATGCCCCCTTTTGCCCCCTCGTGGTGCCGGGCCCGAGTCTTTCAAAGACGGCGAAGTTGTGAAAGAGGCATTCCTGGAGGCTGCCGACGCGCTTTTTGGGGACAGTAAAAATAACAGTTGCATTTCAACAGGTTTTTGATATAATAAAAACTCAAGTTAGATACCGTAATTAATCAACTGTAAGTTTTAGTTTGTGTGATGCCCCTGTGGGTCCATCAGTGGAGAGGGTGTGGCTGTCCTGTCTGTGTTGCACTGATTGCAGTAATTCAGGGCACCTGGGTCTGGTGCCCTATTTAAAGCCTCTCTGCTCATCTTTGTTCTCTCTCTGTTTCTCCCTGCAGGCACCTGGTTGTTGTTGAGTATATGTTGTTACTTTAGTTGCTTTACTTTGTGCACCTCACCACTCCCACACATACACATTCATGCAACCCTCACCCTGCATTTACACTACTGATCCCACTGACGTCCACACCTCATGCCTTACTTATGGTTGCATTTCATTTAATTTGGTTAATTTGAATTGTTTGTCCTAAATAAACATCTTTTGTTAACCGTCGACATGGTGTGTCTCCTCTTTGTTGTGGCCTTTTGAGCCGGGTCGCAACAAATGGGGGCTCGTCCTACGGGTTATTTGGTTAAAAGTTTGTGTAGTGCTCAGAGCACATGGCGTCAGTTGAGCAGCTAATTAGTTGATGTGGTCCAGCTGTGTGCTGGCTTGGTGCTGTTCATTATAATTATTGTACAAAATGGTATAAAATAAAGATTATAGTTATAGATTAAGTAGAAGTGTGTATTTACCTGGTAGTAGGCTGTCAGTAATGGCTACGCCTCTCTATTTGGACTGGTAGATCTCGGCAGACTGGCAACTTTAAAAGTAGCTCTCGGTTCAAAAAAGGTTGGGCACCCCTATTCTAGAGTTATAAGTATCATCACTAAGCGACCAAAACTCGCAGCAGAAAAGACAAACCCAGACAACACACCACGTAGCTTTGCGGGGCCAAAACGCAAATAAGTCTTACCTTTGCTGTTTTCTGATCAAAAGTTGTGTTCAATGGCATTACAATGCATAAAACGCTGCTGAAGGTTAATCCAATGTCTCTGTGTCACTTTCAAATGATTACGCTGCGTGTGCCTCTCCACCTCTGTTTCCTACTTCTTACTTGCTACCCTTTTCCCTCAACCTATCCTAAGGGAGTGCATGTACATGCACTCCCTTAGGATAGGTTGAGCCTATAGCAAACTAACGTGTCTACATACAGTATGTAGACACGTTAGTTTGCTATAGGCTTGGACTGTTGGGGGGGGGGGGCACCCTACTCCTTCTGTCTGTTTGTACCTGTGTACTCTCATGTTCCGATTAACCCAGCTTCCCCCAAATCTCTTTTTTGTGTCCATATATACGCCGGGATCCTGAGTCGAGGCTAATCCTGTTGCAACACGGCATCTATTGCACGTCTGTCCATCCTGGGAGAGGGATCCTTCCTCTGTTGCTCTCCCTGAGGTTTCTCCCATTTTCCCCTTTAAACTGTGGGGTTTTCTCTGGAAGTTTTTCCTTGTACGATGTGAGGGTGTCGTATTGTCATACTGATATTCTGTACAAACTGTGAAGTCCACTGAGACAAATGTAACATTTGTGATATTGGGCTATATAAATAAACATTGATTGATTGATACTGATAATCCATCTTCATATTTATGGCAATAAGCCTAGTTTTCAGTTTTCAGAGCGTAACATAGCTTTCGGTTTGGGCAAACTGCGTGCGCATCACTCTCACTCCTCATGGTAATGTGTAGGTGGATTTAGGAACTACCCCTATGATTATATTGGCTCTAACGGTTCAAAATAGATGTCAATCACCAAAATCGACCAATGGGTTCCAGAGAAACGGCAAATCCACCCAAATCCACCCAAATGATTTTTGCTAAACCTCTCTAAAAAGGTAAAATGTCACTTGTTTTGCATCAATCTTGATACAAGGTACTTATTATATTATAGTTTGGATTCCTCAAGCTTTTAGTCTACTATCCCATCATTCAAGGGTGGTTTTCACTATAAGTAATATTTTTTTCTTGGACAGACACTATAATTTTTTACTATGTTCAATCTGAATTTACTTTAAAATAAAACAATTCTATATATATATTCTGACTTTTCGACATCCAACTCACAGGTTTATCATTGCTTTCAGAATAAAGATTATTAATGTACCCCTTAGAAGTGAAGATATCGTCATTTGTTGAGACCTGGGAAACAGGCTCTGGGCTTAACAGGTTAATATTGTTTCAAAACATGTGGTTAGTAAAAGGTCTCTCTGTCCCTTTAATTAGTTGGTTTTCTTCTTCCTTCTGTTTCATTGCTATTTGATGTCATTTTGTTTAATTTGACTAAACAACCCTAATTTAAACCAACGCTTGTTTGTAGGAAAAGCAGAACTCCAAATACTCATCACTTGTACATTTTCAACAAAACCAATCCTAAAAAGCTTTTATGTAAACAAGGTGGTTCTCATGCAAAAAGAGTAAATGTTTTGAAAATGATATTCCTATTTGCTTTTTGTCTGACCTTCACTGGCACAAAAGACCATATTGTTAGTCAACACAATCAAAAATGTTTGCCTGAGAGCCATCCCCTTTCAGAGGAGGATTTTGTATGTAGGCAACAACCTTGTAATTTCCCTTGACACAGCAGCTGAGCAGACTCGTCTGTGCGATGGCAAACTGAAAGGGTTATCCGGTCCCCTCAGAATACCTCACAAACATCGCTTAGATAAACCTAATTTTGCCCAAGGCTCTCTTCACCTGCCTGAAAACTGGAGCAATACATTTGCAAATACCTTCAAGATTTCCCTCTTCTCTGAACCTGCAAAAACTATTCCTCCACAGGGGCATATCGTTTTCCCTTGAGGACTTTGGGAAATATTGTCTTATTGCCTTCAATTGTATTTATTTTTTTCAGACTGTAACAATTACACGTGTCATGGAAGAAAAATCACAAGCTCCATCTGGGACCCCTTGGCACTTTTTAGGGGGTGACATTGCCAAGTGTGTTGGCTGTTTATTTATATATTTTCTTTTTTGCATAACATTATTCATGAATATTAATGTTGCCTCATGGTGGGATCTGTTTGCAGTACTCAGTGGGCTGGAAGAGGCCATGAAATAGAACTCGGAAAATAATACTGGCTAATGTGAAGAGGGAGCTGTGGGCTTTTGGTGCAGTGCAGCCATTGAAATAACCACTTGATGTATTTTTCTTTATAAATAAGTTCACGGGGGAAATCAGCCAAAAAGGTGCTATTTCCTGTCAAATATTTGACATAATGTTACTTTCTGAAGAACTGTCCAAGAAAAGCATTGCACCAAGAATAAGTCGTGTTGGAGCTATGAGGCTGACCTATAGTGGGTCTTTACCCCAAGACCCAAGCTGCTTTTAGAACAGACAGCCAAACTTCAGGTCAGCAGGGATTAATTAGCTTTTTGAAACCCACCCAGCAGATGTCAAGGTAATCTTGGGATGTGGGCTGCAGAGGTCAATGCAATATCTCAAAGTGGAGGGAACCAGAGCTGATCTCACCAAGGCCCAGAGCTCTGCCATGCCAGACATTAGTCCCAAATAGGCTGAGACTCCCTGTGAAACCCTCCAGCCCTCATTCAGGCCTCATTAATGGCAAAGTGTATAATTGGCTCACACTTTTCCTGCTTGCAGATTTCCACATAACTTTTGGTTGTGTGTTTCATTTCAGACCACCCACGAGTAAAAGCGGAAAACGTGTGAATTGCTTTTCTATTACAAACAAAGCTTTAGAGACTTGTTGATGTCTTTGGATAAATCAAGTTTTCACACTTCTAATAGGGCGAGTTAGTCGGTTTCCCCCTGACCCTTCTTTATCTGGGTGAACATAATCCCATGTTGCCAGGTTAATCTCCACTATCCTCGAGCCTGATGCCAGCACAGGAGGAAGCTTCGGCAAAATGTATTATCATTCTGTTAAAGGTGAGAAAAAACACAGGGTTGTGAGGTGTTGAGATTGTCAAGCGCTAGCCTAAACTGTGTTGGGGCTCTACAAAATATGCCAGGAGCAAATATCATTGCGGGGCACTTTTGTTACGGCTGTGTGTAAGGCAACAGGGGAATGACCCTAATGCAGAAGGCAGAGATGGGGATTTTAAATGACTTATTAAAGAAATCAGCTTGCAGGCAAGTGTAGTTACTAGTGCAGGTGAACAGAAAACAGAAGCATTAAACAAAAATGTGTAACAGAAACTTGAACTGGTAAGGATGGAACTGGGACGGTACATGAATTCAGTGGCTGAGGAGGGAAAGAGATGCAGTTAAGGGAGTGCAGGGGAAGGCCTGCTGGCATCTGCAGTGCAGATGAGGGAAGTGGGAACAGATGTGAAGATGGGAAGGGCAGTCAGGTGATGGGGAAAGGAGGGAAAGTCCAAAAGCATCTGGTGGACGGATGGAAAATGGCATGAGGGGGACTGGGGAGTGAAGAGACGAAGAGGCAGATTGAGTATGTCAAGGATATATCTGAGTGTGTTTTATTACGTGCTTACTGCAGATGAGCCAGGAGATTATGATAAACAGTGTAAAACTTAATAAGCATTTGTATACAATTGGTAACTTCTGGCAACTAATAAACAAAAAACATAAATCCGGCCATTTGCACACATTTAAAGATTCCCCAAATGACCTCAAGGCAGCATGTTAGCTTAAGCAACTTTCTTTATTGTCTCTATTGTAAATACTCTGATGTTATCATGTTGAAAATGTGCATGCATTATCCTGACATTTTCCGTAAGTGGTCTACACAACAAAATTAACCAATAACATATGCAAAAAGGTACATTTAAAAAAAGAAAAGGACTACAGTCATGGATGTGCAACTCATGCTAACGTGGTGCAGATGGTGCTTACAGCATACTGATGTTCAACAGCTATAATATTTACCATGTTCCCCATCTTAGTTTAGCATGCTAGCTTGGTAACACATGATATTTATTACAGAAAGCTGGCAGTGGACTCACCAAACTACCTCCATCCGTTGACTCCAGCTGCTACTGTGACTAAAAACCACAGAACCACCAAGCTGACAATCGCCCAATCCAAGCCTTCATAATTAGCGTGTGGAATTTGAGCTTGAGCATCTGTCACTATTGTCGCTTATGGCAAGAGAAAAGTATCAGTTTGTGCAGAGGGAAAACAATGTTGGCAGGCGGTCATTAACTGCACAAAGCCAATGTTATTTTGCAACAATTTGCACATGTATAATTAACTTAGCGTAACCAGCCAGTAAACTTGGGCCTTTGTCTTTATCTTATTAATGAAAATAACACATGCATATCCCCATGGTAATCTTCAGAATGAATGAAAAAGGACTGTGCATCTGTAGAATACAAATCACCATTATGTTGCTGACAATTAGGAACGTAGACATATTAAATGCAGATAAGAGTATACATTAGCAGACAAAATATATGGGTGGGAGGTTTATCGCAGAGGTCCACATCTGATGATTTGGAATATAAATACATAATACAGAGGAAAGTAGGAAAGCAACAAGCATACAGTGTAGTCATGCCATGCTTTGGCTGAAAATAGCTACTTTCCCTTTGTTCCTGGTTGACCCCTCTGTTGAAAATTGGCAACCCACTGGGCAGTAGCACAGCGTTAATGACTCAGAAAATGCAGCCAGGCAGGATGTGCACAGTTTTAATAAGCAGGTGCAGAGCACAAATGTAGGTCTCATCAAATCCAGCAATTAATATGTTTAGAGGAACTTTGATGGTGAGCATTTATTCCAGTAACAGCCCAAAAAAGGGCACAGAGTTCAACGTGGAACATATAAATAATCTTCTCTCTATCCCTCTTTTCAGTTTCTGCAGGTGTGCCTGGTTATGATTCTTTCATAATGGAATGCTACTTTCAAGGTACAAGGATATCATAAATATATGCTACCTATATTTCTTCAGAGTTAGTGCTGAACACAGCAATGCTTTTTGGGAGAAACTTCAGCATAGCTCACATACTCCCATAAGGAACAGCTGAACTCAAATATGGTACAATAATAACATTATACCTTTCTGATCAATGGTGCTTACATTTGTATTTAATAAGCTGCTTTAGTGAGGTTTATGTTAACATATTGATGTATAACTAAAGCAGGAACTTATATATCTTCTAGGTATTGTCTTTATATGGAGCAATACCGTATGTTGGACAATTAAATTGCAATACATAACCACCAATTCTTAGTACACAGGTATGACAGAAGTATGCACACAATGGACACCAAAGAAAATGTGTTACGTCAGTACCTGGTGCAACCCTAACTTGATGCTTTTCATTTGAAATTTTTCAAATGTCATTAATTTGAGTGTACACATTAAATATTAGAGAGCAGAGTCTTTGTTTGCACCCAAATGTCTTAGTCACGCATAAAATCTATAACTCTCACACACAGCTAAGAAGTTTGAGGTTATGAACGAGGGGTTACGTATGGTAACCCTTGTTATATAAACACAGGCGGAGGAGCCCTCTACTGGACTCTATGGGTACTCCCCTCGATCCTATCATGCAATCATTCCTTCACTGAGACTTTTCTAGACGTAGCCGGCCCCTGGGCGGGCCTAACTGAATGCGCGCGCTGCCTATCTCCCCTCTGGATGATTGCTTGCCTCTCTTATGCCTGTGAACGGGAAACTGTACTGTCAACATTACGTGGCTGTGTGGAAAGAAGAGACACTCAAACTGGAATACAATTTATCTTTTCTTATTTGAGAAAGATGCCATTGCAACCAAAGGGCCAAACAGGGAGGAGGCGGGATTTGCCCTCGCGTCTTGGCCGGATAATTCCCCTCTCTCTGCCGGGACGCTTCCCCCTTACGGAGGGACCTGAGGCCGAGCCAGCGGCAACATGCGGCTGAGCTGCGTCCTCTCCCCCTCCAGGCTTTGCAATGTGGAGATTCAGACTGCGAAGATCCAGAACGGGCCTGAATTTGCCTGTCTTTTTTGGAACCAGGAAGTACAGGGAATAATGCCTCTCTGTCTTGCGTGCACACAGCAGACACTGCCTGTTTTTGCACCACGGCCTGAACTAGGGCTGAACGATATATCGTGTCATGGCGATAACCGCGATATGCGCATGCGCGATATTCACATCGCAGGGACGTGCGATTTATTTCATTTTTTTTTTTAGGACGTGCGATATTAAGTAGGTAAATTAACTAAAATACGTCATGTTACAATTAACGGTACCCCTTCGCTGCGGCAAAATACTTGAATATCTTATCCAGATATACAAGCATCTCGCGGTCACGCGACAGCGGGGTCAGGTGCAGGGGCCTTCTCCCCTCTGCCCACCCGGCTGTCTGCGGAAGCAGATGGGCCGCTAGGCTTTCCTCCAGTGGGGGCACACCGGGACACTCCATGTCGGAGTGGCCCTCCACTCTGAGGATTCCAGCCCAAGTAGCCACCGGAGCCTTTGTTCTCAGTGGCTGCCGCCACGTGGCCTCCACACACCGCCAGATGTCTGGCAGGAGGGGTGAAACAAAGGCCGGCTGTGCTGGACGGGCCGGGCCGTGAAAGCCCTGACGCAGGCGGCTCACCGGCCTCGGTGGAAACGGTGAGGGGAGCTGCACGCCTGCACGCTCCGCCGCCATAGCCATCACCGCCGAGAAGTCCTGTCGTGCAGACCTGTTCTGCTGATGGCCTTCATGGCGGTCACCGGAGATCTCGGACGACGAGGTGTCCTCATCATCGTCCCTCTCTCTGACGCTTGGACCCGTCCGGGCCGCTGGGATGGCGAAGACGAAGGGCACTCCCTGCTCGAGGTCCTCCATCTCCACCACGTCGAGCTCTGGGTCCTCCACCGTCGAGACGTAGCATCCCTCGAACAGCGCCAACCTCTGATGGCGGCTGTTCTCCTGCGTCTTGGCCATGTGTCGCACTGGAACACACCGCAAAGACTTCTGCAGAGCACGTACAAACTGCGCATGTGTGAGTGGCAATAACTCTCCTTACCAGCAGGTGGCGGTAGTATGTATTCGTCATTCAAAAGAGGCAACAACCGGAAGACAGAGAAGAAGAACAGACTGCGTGACAAACAACAAATAGCGTGTGCGTTCCATTTTCACTCTCGTCCATCGGAAACATGTTTCGTGCGGTACTGGAGCTATCAGCCATTGGAGTGTTGCTTGTGGAAGACATTCTCAAGCAAGAGGCGGAAGCGATCAGAGTGCCTGTGGCCGATTCAACATGTTGAATTGGCCATGCGTCAGCCATGAAAGGGCAAATAAGGCATGTCACGGCCGACGGTGCGGGACACACCAAACATTAGCCCGTACCTGTGCACGTCCCTGCTTAGGGTTCAGTTCTGCAAAAAATATTAGAAAAATATCAGCTATCCATCAATGTTAATGTCTTTATCGCAAAAGCATAATGATCAATGTGTTGTTGTTTTTTTCTCAAGAGGGCAGACTTTGTTTTACAGAATGTTGGTGTTTGGTGTCAATAACTGAAACACCTGTTCCTGTTGGGAATAAATGCCACACAATTGTACACAATGACTGAACTCATTGAAGGTTTGGAATCACCAAATCAATGAAGACTTTGAGCTGAAAGGCATTGCAACTACAGGAGCAGTTATCATATTATCTTACCAAATGTAGGCAACTGAATGTTCTTCATTGTATGAGTGGTGAACAAAATGTCATATTGTTGTAAACAATGATCTACGGGGTCCAAGTCTGGCATTTTGTAGAGCAATCCATCAACGTGCATGACTTAATTGCAATAGTATATATCTATGCTGTTGTTTTTTCAATAACCAAGACACCTGTTGTCAATATCTCGATGGAAAAAGATGCCACATAATTATACACAATGACTGAACTCATTGAAGGTTCAGAATTGCCAAATCAATGAGCCAAAAGGCAATGCAAACTACACGAGCAGTTCTCATAATAACTGTCATGCTCCTAGACTATTCTCATACTGACGTGGGGTTGTACGATCTGAGACGTACTCATTAAAAGATTATTCGATGTACAAAGATCCATGAGTGGTGGATCACTTTATTCAACAAAACACGCAAGAGGTCAGTTTGTATGAGCGTGTCTTTGTGTGTGTGAGCGTTTTCCTTCTTTCATGTTCATTTAGCCTTCTCCCTTGGGACTGTTTCTCTCCCATACCAAATATCTCTCGCTACTGTTGCATTCCAAGGTGCTCTAGTGAATCTAGGCTTTGGCTTCCATAAATTGCTGTAGCATCTGGGACATCGCATAACGAGGTTAAGACGCGCCTGAGAACTGCTTAAAGCAGACAACCTGTCCTGACGGCAGGGAGCGTGGATTCCGTGTTGACATGAGCGTTCCAGCCTAAGATCTAAGAAATGTGTCAGTGAAAGGCAAATCAAAGCAAAAGTTGATGTATTCTGCACCAGGCTTGGATATACTAGCAGAACATATACAAAGAACATAAACACTCTTTGAAAATTACTTAACTTCACATTCTTAATTTGTGTTCATCGACAGCATTTTTACAGTCCCTGCTTCGATGAGCAGTTATTGCTGCCCTTCGTCAGCACTGTGTCGAAGGTTTCTCATTAAGTCTAGGCACATCTTGAGCATTAGTGATTGTTCATTAAACACTGTTTTGCAGGTAATTCTGTGTAGGATGTTGATGTCATGCCTTACATGGTTTTGCAATAAATTATAGGTTAATAAACAGGCATCTACAGAAAATGTAAATCCCCCTTGCAGACACAGATGGGCACTTTGCACACATAGTCAGATGCATTTGAAGTGTTTTATCTCTAAAGATGCTCTTGAGTATTTTTTTTACTTGCTTTTATCATTCAAGCACCAAAACTCTTCTTCCTTCATCTATTGGATAAGCATTGTAAGAAGGTTACAGTATATACCAATATTGGTAAATCTAAATTGATAGGAATGGTGTAAGATATGCAGAGGTTAAGGCAGGTCATCACACACAAAAGTCAAGCAGGAGTTGATATGGAAATGCACTGTCTTGCTTGAGGACACTTGAAAGTCCTGTGTAGTTGAAAGCTGAAGTGCTCTCCTCCTCACTCTGTGCCTTCAATTCCCAAGAGTTGTGACAAACAGACACTAAAAAGGTCAGAGAGAGAAAAATAATTGACATTGAGACATTCAAATTCAAAGTGCTGTGACACTGTTTGGTGAAACTGAATTGCTGAAGAGTTCATCTTGAAGACACATTTAGCCTTTTCTGTCTCATCTTTAATTAAGGAATGTAGCACTGATCCAACTGAGAGTGGTAGACTTTAATTGCAGGGGAATCAGTTTTAATGTCAATGTACTGTATGTCATGGTGCAGTTTGCATGATATCTTGTGAAAAGTCATTTTCTTGTATTTTTCTGGGAATGATCACCAACATGAGCTATCAATGAGACTGCTCAAGTCCCTGCAGTGATGAACCTGTTTAAGCAATACAACTACTTAGTTATGATTAGGAAACAAGTGTGGTTTGGTTCCAAATAGCCACTAAAGAGGGGTTACATCAGCACAGAAGTTAAGTTACAAATGTATATCCTGCATCTCTGGACATATCTATCTGCCCCAACCGTTTAATGTATGTTGCTTACATACAAATTGGTTTAGGGTTGATTGTATGGGTTTGTATGTGCATTTCAGTGCATACGCTTTTTAAAGTATACAATCAATGTATGAGAACAGTCAATACACAGTGTATATTACACACTCAGTGGACATTGATCTGATCCGGATTGGTAAGGTCACGGTTTTTTGTCATCATAAGCAATGCAAAACGTCAAACATGACATCAGATTGCCTTACAATTAGATTGTGTTATTGCAGTGTTCAAAGAAACTTGAATGCATTATACCATCATTATTCATGTTGTTACTCCACTTATTGTAACACTGAGGGTGTTTCTTTTAAATGTACTGTTTGTCACTTCTCTTCCTACTAACCTCAGTCTGGCATGTACTGACATAATTACCACTAATTATGCCACCTACTGAAGCTGACTGAAGCTGACATTGCCAAACAATGCTTTTGTTTTATCCACATAGTTGGTAGTTATGGACATTTGTCTATTGTGCTGTTGCAACACTAAAGCAAAGTTTGCAGTCAGGCATGCAAAAAGAAACCTGACATGACTATTGTTCAGCCTGTAAATAGTGTCAGGAAATGTACAACTCGAAGTCATATTACGTAAAAGTTGCTCATAGTGCAGAATCACATTTATTTGGAGTCCCTCTTTAAAAAACTGTTAGGGACTCGAAAGGAAAATAAAACTAAGTAATTTGGTTAATAATTATCGACATTTCTTCCTTTAGTTTGCCTTTAGTATGCTATTGTCTAGTTGCAACATCAGTCAAACAAGTAATACAGTGGAAAATGTGTACGAAATGTGTATTGTGCTTTTTAGGCATAATGGAGGATATGAGGGAAAAATAAATACAACAATCTCTAAGGAGCATACGAGTTTGTATTCTTCATTATCGTTTGAAGCCATGAAAGGCGTCACTGGAGCTGGGATTTGTTCCCCTGGAGGAACTATGTACCTCCGACTGCATTTATTTGTTTTTCCTAATTCTTTGCAAGTTAGTGAATGTGTTGTCTTTCTTGTTATGAATGCTTCATCAAAGAGGTGCTTAATTTACAAATGGAACCATATTCACCTCCAGGGAAACATGAATAGAAATGTATCAAAAAACACAATAGCTGTATGAAAGAAAGTAATTAAAATGCAAATGCACTGGACACAGTCCCATCTTGTTCTTAATTGTCTTTTTGACAGTCTATGTGCAAATATTTGAAATCATTTTCGATGAGGTTATGGTCCCGAAGATGTGTTTTTACAAACTCGTGCTACCAGCCCTGTTAGTTATTACAGATTGTGCAGACGGTCCCTTGACAGAAAAATTAATTACATGTAAGTAACATATTTTATAAGAGACGTAACACTGGGGTAAGAGTGTTGACGTGAATTCAAAGCTGAAAATGGAGGACACAGTCTCTGAATATTTAATGATTAATGAATAATCACCCCATACTAATCAAATGGTTAGATTTGTTTTTAATTCACACCGTATTTGCATAATGCTCTTCTCTTATGCAAGTTAGGGAATCTAGCGTATACATTTACAAAATTCCTCAGAGACAAGTTTAACACTAGAACCGCCAGAGATTGTCAATACCTAAAACCGCCACCGGCGTCAAATTGACCCGGCATTAGAATGCATTGATTTTCAAGGTAAAAGTATTGCTTTAAAAATAAATGGTCCTGTGGTATTGGTATTTTGACAAGCAATGTTGTTACATCGTTTCGTTTATTAACGCTACAACATAGCGTTTCGTGAGTCGGTTGTCGTTGTTGGGTGAAAAGCAAACAGCTGTTTGCTGCGGAGCGCAGCGCGAGCAGTCTCCTTCACTACAGACTGTCGCTATCTATCTATCTATCTATCTATCTATCTATCTATCTATCTATCTA
>CALSBZ010045117.1:621812-679524 GCA_943591055.1 Gobionotothen gibberifrons | reverse complement strand
ACACACACACACACACACACACACACACACACACACACACACACACAGCATCGAGCACCTCATCATTGTCAATTGGAATAAGACTTGAATGATGGATGGTTTTGCGATGTATTCAAGGCCAAATGGGAACACTGAGTTCTCTCACCCTAGCTCCTCCAATTTCTTTCTCTGTGCTCTGCCAGGAGGAGGAGGATACATATGTGCTGTTGATATCTTCCTCATGTGAAGAAAAAACAATGCGTGGTGTGAGTAAGGTGTCTGTGGAAGTCACTTTTGCCACCTGTGGAGGAAGAGGATCAAAGACGTAACCGAGTCTTCTGCCCCTCGGGAGGTGCTGATCCCCCCCCCCATGCACAGTCTCTGCCCTCCCACAATGGGTTTGTTCTCCCCGAGAGGTTGAAAAATGAACGGCGCCAAGGCAGATCTGAGGAACTGTTACCGAGCAGCTGCACTGTGAAATTGATATTAATTGAAATTGATTATTCAATCTGGGACACATGGGTCATTAATTTCTAATCTATCCCCTCAATCAATAATATATCCCTCTCTCTCAAGCACATTTTACAGCTTTTAGCTCTTGTTTATGAATCTAAATGATTACAATGATAGCATTCCTTAATTAAAGCTGAGGCTTTCCTGCCTCGTCATTATTTAACAGAATGTCATGCCTCTGCTAAAAGAACAAAAAAGTAATCACGCCAAAAGAAAAGAAGGATTAGGAGTAAGAGGGAAATCCTCATTTGAACTTTCTCCTTTGCATAGAAATGTTTGCTTTCTTAGATTTGTAGTGATTCATTTTGATGCAAACAAATGTGTTTTCTAATCTACTCGATGTGTCTGTATTTTTCTCATAGCGGTACTGGCTTGTTTTCATCAGGGCAGAGTTGGGAGGGGAAGACACAGTCCATGAGATGATATATATAAGCCTGTCAGGTGATTTAACAAACCCTTTGGCAGCAACGCCGAGGTTTGGGCAGCAAGCTTTATCAGATGTTCTGACCTACAGACTCACCAAAACATCGTTCAGGTTAGCTCCGCTTTTTTGTTATTTTTTGAATTTACACACAGCCATTTCCTATTGACCTCCAACATGATGGCAGACACAGTTTCTGTGTCCCAGTTTTATTATATTTACCAATATGATATACAAAAATCTAATTTTGACTCTTTCTTAATCAATATGTAAAATCAAAATGTAATGAACGAGGAACAGCTTTCTTCTTTTCTAAAAAAACACAAACCATTCAAGGATGTAAACAGAGTTGTCATGGAGAATGAAAAGTTGTGGTCACATTACGACTGGCTCGAAAGCCGCAACCCAATGAGGAACAAAACTCAGGGTTAGTGGGAATAAACCAAATATTTTATTATCATCACACAAACAAAACCTGGGCATGCAAAGACAGGGCCATGTGTCATGGTGTGGACACTGTGGAGGGGAAAGATGGAGAGAGAGACTGATTAGGGATCACCTGAGGGAGAGGCTGCACCTGCAGGAAGACAATCAGGGGAAGAGGGGGAGAGACAAACAAACACACACAAGCCAACAAACTCACACGTAACAGTAGCCTGCTGGCCGACAGGTGCAAACACGCTACAACGGCCGAACACTTTTCAATTTGAAGAAACACACTGGACTTGTTGTTGCAAATATAAAAACTGTGTCAAAACACATGCACATGGAGAAACATCTTCACCAACTTGACAACACACGCGGAGCATTTAGAAAACATTCACCATCTTGACGAAACATGCACAGGGTTAACTGAAAGGGCAAATATACTGACCAAACTCTTACAATTATGAAAAATAATAGCTCTGCGATAGTGACGGTGGGCCGAATTTATAATCCTATAACGCCAACAAGCGCTCGGGTCCCAGCTGTGTGCGGCACGTTTAGTGTCCCCCTTGTTTCCGTTGTGTTTTGAGCTTCTTGCAGCATTTTCTATTTCAATTGTTTGTATTTCGCAGCGTTTTATTTGTGTGTTTTGGCAATTTTTTTTTTTTTAATTGAACCATCTTTGAAACTGCAGCGCGCTTCCCCTAATGGACGTGTTTTTTGGCTACTTAATGCGTTTGCACTTGTCGACCAATAGGTAATCTAGGATTTGGACTTAACTGTCTACAACAGAACTGCTAAACCTTTGTAAAGTTGTGGTTTCTTTGGAGCAAAATACTAATTTGAATGCAGGCAAGGTGTCATGTCTCGAAAGATTATTGTTAAGTTATATTCTTTAAATTAGCTTTGTCATGTCCCTTTGTCTTGTGCCTCCCTGTCATTCTCCCTCTCGTTTCAGGGGGGTATACTCAACACACTCTCAATCCATAATCGTCCAGGAGCGACGCTTGGTCAGGGTCCCGTGGCGTGCAGTTGTGACGCTCCTAAATTCCTTCAGCTTCATAAAGGGACGCAAATAGCTTTCAACTGATTGCAATGTATTCCCATCTGCGGCAGGATTTGACGCTCATGGAAGCACGGCATTCATTTGTATCGGCTGCCCTTAAAGGCAATGTGAGCGTCCATATTTTTCCGGAGTTCAGGATGGCAGAAGACACTACACTACCCAGAATCCCCAGCTATCGTTTAGGACTACACCATGTGCTCTGTTTGACAAACCCCGTGATTAGTTCTCAAGCTCTGTGATTGGTTGACCTCCAACTGCATTCCATATGAAAAAAAAGGTTTCGTAAAAGATAAAATCATACTTTATTCAGCAGTGCTTGCTTTACTATTTGAAAGTCATCACATGAATGCATTGTAATAAATGGTTCGGCTGCATTAAATATTACACATCTGTCGTAGTTCTTTATTTATCTACAGAAATCGGGCTCAGAATAGACCGGAAACTATTCTTTTACCGTTCAGTTTTAATTTCACAATAAAGTTAGTAGTAATATTTTGTTTTGATATTATTGTTTTTTATTAACTACTAGACCGCTGGGTCATGTTAAGACCATCTTTTCTGTGTTGCTGTGGGTTTTTTCCATCGCTTTTGTGTTACAAATATCAAAACAATAACTAAATATATCCGTCGTAAACTAAACTAGAAACAGCAGTATATTTTATTTTGTTAACTCTGTAAACTTGACAGGTTTTCAACCCAAACCACCTACTGGTTAAAGCACGTTATTACACGTTTAGAGTAATGCAATGCAGGTAGATTGTGTTGCTTTTTAATTACTGTTTAAAATGCCTTTTTCTTAATGTATTTCATTTCTGAAATACATTAATGTACATAAATGTATTTCTTCAACAAGAAGACCCCTTAGGTCACAGGCTCCTCCAACAGTGCAACACAATAAAACAGATACACAGAAGAAATAGTGCAAGTAAATTCAAAAAGAAAAATAGTAAAAAGTTAAATAGTGCAATACGAGTCTACAAGTGATTGGAATAAGATATATTAGACTAATCATTTCTAAGTAGCAGCCAGATTAATGTTATGGATGTTGTTTCAAAGTTCAGGTGTTTATTAGTCTTCTGGCCTGTGGGATGAAGCTGTCCCTGAGTCTGGTGGTTTTAGTCCATGAAATGCCAGACGGCAGCAGACAGAACAGTTTGTGGCTGGGGTGATGGGGGTCTTTTATAATCCTGAGGGCTTTCTTTAAGGTTAACCTGGTATTTTTACTACATTTATTTTAATTACTTTACAGATTTAGATTAATGATGTGAAATATAAACAACCCTTAAATCAGACTTTAGTTACACCTGAGTAAAATTCAGTGAAGGTGATTGTGAAGTGCCAACAATCAGGCGAGATATTTGGTAGTGGGTGCTTGAGAAGACAAAAAATGTATCTGCAGATCCCTATAAAGCATATTCATTACTCGTTATTCTCTACTAATAGTTCATTAAAGACTGTATATAATGACTATTTTGCACATCCCTTTCAAGATTTCAAGATGTTCTAAGGTTTATTGACATATCATAGTATACACAACTACGGTGTATTTGTATTTATTTATAGAAGGACCATGCATACAAAAACATTAATCTCAGCAAAGAGAAGAGATGCAATATGCCAGATTATAGCTAATAGCTCATTTCCATCTGTGGTCCTCAGGCAGGTTCATAACAATCAACAAACAAATAATGACATTGCATGATCTCCATCAGTCAAACCATTTTAAAACCTGATTTAAGTACAGCTCAATAACTTAATACATAGTACACTTGAAATACACTTACATGATCTGCTTAAACAAGTGCTTAAACATGTTAACTATGTTTAAGCACTTATACTTAACTGATATTATACATGTAGTATACTCTTATAAGATGTATGTAGATAGTATAAGAAATGTGAAATGCAATAACGCGCTTTAACCACTAGGTGCCCGTCTATCAGCTGTGCACCGTTATGGTGTAAATACAGTCAATCTATCAATTGGATCAAATATAAAAGTCAGCCGAATTATTGTTGATACTGCAAGGAGGCGTATTGTGTGAAAAAGAAATGTAAGATGTTGTTTAACTGCTGATATATTTAGGATCCATGTCACGTTTTCAGTTTGGCGGCATTTCCTCCTGTTTGTCTCTGCAAAGCCCTCATGTTTCTCATCAGGGCTCTATAAATATACAACTACGGCAGATATTTCATATTTAATGCAGCCGAACCGTGTATTACAAGGCCGTTATGTGAAGACTTTCCAAGAGAAAAGCAAGCAGACTCGGAATAATGTATTATTTTATTTTTTAAATATATTTTCGGATTTCACATTTTACAAACACCAAATCCCAGCGTGCTTTGCGGCTAAATCGATCTGAGATTCTTGCCTCCGTCTGTTTCCGGTTTCGTATTTCGTAAGGATGTATTTTGTACACACATTCCTTCACATTTCAATTTTAATTTACATTAAAGTATTTCGTGAGGCCTTCTAACATATTTTTAAATATAACTACGGTTGTAGTTGAAGAGTTTGTAAATGAACATGAACCGAAGCTGTTGCCTGGCAACGCAATCACACAACGGCACGTCCGTTAATTCCACATCCACCTGGATTAACATCGATTTAATACATTAATGTAGCCTTTGTTTCGACCAGCTGGGGGCAACAAGAACATGTTCACAAAACCTATCAATGTCGTTTAATCAACAAGGATAATCTGGTGTTTTTGAGTTGATGCGTAGTGGAGATATCACTGTCAAATCAATTGACAGTAAGGAGAATACTTACTTCCTGGTGTGCAATTCTCTGTTATCCAATGGGAACGGGCGCTCACATTGCCTTTAAGGGCAGCCCAGAGTCAGCCGACACAAATGAATGCCGTGATTCCATGAGCGTCAAATCCCGCCGCAGATGTGAATACATTGCAATCAGTTGAAAGCTATTTGCGTCCCTTTATAAAGCTGAAGGAATTTAGGAGCGTCACAACTGCACGCCACGGGACCCTGACCAAGCGTCGCTCCTGGACGATTATGCAGTGAGACTGTGTTGGTATACTACGAAGCAGGATTTTCGCTTAGCCGGCTAACTTCAGGGAAAACTCCGGCTTTCCGGTCTTACGAAGCTGGTTCTCTTTTTAGCAGGCTAGATCTCCATGGTAACTTATGCTGAGCGGCTAATCTCCTCGGGAGGAGGTTAGGTTGCAGGCTAAGAGATCAACTCAGTGAAAGCACCGCCTGCTGACCAATCAGAGCTCCGTGTGCGGAGTTTAAAGCGATCAAGTCACATTACAGGAGAAAGGAAATTCAGAAAAACTGCCGTTGCAGGAAAGACGGCCGGCAAAAATCACAGACTGTGTGAACGTGAAATTGAATAGAATAGCAGTCTCCCATCTTCAGAGCAATCTGACTATTATAACATTAGCGTTTAGAAGCTTAATTAAATATCTGCCACAACATAAGTAACTGGATCAAAGTAACAGTACAGTCCGCGGCATATCACATCATAATGTATCATATATTTCCTTATCTGCGTCAGCTTCTTGAGCCGTATCTGGCCGTGCAACACTTACAGTGTCACATACTGTATGCAGAAGTATTATTTTAAGCAACATATTACGAAACACTCGAGTCAAATGTAATTAAAGTCAGATCGTGTCTTAGATGGGGCAGTGATATCATAAACCTGTTAATGTGCGCCTTCAAACACTTTTTCTTGTACCAGCTGTATTCACCTTGCAGGTGCAACTATGTGGCTTTTATCCTGGATAAAGTGTTTGAGTCATGGATGTTTAAAGTTTAACGTCTTCATATTTGTCTAATTATATAGTTGACTTTTGATTCAGGAAGTATGACGCGCTGCGCTGTCAGTACGCTTCTCCATGTTTGTGATTGGTCGAATGCTCCAAATACCACCCCTTTCATGTGAACCCGCACCTAACTAGATAGGACACGGCTGGCTTGAGCGATCCACTTGATAACCCGCGTCGTAGTACCGTTTAGCAAGAGTGCGTATGTTTTGGATTAGGCCAACCGGCTAACTCAAACATATCCAGGTTAGGTTGAACCAGCTTCGTAGTACAGGCCCCAGGTCACTGTGCTCGCCGCCCCTTTGTGTCTCCTGCGTTTGTGATTGTTTACCCCGCCCTAATTGATTCCACCTGTGCCCCTTACCTCATGTGTATATATTGTCTTCGTCTCCACCTGTCCTGTGCCAGTTCGTCTCTTCTCATGACTCGAATTACCAGCGTACCCTCAAGCCTGTGCCATGTTTGTTATTTTTGTTCCAAAGCTCCATATGGAAGTATTTTAGTTGGTCCTCGAAAGAGTGATCTTTTGTACTCTGTTTTGTTACTGTGAAATACCCAGTAAAGTACAACCCTCTGAGTTCACCCCTTGGTATGCTCTCACCACTAACAACTTGGCTACAGAAAATTAACACAGGCTTCTTCACGTAGAGTTGCTTGCCACAATGCAGCCTGATTGGGCGTTGATTATGTTTGTTGGTTCAACCCTAATTATCCCGGCAGTTTGGTACACATCTCCTCCCTCTGATTGCTGACGCATGTCACCACAAGGTAGCAAGGTGGACGTCAACAGCGACATTTCAAGTGCCACTAAGGCACCTAATGATCATTTTCAAGCCCTTCAGGCACCTCAGGATTTGATTTTGAGTGCATGTGTCATTGAATGGGGAGCTTTTTTTTCAACAAACACACACTTATTGCATTTTCATGAACTTGCCTATTCTTGAATCATCATTCTGAAGGATGTTAACACCGGTTTGCCTCTGAAGTGATTAGATAAGTTATTTTGCATTTACATAGGAAGTATCGTTGATTCACAAACATGCTTTAATTGAAGACTTGTTACATTTCAACCTGTGTTTATATTGTATTAAATTACGTAGGGTGTAGCAATTATGACACTGAATTAATATTAAGATAGATAGATAGATGGATATTATTTGATTTTATATAGCTGAGGGAAAAAAACACAGTCAAATCAACATAAACAGAAGCTGATATCGTCACATGAATTTAAGATTTGTGATAATAGACCACAGGAACTCGATACGACTAAATAATAATCTCATTTGATCTTGTAATATGTTATTGATTTCTAGGCTTTTTCAATTAAGCTCAGCCAGGGCAGGGATATAAACAGCTATCTTGTATCATAAAGAGACGATCAATGTGTGTGTGCCATTAACCTTGATGAGTCATAAACAAATAAGCGTGTCCATATGAATCATATTAGGCAAGAAGGCTTTGGAGCAAATGTATTTAAAGCTCATATTTCAGTGTCTGTCTATCTTCTGGTGTGTTTATCTTCAATGTTTTTCTTGCGTTTGAAGATTGATTGATTGATTGATTGATTTCTATTTTGGGTAAGAGAAACTGACATTGAAAGACATTGATGCTAAGTTAAGTAAGCAAATGAAAGCATAATGCACGGCTCGCCCTTATGTGGACCTAATTTT
This sequence comes from Gobionotothen gibberifrons, assembly GCA_943591055.1. NCBI lineage: Eukaryota > Metazoa > Chordata > Actinopteri > Perciformes > Nototheniidae > Gobionotothen > Gobionotothen gibberifrons. Next base: position 671,655 of record CALSBZ010045117.1, on the reverse strand, counting down.
AATACATGAATATACATACACTCATCAAATACATTTGTAACAATGTTATTACAAGGTTATTTTGACGTTATTATTGTCAAAAGGTTCGATCAGTTCCCGATTTGAGCCGTTCTGATGATCAAGCCTAAACTGGTTATATTTTGTGTAAATTGGGTGAACTACTATTTGTCATTTTGACACGGTGGTGCAAAGCAGACACCAGCAACCTGCGTCAGAGAACTAACAACTACATTGCGTGTCATGCACATGCAATGCGGGGCAGGAGTCCCTCCCAGAATGCACTCTGTAGAGTCAGGTAACATGATGAAGATCACATTTAAGCAGTGGTGAAAGTAGGGAAGTTGTAAACATGTGATGGTTTATGGAAATAATGTGTTTTTTTTTACTTTTTAACACCCACCTAAATCTTTTGATGGCTTGCTGCACATGGGTGCTAGCTTTTAGGTGATGAACAGGTGGCATTTAAAAAGAAAATGCTGGGGGGGTATTCATTGATTGCAATCTGCCATCTCTCTGCTGGATGCAACTAAATCCTGCACACTGGTCCTTGAAATAAAAAATGTGATTACTCATCCCACCAGTGCTTTAGGAAACCCATCACAGTAGAGGCTGTGACATCAGTAATTGCGTTAATACTGCGTTAAGAAACATCAAGAGTTGTTGCCCTTTTATAGAAGGAGTATGTTGGTCTCCCTACCTTCAAGATACATTCTGTGTTAAGCCCAATTTAAATGACTATATTTGAAAGTTAGCATTATTAGTCTTACATTTGATTAGCTTTAAAGGTCACCTATTATGCAAAATCCATTTTTTCATGTCTTTTATACATACATAGAGTGGTGCAGTGACGCGTCCTAAAACCCGGAAGTAAGCTGCACATGTGTACCTTCTGGTTCCCTCGACAAAAAAGCAATGCAATTTCTCCATAGGATTTTGGAAAATAGCTCAAAATAAGGTCTACCCTACTTTTATCATTTTCGAATAATAAATCTATCGATCATAAATCTATCGATTAGATTTATGATTCGATATAAAGATATTCTGAAAGTGTCAGGAAACAAGATTCTCTCTCTTTTTGTCCTGATCCATTTATATAAAAATTCAAATGAGCTGATAATATTTTGGCCACTTTATGATGTCATAATGGTTTTTTGGCTTGTGTAACCATTAGCCAATCACCTACCAAGGTAACCCCCTCCCCCACACACACCTTATCACCTGAATCTCCTCCTAGAGCACCATTGTGTTCTTTTTAACCAAATATCTCTCAGAGGGGCGTGGGGAGGGGCTCCTTATTTTCATCTAAAGTAAAAGACAGAGAATCAGCACTTTTGAAACAGGGCTGAAACAGAGGGGATTATGGGATGCTACAATGATCTGTTTGGTGTTTGGAGCCAAACAATTCAGAGACATGTTTGTATATATCTGAGACCTATAATATATTGATTCAAAACAGTATAATAGGGGAGCTTTAAGGTAATACTTATTCAAGCATTGCAGTACTCCATGGCCTCACTTATCTGTAAAAATAGTGCATTTCACGCAGACATAGACTATAGTGCAGCGTATTTGTCAACATTTGACACAAATCCAAATAATTCATAAATGACCTTGTGCAGTGCCGGTGCCTCAGTCCTCTGATGAGTACATGTCACAGCAAAGGCTTGTCTAATAAGTGATGCATTGGAAAGCCTGGCCAGAGGATCCCTAAAGCAATTCTTTTGTAATTGATGTAGCAACATAAAATGGCTCTCAGTGGGCCAGGCTGATTAGGTTGTTTTTTTTGTTGCCGTCTAGCCGCAGGCCTCTCACAAACAGTCACTCACCAGGTGGAATGACACCACACAGTCACATCCAATTATCCCATTAAGCCAGACCGTATTCTCGTGTGTCTCAGTGTGTCTTTCATCTCGTCTCTAAATGTCTGTTTGCAGTCCAGAAGGGTTTGCTTATTAATATTTAAGTCTGATTATGGGCTATCACTTGCATTGATGCACAGTGGTGAAAACAAACACTGACAGAGTTGATTTCAGAGCATTGAATGCAATCTATAATTTATTGTTGTGAAAACGCCCAGAAACTATTTTTCTCTTCCTCTGAGCCCCCTTATTTTACTTCACAGCACTCGCAGACGTGTGGACTCTCAGGACTCAATGCAAATGTCCTGATCCACGTACTCCGCTTACATATTATAATAAAGCAAGTACAGCATCATACATTATGAATTCAACATTGTGTTAGATGTCCATGCAGCTTCCCAGCAGTACTAAACCCATGCATGCCGCACTGTGTGTAGCATATGCTTTAGTAATCTGACATTAATGGTAATGCTCTGAAACGAGCACACAGTGTGCTTTGGATGACTTGTGAGCAGCATTTCAAGTCAAGTAACTGTGTTTTGTTGTGCTGTTTCACCAGAGTTTATCATGGTGCCCTGTGTGATTTTTGAAGGAATATTTCCATAATAAAAGTAGAAGTGTTGTCCAAGCCAGTCCCTCTTCCTTCATGCTGTTTCCTTCCACTCTGTGTGCTTTGACTTGCAAGGCCACAATTATCTTGTGTTTTCTAGGACATATCTTCTGTTGACTTTAGAAAGAGAAATACATAAATAAAACTGAGTTGACATTGATTGATTTTTTAAAAGTTGTCTGGAGTTAAATGGGTTATTTGCAAATCGGTGTTGCTGTGCTGATGGTGGTGCTACAATATGTTTTAATATGCTCATCTTAAAGTTCAAAATAAGGTAAAATAGCTTTAAAATGACAAGATACAACTTTTCAATGCTGCTTATTTGTCAATGCATGAGGGATAGTCCAATAATACAACATATACACTGTGGTGAAACACTTTTGAGAGACTTCTACTTTACTTGAGTATTTACATTTTTGCTACTTTGTACTTCTACTCCACTACAACTCATAGGTAAATTGTGTACTTTTACTCCACTACATTTATTTAGTACCTTCAGTTACTTTGCAGGTTTGGATTAATGATGTAAAATAAATCAACACAATTTATAAGCTACTCAAAAGTCATTCAAACTAGCTGCACCTTTACCAGCTTTGATAAACTCATTAATGCATAAATAATAATCACAACATAATATAATACATATCATTCTGAAAACTGCCAATCTGCTTATTGAGTATTGTTGGTACTTTAGGTATATTTCAATGCTCATACTTGTTTTACCTGAGTAACATTTTGAATGCACGATTTTTACTTGTAACAAAGTATTCCTACACTCTGGTACTTCTACTTTTACTTATGTACAAGATCTGTGTATTTCTTCGACCTCTCCATACAGTACATACAGTACTGTATACATCGTATAAATAATGACACACACATTTAAAAAGTACTATATTATCTTTTAAAACTCTTACATTGATGGTTTTTCAGAATAATCATTTATTTTTACAATAACAAGGTTACATTTACCAGATTTGTATAGCGTGTTTGCAATATGAACATTTGACGGTATACTATAACGAAAAATATATTCATAATTATTTATGATACACATTTTGTAACATGCCAGTATATTTTACTTCTATCTTTTTTTAACTTAATTTTACCAATTAACATGCATTTTGTGATATTCCTCCTAAAAACTAGTATTGCCATAACTGCTTTATCTTGTAATCTATTTTATAATTAAAACTGAAAAAAATTCTATTCAATTTAAAATAAGTTCACCCCAACCACCAAAACGTTTTTCCTTCATACTATCTCCCTCTTTCATTCTCTGCACATCCAAAGTCGATGCAGCCTTCTTTCTAATGAATGGCATTTATCTGGCACCCTGAGTAATGTCATTTTACAATACATCATAGCGGCTAATAAACTCAGGATTGATTTGTGCTTATACAAAAACACATCAGGCGGAAACCATCACATCAGTAATAAATTGATGCTGATCTGGTCCTGGGGACGGTGCAGCCAAATGCCAGGAGAATTTTATTTATTTTTTGTTTTTTGTCTTCTCTGAGGCTCCTCGGTGGTGCCATCGATCTCGCTGCAGCAGAGCCTTTTGTTCTCTGGAGTAATAAAGCAGCGTATTGATTTATTGGCAGGCGACAGTTACCTTTTGCCTCCTCCTCCTGTTCTCTGTTTCGTTTCACTGTCGGGTCCCTGGGGAGGAAAAGTTTGGTCGGTATGGAAGCTGTACACTTTGCTTCAGTACATTGCCCGTCTATACTGACAGTGACATTCAAGCTCTATGCACAAGTACATTTAATTCTTGAACCAGTGTTAGAAAGAAGTGTAAATATGTCTGTTGTTTTTCTGACTCAAATTACAAAATAGGCCTTGTGATGATCTCCACTCTTGCATTAATGATCTCCTTGGGTTGTCAAAACAAGAGTGAGCATCTGTAATTGTGCAAAATGCGAGCAGGAATTAATGAAGTGACAGATGTGAGAGCAGAAGCAACCTGACTCAGCTAGATATCAGTCTTACTAAAAGACCAGAATGCCACAACCCTTTGTTTTTCTCAGCTTTCTTTAGTCAGAGTGATGAAATGTCTTAAGTGTTCTCCAAATTAACTCCCTTGCCCTGTCTGGCTTCCTTCATTAAATGAGAGTTTCCCTCAGCGTTGATTTAAGACGTCCAAGGTCAACATCAGAGTACATTTTCTGCCGTTGGGTAACATTTCCCTTCAGGCTCACACAAAGCCCAATGAAAAACCCAAAGTAGCAGTAATCACAAACCGAGAATTACATCGAGCAGGATTACAGTGAATCGGGTGGGCTTTTCTTGCCTTTGATACCTGATTGACTTCTAAAGGTCAGAGCTTCTCTAATCAAAGGTTGTCTCCTCACACCCACTCACACTGTCATAAGGAAAGCTGCATTGAGATTAGGGTTGCAAAATTCCGGGAATTTTCAAAGATGGACACTTTCCACGGGAATTAACGGCGAATAAACGGGAATAAACTGAGAATTTTCAAAATTGAAGGTTGGCTCTTCATAGGGAACTTAAATATAGTTGGGGAAAGTATATTTTAGCATAATCTTGACTAAAACAAACAGATGCCATTCAAGTACACTTGAATATCCATGCCATAGCACACTGCTTACTGCATGGCTATTGAGACCACACAAAGGTTCGCAACAGGCTCACAAATGTGAGAGTGGAAAAACTGGTTGGCATTCGGGCAAACCTAAGGCTCTCTGAGCGTGACACAGAGCCATCCTCAACAAGGCTGGACAGTGACACTGAAGAGGAAGAGTTGGATGTTGATGAGGCCCAGGAAGAGCCCATTGACTGAAAGGGTTAGAAATGCAGAGGATTGCTTGAAGGAAGATTTGCATGTTTAATGGGACTTTTTGGAGGGAGAAGGGCTCTTTTCATTTAACATTTTGAATGGGACTTTGTGGGGATTTTTGGATGGGGGGGTGCATTTTTGTTCATTTTTTTAATGAGTGGGGTTGGGGGGGATGAGTAATATTTAACTCAACATTCCTGTTTTCGTTCTTCAATGAAACAATTCATTGTTCAATAAAATAATTAAAACTTGTTCTGTGCTACTTAAAAAAAAAAATGTAAAAAAAAAAACCAGTTGAAATGGCATGTTTTTTTGTTTAATTTTGCATCGAATATTTCCAAAATTCCCCAGCTTAACTTCCCATGGAAACTTTCCGGAAATTTACCGGAAACTTTCCGCCCCTTTGCAACCCTAATTGAGATACTGTTGGAATAAAACATTACCATAATGCATTAATAACATCTGCAGGACAGATTTCTCTGGTAATTGCAATATGAGCAGGATGCTTTTAAAAAATCATAATTATGGGTACGCTACCATGGGATCTTTTTATTCTGATGGAGAAGGACCACATATTGTAGGGAGGGCAGATTTGTTTTTCTGACTTCCATTTCCACTTCTCTTTGAACAATCTATATCCCTAATTACTCTCTCTTTGCTGATGTCTAAGAAAAGTGTTGGTTACGATAAGTATAATGTTTTAGTATTTTACTCCTGAGAGCAAGAATATGCAATGCAAATGTATTCATATAGCACATTTGAAACCCAAAAGAATATTACACAGTAACACAATTAACGTATACTAAAAAAAAGATTAGTTTGCTGTTTTGTGGTTTATGCCATTCCTGTGCACGGAGATTTAAAAAATAGTTTGCCAACTAGCTGCAGAACACTGTTTTTTGGACATTTAATGACTTCAAAGTTGGAACAAAGTCACCACACACTCTCACAAGCAATCTGTCACTCACTCTTCCTGACCTGCTCTTTTCATGGTTTGGTGAAGCAAACCGTGTATAATTGACACGGCTGTGTTGAGGAAAAGACATTCTGACATTTGCTAACACATTCCGGCACTCGCACATCTCATCAAAGTCTACTCATCCATGTACAGCCTTCTTCCAACGTAACTTTTGACATGACTTGATTGGAGGAACCGACACATTTATGTGATGATTTCATTTGTAACCTTCCCAGGTGTTTGACTTACCTTTGGTCTTCACTGTCTCTAAGGCACAGATTAGGGGCTTCATTTTCGACGTAGTGTACAAAGGCATCACAGGGTTTGATCAGTGAAAGAATTAAACATCCATGTGTGTGTATCTCATTAACAAAGAGTCATCTTGAGACACAAAGTGTCAGAAAATACAACCCTCTCTCCAGGGCCGTTTCCTCCTATAGGCGGACTGTACGGATGCATAGGGCCCCCGCGGCCACTAGGGGGCCCCCAAGCTGAAAGTTCAGGTTCAGCCTCAATATATTTGGGGAGAATTAAAGGTGGGGTAGGTAAGTTTGAGAAACCGGCTTGAGATACACTTTTTGTTATATTCCATGGAATGCTCTTAACATCCCGATAGCAATGAATATCTTAAGTGCTTTGACAACAAATCTATAAAAAAACCAATCATCTGAGCCGGCCCGGCTAAAATAACTGGATGGCCTACTTGCCTGTCAGCCTTCCATCTGTGCACAAACTTATCTCGTGCCGTCATTGGTCATGTGCGCGTTTGTGTGTGTTGGAGGAGGGGCTCTGTAAGGAAGTGGCAGATTTTTTCTTCTAGCGCACTCGTGCTGGTTTCTCCAAAATTATCTACCCCACCTTTAAAGTTAGACGTGTTTAATGTAGACAGCCAAGCCCCCTCCTGTGTTCGGTGAAGCATTATATTTAAAAATCAAATGTAGGATATAAACACAACTAAACTGCAATGATAGCAAAGCTGTGGCTTGTGTTTTTGGGGTAATAAAGCCCAACTCATCGTTGGGCTGTCACCCAATGAGTGACGTCTGAGGAAGATGAAAAACGTAAATTATATATTGTTGAGAAAATGCTGCATATCTTGCATTTGTTGAGGTAGAGAAGCCTTATTGTTTACCTTTTTAATATCATTTTTTGTATGTTTCAATTGCTTGGTTTTCATGAAATTAGCCTGTTTTCCTCTTAAAGTGTAACAGATTGATGCATCTCCACAGATCATCTTAAAGGCCTTGGAATCCCCCAATTGTAGTTAAAAAAAACTAGGGTCCCCAAACAGCATCTTGCATAGGGCCCCCAAACAGTTGGAAACGGCCCTGCCTCTCTCTTTTCCTCCCTACCCACATCTCCAAAAAACGGGGGTGCAACGGAGCTGATCCAGATTAACACTCAGCGCTGACCTGTACTGGAGAGAGTATGGGTAAAAAAGCAGGAAATAAAAAAAGGAACTCACCTTGTGGTAAACCTGCAAGAGAGAAAGCATTTGATGTTTGGAACATGATATGGCATTTAATAACGGCAGCATTTAGCTGCATCTGAGCAGAGTAGATGGCCTTCTTGCCCCAGACCTCACTGCTTGCCTTGCCGTGATCAAAAGGGGGCGGGGCCAGCAGAGAATCAGCCATTCTCTAACAGGGCTGAAATAGAGGGATATGAGGGATGTCTAAAATGCATGATCTGTTTGGTATTTTGAGCAAAACACATCATAGACATGTTTTTTATATATTTGTATATATCTGAGACCCATAATATATGCCTAAAAATAGCATGATAGGAGACCTTTGAAATAAATGAGAAGAAAGACAATGAGTATGCCCATGACTGATATAACCTACACAGCCGAGCCTTGCTGTTTACAGTTTATGTGCAGACCCTGTGTCCAAGGTCCTGTGTAAATGGACTGCTTTTAAACCTGCTAAGCCCAGAGCCTGTTTTTCAGGCCTCAGGCTCATGCCCAGAACAAATGACTATATATTCACTTCTAAAAGGGGTAAATTAATAATCTTTGTTCTCAAAGCAATGATAACCTGTGAGTTCAATGTAGAAAAGTCAGAATCAATATACCACGCAATTTGGAACAGCTGGAACAATTTGCAACGGAAGAATGGGCCAAAATCCCTCAAGAGACCTGTGCCAACCTAGTAAAGAACTTAAGAGCTTGTTGTCAGTTGTGGCTCAGAAAGGGTACACTATTGACTATTAATGGCCTGGGGGCTAATCTTTTTTGACCAACCCATTTTTCACTATATTTGATATAAAGCAAGCCTAAAAACATGTTTTATTTCACAAAATGTACCAAAGGCTACTAAATAGCACTGGTGAATGTTTGATTATATCAAGTTTTATCAATGCTGGAAATATTGGGAAGAATTTTAGGAAAATGTTCCATAACTCCTGGGGGGCTAATAATTTAGGCCTCAACTGTATCATGACTTAAAACTTTCATCAACAGAGGGTTATAAAGTTAGTTTTACTTCATGTTGTTCAGCCCGCCAACACTTTCCCAGACTGGTATGGAGATCCATGCTGTTGTGCTGTTGGCTGCACACAGTAATTACAAGCCATAAACCCACACTAAAAGACAGTCTGGCGCTTACATGGCTAGTATGCTCGCTATCAAACTTGTATTCAACATTTAAATCGTGAAAAGCTCTGATCAGGTTCCGTGAGTGGTGACCTTTGTATCAAATTCATCTTTTTATTAAACAGATATGTGCTGCTGAAGCTGGAGTGCATCCATTTGCAGAGTGCTTCGTCTCGTCACTTCACACTGACATACTGCCATTGGTTTTGAATTGGCAAACGTTGGTCATGACCTGCGTTTGAATGAATGGGGATGTTAAGGTTGAGATAACGTCAGACTGTATAAATGCACCTCAGCCATTGGTTATCCCTAAAATGTAAATGCATGGAAACTATTGTGCTTTAATAATATAGTTACGTTTTTACTTCAGCTAATGCAAATATTTGGGATATGGCAAATACACTGGCATTATGCTATTTACGTTATTAAAACAATTTACAAAGGTTAGGGAAAGATTGATTAAATGTTGTGGAAAAGACAACAACCAATTGGTGCAAAATGGCATGGCAAATAAATGCTCCTGTTTGCCTCCACACTGATACCACCGTTTACAACTTCTCTTGCATGTACATTTTAACAATAGTTGTTTGAGCTGCTGTGCACTCGGGTTGGACGGAAAGTGCTGTGTGCTGCCTGAGCTTAATTGGTATTTGGTCTCATCACCTTGTTGAAACTGGCCATGAAATAGAAGCAGCTCATCAGCAACACAATAGCAGCAGCTGCTGTCTTCTATCAGTGTCTGCACTGGATCTGTTTAGCCTTACTTTTGTGTGCACTCATATTTGACAAAGCTTATTGCCAAATACAAAGCATATATTTTTGTGTAAGTGCGTAGTGTGAGGCACAAATCACAACACAGCTGGTGTATATCGTCAACTTGATATTTGCAAAATACATTGCAGAGAGAGATCTTGCCAAACATTACCATTTCTCTCAATGGTCTTGAAAGTTTGAACAAATGGCTACAATCCTGCCCTCAACAATCATGTGTTGTATATGAGCGGTTCCCAAAGTGGGGGTCGCAAGACCCCGAGGGGGTGTCGCGAGATGATTACAATTTTAAAAAGTATTACAAATTAAAAAAAAATATATAAATATTTGTTATTATTATTGTTATTATTATCCAGTGTTTCCCACATAATTGTATTCTATTTGTAGGGGCATTTGTTTTTTGTCTAACCTTGCTTTGTGCAAGTGACAATTGTTGTCGTCTTCTCTGTGAACGTTTTTTTCGCCGTTCTTTTGCCATTTTGAGATTTAAATTTCCAGCGAAAGCTAAACCAAGAAGTGTTTTAGCACACCACGTGACGCATCTGAACAAATCACGTTGTCAGAAATTGACACCAGCAAATGAGATTTCGTTTTTTGGTTTAAGACCCCTTTGTACTTTCACGATTGGTTGCTGATACAAAGGAAATGACCATATTTGGATCCAATGAGATTGTGCAGGAGAGACGGAGCTTTCGAACGATACCTCTGATTGCATGGTGCAAACAGCGGTCGCGGTACTTTACAGGGGGGAGACATTCTACAGATGGCCAGTCCGCCCCTGGAAAATGTCTATGCACACGTTATTATTAATAATAATAATACAAATCCGGTGTGTCTCACTCATTAAGGCGCCTTAATGAGGGCATTAATAATAACGTGTGCATAGACATTTTTCAGGGGCGGACTGGCCATCTGTACAATGTCTCCCCCCGTTGACAATTCACTAACAACCCCCCCCCCCCCCCCCTCACTTGGGGGGGGGGGGGGGGGGGACACAGTGATTTTGGGGGTCGTGGGCTGAAAAGCCTAAATCACTTGTCTTGCTCTGCCCAGATTGCATCATTTCAATTATACACTAGTTTGCCTTTGGATAACAAGCAATGTTTAACTTAAACAGGGCTGTTTTTTCTAAAAGATGGGCAGATTTAAAAACTATATAAGTTGCCTTTGAAAGGGATATAGGAGAAATGTAGGCTTGTGTCTCAGTTGATTCATCATTACTAATGGAGGCTAATCAGTGTATCAGTTACCCCTCCAAGATCAGTGACAGCTTTAGATTGATGTTTGAAAAGACTGCTTACAGTGTATTCAATTACTTCATGAAATGTATGTAGAGAAAGCTAGCTAAATGAATGATGACAAATATTCCAACAGCGGGAATTTGTTATAACATGATGTTTTAATATCAATTTATCTACAAAATATTGACTTACACCACTGTATTCTTGTCTTCATGGAAAGTGCACTGTCACTAAAGCAAAATAACATATAAAAGTTACAAACAAACAGACAGTACCATTTTAATTTTACCATAAAATGTCCATTCATTTGGCACCGGTAGTTGCAGTAGAAATGAGCAGAGTCATATTGAAACAGGATGGTTCAACTTTTATGAATTGGAATTTGAATTTGTAATGAAGAATTATTGTGTTAAAGAGTTTGTTCTTGTGCGTTTTCTCGGTGATCCACCTCATACTCAATCATATAGCACTGAAAAAGGTTGCCACAAAACAGAAACCAAAACAACCCGATAAGTACAATCTTCAGCTGTCCACAGTCGGTTCTCTCCTGATTTACCCTACAGTTTGGTAATCCATAGACACACCCGTAAGCATCTCCACCCCACGGGCACTTCATATGTCCAGGAGTTCTCCTTGAGGCTGTGTACAGTCCCGACATCCCTCAAGTATCTGTTAACTGCATAACTTGGTGGTCTCGTAATCCATTGTGTTGGGCAGACGTGAGCTGAAAGCCTGTAAGGTGGCATGAATGCGAACCACCTCGCTTGCAGTCATTTTGAGCCGGTGGCGCAGAAGACAAGCAAACAGGTCCAACCTCTGTTGACCAGGAGGGGACAGCCGGTTCACCCGGTCTCGAATTTCCATCAGCTGAAGCATGGCAGTGTCCTGGGACCCTTGGGTGTACGGGTAGTCCAGCTGCAAGATCAAGTCACGGATCGCCTCCGGATCAAAGTGCATGCTGTAGCCAAAGACCTGGATGCTGTTGATCTTCATATAACCCAGGTTCCTAGCGGGATCTGCCACTTCTAACGGCTCGTAATATAAGCTGTCATTCACTCCAGTTTGAGTCTTTATCCTGCTCCGAAGGTAGATATGAATGGTTTCAAAGAATGTCTTCCACTTGTTGCCCAGCGTCAGAGTCCAGTTATAGCACTCGAAAGGCAGGTCCAACTTGGTGGCCTGCCAGTCTGGAAAATTGTTCTCATTTACAGGAATGTACCAGCTCTCCGAGTGGCTCCCTCCAAAGGGGTTGATGTAGAGGGTGAGGACAGGCTCCAGGGTACTGTTCTTTGTAAGGCAGATCTGGAGGGATACTCCCAGCAGCATGTGGACCATGTTGGACTTGTACTTGTTGCTCTTCAGCGTCAGCAGCATCCTCTTTCTCCACGATGGGTCAAACCAGCTGTTCAGTCGCATGTCATTGCTGATGAAGATCGCATGGACCTATCAGAGACAGACATGAAGACAGGATAGACTTACAGCACTCAAGAACACAGTGAATACATGCAGACGTTAATTGTATCAAAAAACATTTTGAAACTCGGATGTTAAAAAAAAATATATATCATTCATACGGTATGGTATATCTTTTTCCAATGTCTCATAACGGGACAAAATGCAATAAATCTGGCTAAAATAGAAACAGGCAGATTACAGAAAAAAACATGTTTTATGAAACTTTCGGAAAGGGTGTAGCACGTTCCAACTAGCAAAATTAACTTTAGTTGAAACACACTGAAGGTTTCTCAATTCTCTAATTTCCCCTCCTCGACTCCTCGGTCCTCCGGTAGTGACCAGGGGCCTCATTTATAAACAGTGCGTACGCACAAAAGATGAAGTACGCCAGTTTCTACGCACTGTTTGCGATTTATAAAAAACTAACTTGACGGGAAAAAGTGCGGTCCTTCACGCAAACTCTGACCCATGCGTACGCACTAAGCACAAAGAGACGAGAAACTGCGACACAGTTGGCAGAAGGAAGAATGGAGAGAAATATGTGGAAATAATACCATAAATAAAATGTTACCTCTCATGTATCATATATGAATAATTCATTTGCAAACATTGATTAAAGCCAATCTTAAAATGATTAAACAAACGCCTGTTTGAGACTCCTCAGTGCACACAAAAACATAACTTGGAGAAACAAATAAATACGGAAATGTTATTGATCACCCCTCGATTATGTTCTCTTGTTAAGAAATGTATTCTCATAAATGATGCGGTAAACAGAAGGATAGAATTACTTTAAACTGACGCTGTTTTGCATTTCTATAGGTTGTATAGATACGAGCATGGTTTTATATACTATCATGTTTAATCATGTTTTATGCCGTTCGCCAATAGACTTGATAAGTCGCTCGTAAAACACAGGAGGTATGGAAACTAAGAACACCATATGTGGTAAATTGTACAGCTAATATAACACAACACATTAGTTGTATTTCCTTTAACTGGTGGATTATGGATATATAGTTGCTGATCGACAGCTGGAACACAAACCACCAAATACAAAACAATAATTCAGATCCAGTCGTCATGACTCCACTCCGGAGGGATTCTCCGATCATTTCTTACAGTTTCTCATCAAGGGGGGGGTCTCCTGTCCCCGGTACAAACACACTGCCTGAGGAAGGTTAGGCTATGTGTATTCTTTTTGTCATTAACCTTTTTCGGACCACTTATTTATTTATTTTGGTGACGATCCGACCTCCATGCTGCTACTCTGGTTCAAACTGCATCCACCAAACAATGTGATTTGTCTTATCTCCACCTCCCCAAAATAACCTAAATCTGACACGGTGTGATATGTCTTTTTTAGCTGTTCTGTCGTCATTTCCTGCTATCTTCTTCATGCAGTCAGTCAAAATGAATTAATGAATGGGCGTTTCTTTGACTATTTATCGGCAAATATGGGCATTACATGAAGCCCTCAAAAGCTGCGCCGCATTTCGAGTTGATTGTGATATATAAAGGGAAACCGGCGTAGGACGTGCCGTACGCAAGTCCTGTGCCGGTACGCAGTCTTTTATGAATCGCAAAGTGTCGGTGCGTATTTATTTGCTTTGTCCTACGTAAGCAACCTTCCCACGCCAATCCTGCGCAAGGCTTTATAAATGAGGCCCCAGGAAATGGATTTCAGCGCACCATGTTGAAGGACATCTAATTTCTCTAAATGCACATCGAGGATCGAGCATCGAGGAGGCTCTCTGGAGGAGCTATAATCGAGGATACACTGATGGTTCCTCCGCGGCTCCTCCGCGGATGTATTTCCGGCAACAGTGATTTTTCAAAGAGTCGTGACGCACGGCCGGACTTATCTCAGCCAAGGACAGCTCTGCATGCATCCCCTGGATATTATTTTATCAAAAGGTCCCATATCATGGCCATTTCTACTGATCATAATTCCATTGTTGAGGTATACTAAAATAGATTTATACTGTGCAATTTTCCAAAATCACATTGGTTTCTCATACAGCATCTCTGTATAATATGTGTATTCACTCTCTGTCCTAAACGGCTTGTGAAAGCAACAAAAAGCAATAATCTGCCAATTCCCAAGTCAAGAATGACCCTTAAAGCTAACCTATTTATAATCAATGCACTACAAGCTGCCATGGATTTTCAGAACATCTAAAATGTGTTTGAAAAGTGGAAAAGTATGGGGAAACAATGAATTTCCTCAGTAGCCAGAAGGGCAAGACTTTTTTAATGCTGAGTTGCTCACATAAGTGAGTATATCCTCCCCAGGATACTGGTGTGAAAGACAGCTCAGCTCATGCTGACTTGATTTAACAAAAGGCAAAAAGAAAAATACCTCTAGCCTGCGGTCAGCTCTCTGCAGTAGGTAGCCCAGCTCCAAATCCTGGAGGTCCGTCTCAAATCCCAGGTAGTTCTCCGTAGAGTCAGCCACCATGGACCTGCAGGCCCCCTGCGTCAGGGCGAAGCCAGGGTTGCAGCTCCCACAGCGTGTGTGGTTGTCTGGTGCACAGGCAGCACAGGCCGAGCCTTCCCCAACGGAGCATGGCGGGGGCAGCTGACAGGGGCTGTGTTCGTATCGGCAGCTGCAGCTGTGGAGCTCCTCAGAGAAAGCACCAAGCTGGTTGTTCTCTGAGCAATACAGGAGGGACTGTATATGACTCAGCCAGTATGACTGAGACCTGCACCATAGAAAAAACAGGAGGAAAGAGAGAGGAAGAAGGGGAGTGTTATTGAACAGGGCTTATAGGTTGAGCTAGTTTAATAGGTTGCTGCTTTATTGGGTCCAGGAGACCTGTCGGGTGTGCAGACAGCTTGCTCATTAAAAAATAGAAAGCATCATCAGCATTATGTAAACCATGCAGCTTGCCCCAGAGGATTCAAGTAATCATGGTTTAGGTAAGGTCATAAGTGGATGTTTTTTAGATATCTACACAACATTTAAACGTTGTATTGGTTAGTTGAAAGCAATAATATTAAGTTGAAATAAAAAAGAATAGGTTCAACTTGATGCTATTGTTTCAACTAACCTAATACAATTATGTGGAACCTGTTGACATAATACATTTAATACAAAATAATTCTGTGTAAGTTACATAAACATTACCTCAACAACTTTTTCAATAATTTACTACATAGTACAATATGGTTTATAAGGTTATATAGGATCTCCAATCCTACTGGAATGTATTGGCTCCACTACGTTTAAATCTTAGTTTTAATGTCACAGCTACCTTTTGTCCTAGGATTGCATGGAAGGGTTTGCAAACATAACTGTTATTGAGGCAGGCTGGCCGGACATTTCTGTTGACTACCAGTTTTTTGTTGTATTAAAAAGTGAAGGTTATACAAGCAAAGAATGTGAGCACAAACCTCGGAGTTTGAAAAGGAACAGAAAGCCCAAGAGTATAGACAGAGAAAGTTGTCTTTGATCAATTTGTGACATAAATACTAGAAGCAGCTGCAGCCGCAGGGTAAATGACTCTCAGGCATGTAATTCCCCCATGTGGGCCCGAGTTTGATTCCCGTCTGTAGCACTTTCTTGACTGTGATCCCTTTATGCCTCTTATCCTCTTTGCTCGCTGAAAAGAGGGAACACACTGTACATACTTCTGGCTTTCCTTCCAGAAAAAAAAGAACCCTCTTTCTTTGATGAGGGTGTATTGTGGTAAACGTTATGCTAATCTTAAAATGTGTGCTGGATTACATATGGGGCTTCCTTCCATTGTATCCAAATCATATTGTGTGCTTGGCAGTTGGAAGCTAGTCTGAATTCAGAGAATCACTGATTTAAATATCAAACCCCCCTAATGGAAAAAGCGGTCATGGGAAATGATCCGGAAAGGCTCTTTCTTTCCATCACGCGCTACCTGTGGACAAGGCATTTCATCTCTGACAGCTTCAGTAGAGCAAAGCTGTCACCAAGACGAGACTGTGGCTGTATTGTTAGTTCCCCGGTGTACAGCCTTTGCCTACACTTCCTACAAACAGCTGCTGTAAATCACAGTGTCTTTGAACTCCTATGACGCTTTTATAAGAGCAAGTGATACTGAAAAGAAATCAGCCAAATGTACAGTGACTGTTTTTTAAATAAAACAACTCAGCCAAAGATTCAAAGGACACTCAATTTCTGTTTCTATCGATAAAATACTATTTAATAAAGGGAAAGATAAAAGGGGCCTCCCTTAGGTTGGTGGAATTTCAAATACAAAATATTTGGATTCCTTGACAGAGTGCAAGGTTTCCTTGAAGTAATGTACAATTATTGGCCAGAAGTGTCTACACCAAAATATTACACCCACATGTTATAAATAACCATGCCATTCCCAATCCATTGAGAACAATGATTTGGCTCTAAACAGCCTGCAGCTTGCTGGTTAGTCCTGGCTTTCACTATTTGGGAACATGGCAGGAATTTGCTACAAGAGCATCAATGAGGTACAATTCTGATGTTGGGCTAGGGCCTGTTTTACAGTTGGTGATCCAGTTAATCTAAAATATATCTAACAAGTTTAAGATGATTTGAGCGCTAGTCAACTCCACACTGGGCAAATCATTCTTTATGGACCTAGCTTTTCACATTGTCATGTTAGAACAGTTAGAAATACAGCAATGTCTAAAAACCACCACAATCATCCACAAACCAAATGGACGTATGTGTCAAGAACTGGGGGGTAGATATATTCTGGTTCACATAGCATATGTTAAGCTGGGATACACCTTATTTGTTTTTGTAAATAATATATTGTATTGTTTCTAATAATATTCATTCCTAATAACTTATATTGATCTTCTGTCCGAGGCAACAGTCAGTCAATCAGAAGCTTGAATCAAGTAAGACAAATCAAAGGAAGAAAATACCAGTGTCATGATATGCAATAATTACGCCTTCTGGCAATTTTTCCTCAGTGTAAAATCATGTAATTGAAACAGTGTAAGGCTGCTAAAATGAAATTGGTCTGATCTACTCAATCCCTTGACAAGTTAATTAAAAAGCTATTCAACTTTCCCTTTTTCATGTTTTGTTGTGAAATTATAATTGCACTCTCTTATAGTCAAAAAAAGAATTGAGAGGACTCTTCCAGTGAAGCATTGAACAACTTGGCATACATGCACACAATTGGCACCTTTTCTTGAAGCCTACACACAAGAAAGGCATTTTCTAAGCTGATTAAACCAAAAGTAGTGAAATCACTACATGAATGACAATATTCATTGTTATGCCTAATGGCAAAAGTTTGAGCACAAAGCGAGCTGTTCAGTGTTATCATTACCCGCCTAATAAAAGCCAAGCTGACTGCTGCTTCGACTGGCTTATTTGCTCATAATTGTCAGCGCGGAGAAAAAAGTTACCCCCAGGAAGCAAAATCAATCACATATCCCTCATCTATCTCAAGTGCCTCAAACAGGATTTTGAAATAAGAGTGAGGATTTTTTCGAGAGCTTCCGTTTCTCTCCAAGGCAAAACTGACAAACACCCCATTCTCAATCTCTTTCTTCTGAGTATGGATATATCTGTGAAGAGGGAAAAGAAAGGGAAAGCTTTATAGCTGCCATGGCGGTAATAACATAGATAAACACTGCCTGGGCGATGGCGCTCCCAGTTATTTTCTTGCCAAGTGTTTGGAAATATCAGCTGCGTAGATCAGAGATTAATCTGTGTTGTGACAATGTGGAGAATAACACAGATCGGGACTGAGACAGAGGAAACAAAGAAGAAGCGAAGAAACAGAGTGAGGGACTGGACATTGAATAGAGCGGTAGATGATTTATGTGTTGTAACTGACAGTAATGGTTGGATCCATCACCTTCAGCAATCAGGTCCACTGACAAAGAAATGTAGCCTGAGTGAATGTGAATTTCATTACATCTAAAGCAATAGTCTGAATGTTCAGAACATGTGTTAACCAGCATTTGTAAAACATTCAAAAGGACCTGTTTGTATTTATTTGATTGACTTTGCCGGCATGTGAAAAATGATTCGGTTTTCTGACAAAAGTCAACATTGGTTTCGCTTTAGGGCAGTATTTCCCAATTTAACCAACTTGGTTATAATATTCCCTAAACTAAACCCTAACAATACAGAGTTTGATAAATCCTCTAATATGCAGAAGAAGTGGTATTTTGTTGTTTACGGCCATTAAATAAAAGCAGGGAATGGGGTTGCAGAGGGATGTCATGGAGATGTCCAATGAAGTCCAATTAAAGGATGTCTTGATTCCATGAATATTTCAGGATCCAAATAAAGAATATAAAAAGGAAAGCTTGTGAGCAGTAGATGTCTGGCTTGTTATAATGGCATTTTACTGCCTTTCAACATGGGGCAGGATCTACATATTTCTTTGCGACGGCTGTAAAAAAGAGATGATGAATCCATACATGTAATGGCTATGCCACCACAGCAATGCCAGCTTTGTTACTTCCACTTATATCCCTTGATTAGTCTATAGAAATAACTGCAGGACTTGTTGATCAGTGGCTTTAGGCAAATCATTTCAGAATCAGTTATACACACATCAGTTATATAAATCAAACAGTAAGGAAAATGAACTTCAATACAAAAAGACATTAAATTAAACGCAAAATATAGGCGGCAGTAGGTTTAATGAAGACCAAAGTTGACATGAAATCATCAAAGCTTTGTCAAATTGTGAAAAAATATATCTGGCATATATAGTTGCAATGCACATAAGATGAGTGTTTCATTGCTCACCGTTCTCTCGGTAGGCGGACTTGGGGCTGGCGCTGACATCTTTTACTGAGACTGAAGAGCTTGAAGATGACTCTCTGGGCTCTACTGGAGAGGACTTGCATGCTGTTCTCCAGTTGCTCATAACGCCACTGGAACAAGTTGTCCAACGCCCACAAGTGTTGTATACCTGACACATTCAGGAAATAGTTCTGCGGAAGCCTTGAGTAGAACGCCTTGAATTCATCTGTAACAACAAAAAAGACACATATTTTACAAGGCGATATCTAATTGTTTTATTGGATGTTGACTTCCTCTTATGCAATATAAGGTATTTACATTATAAATGCTGATTCACTGGTACCTTAAACAGTATGAGTTGTGCTATTTTACTTTTACATATGCATAATGGTACCCTGACAGAAATGTTCTATCTACTGTATGTTGCCTATGTTGCCTTACTGTTTTTTTCTGTCCTGTGTTTATATCCTTTTTTATTTTCTGTTCTTTCATACCATTTATGTCAATGATTATCATACAACGTGGTGTGCTTAAAAACCTTTAAAGGACCACCTCAACGCTCAATGTATCTTTGGACCAGTGCTCTTTTGATTGTGTGATGCTATACAATGCAAAGGATGCAACAGATGTGTCATTCAGTTTGAGGCAATATATGCTTTGCTTTTCAGTTGCTTTTGAAGAGCCCTTTGAAATTCGTCAGACCTTTGCAGGCTTTTCTATTTGGGCTTGACATGTAGATTTGACCTTGAATTCTGGTACATCATCTAGCAGGTGGTGCTTTTAAATTTAACTCAAACTATTTGACTATGGTCAGTAAAAAAAAAAAAAAAAAAAAAATTAAAGCTTCCATAATGAATGAGATGATAAAAGACAATAGTGTCCACTTTAAAGCAGAAACCATTTAAATGGGACGTTTGTTCTTGTGACACAGGGTAACATTTATGTTTAAGTGTCATGAATAGAAAGACCATGATATGTTATTTTTTTAAAGGCTCAATATAACCTCACTGATTGGTTGACAGATTACTAATGACAGTATGACTGAAGCTATTTGTAATCGAATGTGACAATCATGAACGTTGTCCTATGTATCTCCATAAGGTTAACCTCCTTAATGTACTTTTCTCCTTTTACAACTGGCCAATGTGTTTATTATGTCAGAGACTTCTTTTTTATTTAAAATGAAAATTAAATATGATGCTTTTTTCACACTGATTATCTGCACTTATTGCTCCATACATGGCACATAACCCCAGTCAATTATTTTCATTCTGAATGCAAATGCCACATATTTTAACAATGAGTTACATAAAACCCTGAAAAACACTGCAATTTTTATTTTCACCTGTTTTTTCATTTGGTTCAAGGTTAACCAAACTAGTGTGGGAGTTTATATTTGAACTCCATCTTTTTCAATGGTCCTCCACTTCCTGGTATCTCCCTCTGCTGATAAATCAGCCGGCTAGAAGCATGTGATATCCCTCGCTGAAGGACACATCTATAACACTTGTGGGTGTCTGTATTCTGGGCACACTCCTGCCCTCTCTTCACACCCAGCTATTAAAACATAAACTTTAAAAGTAATTGCACTTAGGATCTTTTTTTCAAAAGCTAAGTAGTGGAAAAAAAGACAGACATTTTGATTTCACCCGAGTAATAATCACCAAGGCAGAGCGACCTAGCACAGCAATAATAACCAAACATTAGACTAAGAGCTTCTGCCTAAACTTTGTTTCCCCCTGTGATATAAAAAGCTGGACGGCAATAAGTGGGTTTTATGGCTGATTAATCTGCTCGAGACCTATTGGAAACTACCTGAGCCAGAAGCAATTCATTTATTGTATTTGTTTTATCCGTTTCTACAGTTCACTTCCTTCTATGCAAACAGTTTTCCAGAACTAACAATTCACTATAGGGTAGTTCACCTATAAATCACAGAATGGGGAGGAACATATATATAGGAAGCTTACTCAGATTTAACAGTACAGATAACACCTTTGAATTCCTCATCACTCCCTCTCAAATGTATTATTCCAAAGGTTTTTACTCCTGCATTTAGGATGAGGCATGCAACGTGAACAGAAGTACAAATCCATGATGGTCTTGCCTTTCTTACCTGACTCCTCAAACTCTTTATAGAGTATCCCCCATGTCTCTGTGATCCTTTCCAGGCTCTTTTCCATGGCTTGGATGTCCAAATAGGGACAGTTGCATTCTGGGAACTTGGGGTCACAATGGCACCAGCAGTCATTGTCCCTGCATACGAATTCACCTTCGCCGTTACAGGCTATGTAACTGAGAGCTGCCTTCACAAAACCTTCTCTTAAGTAGTCAGGAAGGATCACCTGCAGGCCTGGGAAACCAAGATTTACAATTGTCAAATGTGGGAAGTGACATTTTCATGACAATATAATGCTACCTGAACTAATTTACTTAACACAATCTCTTAATCTGTATGTTATGTTGGTAATCCAAAGTACATCTTTTCCAGAATCATCTTTAATTACACAAGAAAGTGGTACAAATTAGACAAACCTTGCAACTGGACTTTATTTTCAGGACTCTGAACCAGCACAGAGCTAACAGAGTCAAGGTTGTCATAGTTACTGCATCCAAGAGGACCTGTGCGGGTCTCCGTCACCTGGGCAACAACACACAAAAAGCTAATTTGTTAAATGTTCTGGTTAAATAATACTACATTTTTTAAATGTTGTTTCTATACATCAGATTCAAAATAAGTTTGATGGGAAGAATATGCCTTGTGTAATGGCTTTCTGTGTTAGGTTGAATCACAGTGGTTTCTGCATGATAATATGTACTTGTGAATGTCAACAGAAAATTGGAATAAAGATTGGTTTCCTTCTCTCGTTATTCTGCGAGAATGATACACCTTTTTTTTTTTGTCTAGTCCATGATTGAAGTTGTTTCGATTGACCTTTTTGCCACAGAGCAATTCCAGCAAAGCATCCGTTTTCACTTCATTTGCAAGAAGAGATCTTATTTCAACGCTCTCCTTTTTCTTGCTTTGACACGGCGGAGAGCATCTAACTGATTCTCATTTTTCTCTCTTTGTGGTTCTAGGACACCATATTTTGTTCAGCAATTTGTCCTGGTCAGGCTTGTCAGAGGACAGTTGGTGTAAAGTGACGGATGGATGAGCTGAGACAATGAGGGTCAGTCGATCAGTAACACAATCATAAAGGGCTGAAGGGCCTGGGTACTCAAATGATGCCTGTGTTGCATGCAGGGAAAACTGAAAGCTTTTTAATGAAAACCCTAATCCAGAATAAAGGGGTTTGATAGAGAAATAATACATATCTTCTGTGAATGAGAAAAGGAAATGAAGATAATTTGAGTTCAATTCTTCAGCAATAATATGACTATCACATTATAAATCCCTTGTTTCCCTCATGGGGTTTTCTAATGCTGATATGAATGTGAGGAAATGAGAAACAACCCCTGGGTTTCAGACCACATTAATATTGAATCCTTATAAGGAATTATTTGATATGCCATATGATATGCCATATGGCAAAAACGTTGACTGATGAGCAGAGCATTCAATTTCCGCTTTGCATAGCAGCTGCTATTCACTGTAGATACATTGTGTACAAATATGTAATAGGACATTATTGGCCACCTGTACCTTGGTACATGGCTGAGAGATTGAAGCAAATACTTGAACTGTTGCTAGATTTGTGCCTTTCTTTGGAATATTTTTGGTTTTATTTCATTATAGGAACTGTAATGTGCTAGAGTCCCAGGAGTATATTACCAACTAATTACTTGAGAGCAAAATACTCACAAATGATAAAACATTAAACATTTATTTGTTTAATTATAATTATTTATCCGGCATCCAACATATTGAGCACAAAAGGATTGTTTGCCAATAAAGGCTAGTGCCATACTGCCTGACATATTGACATGTTAAGAAGTGGTTATAGTTAAACTTCAAGGACTGAGTGGGCATGAGCATCTGTCTAGTGAGTCAGTTGTACAAAAATTGAAGATCGATGGTCTGGTAAATTATTTCATGTGGGTCTCTTGTAATAATCTATAGAGGTATTACATTTTCTTTCAGATTTTGGGTACATAATGGAATAACTTGTTTTGATTCCAACTACAATGCTAAACACGTGGGTGCAGCTCTGACTCCTGCCTAATATATGAACCTTTATATATATACAGGCTATGATATTAACTAGGAGACCCCAATGTTTATATATTAAGAAACACTTAAGCACAGGTGCATCTGTATTAAGGAGTTGCTGCCCACTGCCTAAAATAGTTTTAGCTCTTGATTGGTTTCTACCAGCTCCTCCGTGAACTATCATGTTTAAGATCTTAACATGTAATCAAAAGCTAGCTGCAATTCAGGTAGTGTGAATTTATCACAGCTTGTTTGGTAGAAATCAGGGGTTTCTTCACCCAAAATAAATGTTATTTACAGCAATGGGTCCCAAAACCAAAACAATGAGCTTCACTGGGCTCAAAAGCTGTAGATGTTGGTCATAATCACTGCCATTTGTGTCTGAAATGTAATACTGAGGCAGTGGTACACTACTTAAATAAAAGGTGTAAATGGTGTAACTTAAAAAGGTTTAACTGTTATAAAAGATTATCAAGTCAGCCGTCTGTCTAATCAGATCAATCAAATCAAATCAAGTTTTATTTATATAGCACATTTATAAACGATTTTTGGTCGAGCCAAAGTGCTGTACATATAATAAATAGCCTACAGTAGAGACACTTTACAGCAAATACAACAGCACAGTTTGTTCAGAATATCAGTATGAGAAAAAAAAAGAAAACTCTGAGTCTACTCTGTGATTGAGTCAGATCAACAACACAAAAATGCTTTTATCAACTGTGAATAGAACACAATGCAATACTAATGTTTCCTCATTCAAGTCTATAGTCTTTTTCATTACTGTTCAGACAGACTGACAAATATGGCCTCAGTCAGATGGGGATATTGTCATTGATTTAGTCAAATACTCAAATCGTAACAAAACTGATCCCTGACACTCTCGAACAAATGGGCTCATTACTCATTGTACAAACAAGCCGGCTTGATCCCAGACTCAGCTCTGCTCCGTGAATCTTTCAAGGGAGCCTAAATATCCACAACCAATCCCCAGCACACAACAATAGTAACAGGCTTTTCCTCCAAAATGAGCTTCAATTTCCCCTTTTGCATGGAGACAGCAGGGGGGTCTCCGCCTCGCCAGCCCTCTGTTATTCATACCTAAACTTGTTCGATTACAAATTCATGCAGAAAAGTGCTTAGTTGTATCTGTTCCGCTGTTTGGTAGGTCAACGTCCTGGGCAAGTAAATGCACAAGTGTAGAGGAATGTATCGCTCCTCTGACTCGCTTTTTACCAGCGATGGAGGTGAATCTCTCCTCTTTCCACTTCCTACCTGTCAGTTACGCCAGATGAGTGCCTTTGGAGCATGAAAGCACACTCTCTCTTCTTCTCTTCCTCTCTGTAGCTACAGAAAAACCCTAATTCCCAAGAAATGAAACAGACAAAAGCATCTTTCTCGGCACCTCTGATGCGCCCACCTTAGCTGCAAATGAAATACCCGACCCTCCCTGAACACAATGTTGTGTGAGGATGGAGCTTTGATATAAGTGCAGGAAGTCTGATTCATGTTCTGCTACAGCAGAGAAAGCTACATTTTACAAGCCCACTGCAGCTGTTTTTTCGAGGAATGAAAGAGACAGAAAGGAGGGTCATCCTTCGCTCCGTAGCCCTATTAACCCCATGCGGCCTGAAGGTGACACCGAAGGCAGAAACCTGTCACAAGCTGTGTCTCACAAGATTCATTTATCTTCCCCCTCACCATATGTGCTCATCACGGAGCTTCCTCCGGACTTTATGTGCTCACGATGGGCGAAGATGATATCTCATCACAAGCAGGCTGATAAAAAGCGTCATCTCCCATTTAATTTGTATCACCATAGTCATTGTTTTATAACAAGGAAATAATTTCCTTCTGGTGCATTTTTCTACTGTGCAAATGACACCTGAATGCAACAGACACATTTAAACTCTGAAATTGAAATTGTTTATATTGCGTTCACTCACAAAGAGTTTAAATGTATTTCAAGACTCACTTTATTTATTTGGTAGAGCAGTGTTAAATTATGTTGATTTTACTGATTATTTGCCTTCTTATTTGATGTGAGGTTATTGTATATTGAACATTTTTATTTACCTATGCCCAGGAAGTTCTGTTTTTTTTCCTTTTTTTTCTGTCTCCTTGTCTATTAGCAAGATTATGGAAATGTGTCTAGCCTGATTGTTATGAAACTGGATGAAATGTTGTCCAAGGGAAAACAAATAAATAAGGGAGCTGATGACATCGAGTATACAGTTACCCATTGCAGGAATAGGCATTTGTGCTCAATAATTATAATTATTATGAAGAACTGGGAACATTTCTGTAACTGCAAACATGTTGTTTAAATGCTTTGAGCAATAAAACACATTTTCTTTGTAGCCTCTATGTTGTTTTCAATTTTCCAATAATCGTTCATGCTCATGTTCATCGCACTTCAAAGTCGGAAGAATGACTTTCCAACTTGGGAAATGGGACCATCCGAGGAGCATTGAACGCACCATTGGCCTTGACGGAGGACTGCGCTCTGCGAATGCCTTTTTATGTTATAGTTAATATATATGTATTACCTGCTAGGTATTGCATTGCAATGTTATCACCAAAGAGAAACACAAACAATGTCGCTACAATCTTTCTTTATTGCTAATATGTCCATATAATTCCCTGTTGAATGAGGTAAAGCCTTACATTTGGTGCATCTACTGTACCATGGTCTCTACAGTTCCCTAGCCATCATATAATGTGTAATGTAGCTTATATAGTTCAGATATCCTGTAGTTTAGGATATAACAATATGTTGTAACACTTCCAGCTATGGTCATTTCGTTCTTCTTTCTTTCAAAGAAGGATTTCATATAAAGCTCTTCTGGGCAGCTTCCCATGTAAGCAGTTGGCAGTTGGCAGTGAGAGGTACATCTTAAATCCTTAAAACCAGAAATCATACACTTTGATTTTGTAGATTTTCATGTTCAGAATCAAAGCTGGTCTGCCGCTTTTTAACTGGGATAAAAAGAGGGACATGAGCAGAAGGTCTTATGTTTGTTTTTGAATACAATCTTTTTGGAGAAGAGTGTATTCAAGAGCATTTAAAAAAGTATATATTAGTCAATTAAACTCCAATGTAATTCGAACAATATTAATGGGCTTCATTATTTCTAAATGTTACCTTTTTAAGCTACCTTGCTTATTCAAAGTCTGTAAACACTGAGATTAGATTACTTTTGAGTCGGCCATATGTCTCCAGTAGATAAAGTAAATGGTATTTTAACTAAAATAAACCTAGTTTGGCTTGGTACTAGTTACATAACATGATTTGCAAAATCTCGCAACCGAGTGTGAAGCGGCTGGGATGAGGATCAGCACCTCCAAATCTGAGGCCATGGTTCTCAGCAGGAAACCAATGGACTGTCCACTCCAAGTAGGGAATGAGTCCTTACCCCAAATGAAGGAGTTCAAGTATCTTGGGGTCTTGTTCTCGAGTGAGGGAACAATGGAGCGTGAGATGGGCCGGAGAATCGGAGCAGTGGGAGCGGTACTGCAGTCGCTTTACCGCACCGTTGTGACGAAAAGAGAGCTGAGCCAGAAGGCAAAGCTCTCTGTCTACCGGGCCATTTTTGACCTATGGTCATGAAGGATGGGTCATGACCGAAAGAACGAGATCGCGGATACAAGCAGGGTGGCTCCCTTAGGGATAAGGTGAGAAGTTCAGTCATCCGGGAGGGACTCAGAGTTGAACCGCTCCTCCTTTGCGTCGAAAGGAGCCAGTTGAGGTGGTTCGGGCACCTAGTAAGGATGCCACCTGGGCGCCTCCCTAGGGAGGTGTTCCAGGCACGTCCAGCTGGGAGGAGACTGAGGGGTAGACCTAGGACCAGGCGGAGGGATTATATCTCTTCGCTGGCCTGGGAGCGCCTTGGGATCCCCCAGTCAGAGCTGGTTGACGTGGCCAGGAAAAAGAAAGTTTGGGGCTCTCTGCTGGAAATGCTACCATGCGACCCGACCACGGATAAGCAGGAGAAGATGGATGGATTTGCAAAATGTGTATGCAAAAAAAGTTTGTACAAATATCAAAGACATGGTAACAAAAGGTTGTCAAGGACGTAAGTCAAACAGTTATCGACCAAGACACTCAGCCTCTTGAATCTTTACCATCTCAGCTTATTGTCAATGTCTGCATGATGATATTGACTTGATTTTGGGCTGATGAACAATAGAGATACATATTCAAAGGCATTACCTTGATGGCAGTTGAGGCGATCTGGATGTGGTGCAGCTTGCGCAGAGTGCTCTCCCTGTCGATGAAGTAGGAGGCAGCCAGCTGGTGCAGAGCCTCCAGAGTCACAGTGGACGAGTTTCCGGAATAATCGCTCACCTCTGCTTTCTTACTCAGTTTCCTCTTGTCCACAAATATCGTTAAGGCCTCTTCTCCTGCACAGAAAACGTATGATTTCAGTAAATTGAGATTAAAATGTGTAAAGTGACATAATATAGTGTTGCTGATGCGGGCTTCTCCATGGCTTAAGTGTGTTTCTCCTCCTACATAAACACAAATAGTTAGTGTCTTAAATAGGCCCTATTATGCTCATGTTCAGGTTCATATTTGTGCTTCTACTGTGACATGTTTACATGCTTTAATGTTCAAAAAGGGCTTTATTTGTATCATACTGCCTGTACTGCAGCACCTCTTTTCACCCTCTGTCCAAAACCATAGACCAGTTTGCTCTGATTGGTTAGCTGACCAGCTCTGTTGCGATTGGTCCACTACTTACAGATGTGTTGGAGATGTACCGCCCATTAGCTTACCACCTACAATGTTTTGGAGCACTAGCCAAGTGTAATGGTCTTGGAGTGATGTCACTATTTTACAGAATACAAAAGTAGTAAACAAAGGAGTCCAATCAAGCCGTTTCAGGCAGGGGGGCGGTGTTTGGGAGAGAAACTCCCTCTGGAGGGAACTTTGGGATTCAAGCCTTTGTCGACCATTTACATGCACACAACATGTATAACACACTACAGGAAAACCTCAAAGAGATATAATAAGGCATCTTTAAGTGTTTTAGTGGTAGTTGTTTTTATATGTTTGCCCTAAAAGCACTCATTGCTGAGATGTTTATGTGCTACACTTCCTACAAAATACAAATATGTCAATTAAAAAGCATTTCAACTGTGTCAGACATTTGATTATCAGTGTCTAAAGTTCAAGTGTCAGCATTTTGCAATATTTTCATTACTGCTAATGATACCTTACCTTTTAAGTGTTGAATGTATAAAGATTAAACCATAATATCACATAACATTAACAACTGGGTCCTGCTTTGCTCCAGTATAATCTTATATACACACACACACACATATACACACACACACACACACACACACACACACACACACACACTTTATTCCAGGTGGCCAGCAGCCATACAGGAGCCCCTGAAGCGCTATGGATACTTGACCACAATTAGAATAAGCCACGTGACCCATCAGTAGCCTTAGATCACAGCAATCAGTCTAGGGGCCATGGTGCAGCACACACTCTTTGCTTGAGAGTCTCCAAGACACTGCACGTCATATTCCTCATCATAATGCAGCGTTAATGCTATATGGCTATTTTTTCTGCCCACTGCCTCTCTTCCTCAGCTGCTGAAGGGCACCCTCTTGATATCAGAATCTATTTATTAATTTCATTAAGTCCATATGTTTCCGAACATAGAGGCTATCCATTGAGAACCACAGAGGCATATCTCTGGCAACAATCCAAGGCAAACTCCTCATTCTCCTCTCTTCATACCACTAAGTGCTGGCTGGGAGCCAGTGTGTGTGTGTGTGTGTGTGTGTGTGTGTGTGTGTGTGTGTGTGCATGTGTGTGTGTTTGCGTGTGTGTGTGTTTGTATGTGTGTGTGTGTGTGTGTGTGTGTTTGCATGTGTGTGTGTGTGTGTGTGTGTGTGTGTGTGTGTGTGTGTGTGTGTGTGTCGTGTGGGGGGGCTGCATCAGCTCAGGAAGCTGGTTCTGGTGCATTATATACAGCCACTCACAACTGCGACTTTTTCCAAACCAGGACTCAGTACAAAATAATTGACAAGTGTTGCTCTGTAAAAGCAAATCGGATCTGCAAGACTCGCCTCGACCTCTCTGGCATCTTGAATCTTTTTTGTCTGTTCTTTTTTTCTTCACATAGATAGAGGAACAACAATGTGAGTGGCTGGTTTACTGGTTGAACATGTATTCCAACCTCCCTGAAGAGCAATATCTGTGCTGCCAGTGCCACGTTATGTTGCTATCATGAGTTATTCAGTTACTATGACTGAGTTTGGACATGTCAAGGCTATTTATATGTGAGGCCTTGGTTAGCATACTCTAAAAGCTTCTCTAAACATAACATGGAATCTCAGGTCATTCTGAAAATTACACATTTTCCCTCATTCTGGAATACTTTCTGATTTTACCTGGGTTCTATAAACTTCAGCTCAACCTTTATTTGCATCGCGTCTGTATTGACTAAGCATGATTATCATCATTACATCCTTTTTACAGGGTTCTCATATTCAATCAAATCAGTTGAAACATTTCTAAATCAACCAAAGACAGTTTCCAACAATTATTCTTAATTATCTAGCTGGCTACAGATGATAAAATCTGCCAACGACGGTAACTATTGCATCAAGAATGGTAGTTGCTCATTAATGATGATAATGACACTTATAATGATAGAGCTGCTTCAGTCTTATTCTGCCTCAAATCAAATGCCTACTGTTCCAAGGATTAGTATGGTTTTTGACTGCCTGTTATTGGTAATTGTGAGCATTCATGTGAGCTAGAATGCAAGGCTTGAAATTAAAAAGTAAGCGGTGGATGGAACAGTGAAAAAACACATTGCTGGTGGAGTCAGTTTATTCCAAGGGTTCGATAAGTTACCATGAGGATATCTACTGTAACATTGTAACACATCTATACTCAGAACAACAGATGCTTTGTTTACCTCCCAGTGTAGCTGACAACAGGAAGTGAGTCCCATACTTCCTGATCAGGTTGTCAGTGATCATCTGGGTGGTGGGCCTGCGGCCTAAAAGTCGAATGTTCCGGATAAATTCAGGAGTCAGAGGTAACGAAGACTCCAAGAAATCTCTCCTCTCCACTGCCAAATTGTTCACCTTCCATCTCCCAAACTCCCTGGAAAAAAACAACATGTTCAATATGGAGTTCGGTTTTGAGAACTGCAATAATATGTACATTATTAAGTCTAAAAGTAACACAACAACAAGTAATGTATACACCAACACAGCCTCACAATTACTAGTGCCAGCTTCTTCAATCTGAACTGTATTTGTCTAAAAAAGCAATTAATTTAACATAATCTTGAGCTTAACATTTTGGGGATTTCGTTAGTATAGTTTAATAATACAACGTTGAAGTCTTATTAAGAATATTCCTTTTGGCAGGGTTAACACATTGGAGGTGAGTCTGCATGTCAAATTAAACTTCTTATTATCTATATAAGGACATCATGTAGGTCTATTTTTTAGCTGAAGCTGCATTTGTAAGTACAATAAATGGCTGGAAGAGAGAGACAGAGAAAAAAGGACATGGAAAGAGTGTGTGTGAGAGAGACGCAAATGTAATTAATTATGTCACTCTGTGCTTTTGTGATGTAAGGAATCCCTCAACCACGCTGACACAGCCTGAACTAAAGCAAAGGTGAATTGATAGAGAAAGGAAAAGGACTACGACAAAATTGAGAAAGCCAGAAAAAAACTATAAAAATAACCTGGCATCATTTGAAACTAGAGAATGCAATTCCTGAAGAAATTGCTTGTGGGAATGCTTTATGCTGAAAAGCTGATGCTAAACTGCTATGCTGAAATGTAATGTGAAAGAAGAAAGTGAAGAATTTAGATTGAAATGATACATGAACACTGGGTGCTTGAATGTGTGATGAGAGAAGAAAAGAAAGTAAAAAGGCTTGGAAAAGCAGCAGAATATTTGAACTGCAAACTTTTGAACTAACTTGATGGCGAATGATCTGTCGCCATGCCAACGGCATTTGATGACACCCCATAATACGCGCTTAGATGCGTTGATGGCTGCATCGTTACCAAACCTGTGAAGTTTTGGGCCGTTTGGAGCATTTTCACTGAAGTTATGAGAAAACCGTGTCCCGTAGATGTCTTCACGGCTGGACTGTTAGCACACATGTGAAGTTTGAACACTTTTTGAAAATGTTCATAGGAGTTATAGCGACATCGTCTTTTATGGCGAGGGATACGTTTCCATGGAAACGGCTTATGATAACACCCCACAATTGACCTAGAGCTGTTGAGGGCTGGACCGTTAACCATTATCTGAAGTCTGGTGCTGTTTTGACCCTTTTCATAGGCATTACGACAACATCGTGTTTATGGTGAGGGATGCGTTTCCATGGAAATGGCATATGGTGAGATGTCAGATTTGACGTAGAGCTGTTGAGGCATGGACAGGTGATATACAGGTGAAGATTGTGGGACGACCGGACCGTGTCCATTGGAGCTACAGCGACATCGTGTTTTATGGCGAGGGATGCGTTTCCATGGCAGCAGCCTATGGTGAGATCTCAGATTTGGCGTAAAGCTGTTGAGGCATGGACCGGTGATATACAAGTGAAGTGTGGGGGGCGATCGGACCGTGTCCATTGGAGTTACAGCAACATTGGGTTTTATGGCGAGGGATGCGTTTCCATGGAAACGGCATATCAATACACCCAATAATTGACGTAGAGCTGTTGAGAGCAGGACCATTAACCATTATCTGAAGTCTGCTGCTGTTTTATGGCGAGAGATGCGTTGCCATAGTAACACCACATTACGTAACATCAGATTTGATGTAAAGCTGTGTTAACCATTATCTGAAATCTGCTGCTCTGAGCATGTCAGTTGGAGTTATGAAATCATCGTGTTCCATGACATATATATGATATATATATATATATTTGAGCTAATGACGTGTCCAGAGATCAAAGGTTTCCATGGTGATGTGCAGTAATCAGTGAGAGGAGAGCATTTTCATTGTTCCGAATGAGAGATAAACTTCTTACATGTGAACGTTTTGTTGAAGAACCGTAACAGATATCGGTGACATTTCTAGGAACTTGAGCATCTGAAGTGTACTTTTTGTGTACTTTCGGGCTAATAATGTGGCTGCTGTGGTGGGGAAAGATGAGGCTGAATTTACAATGGGGTTTAATGGAGACATGTTGAAAGTTGTTGTCACTTCATGCCCTCAAGAGGTATTTTGTTTAATTATTTTCTAGATGTTTTCCTATGTTTGTCATGAAAAATTATGTCTCAGGAATGTAGGGTTTGGGAATTATGGCAGGTTTAAAAGAAAATATGAAGGCAAAATTAAATCTGTCCTCCACTGTAGCTGTGAAATCACACACTCTCTTCCAAGGTCTGAACAATGTTTAATAGCTCTAAAAGTATGAATCAGATTTAAAAGTAGTGTTAGACGAATAATGTCAGAAAGATATGTAACATTTTAAAGTTGGAATGAGGTTTCTGAGTGAAAGTATGAAGGAACAGTTAGCAGTTGAAGTCGCATGAAGATTTTTCAAGTCTGAAGAGTTTCTCCATTGACTCCATGTTAAAAATGTGATGGATTATGGGATATATCTCTCGAATTATGAAAGTTATGAATGAGAAAAGTAATAGCCATCGATTCCCCCCTGAGCTGAACGTTTTGATGTTTGAACGGAGTTTCTGCGATGTGGAATGTGGGAGCAGAAGAGGCGCAAAATAACCCGGCGGAATAATAAAGAATTTCGTGCGTCAAAGAACTGTATCAGCATTCCCACTAAACTATGATTGTCACCTGGGACATAAATGTGTTCCTGCTACACAGCTGACAGATATTTTCCCTAATAGCCCATCATGACAGAGATATACATCGGAATGGATAAAGAACAAGGTGGTACAAGAAATGGCCCCATTGGAATGGAGAATGTCTTCTGTAATGAGAGAGATACAAAGTGGGAGCAACAAATTCATAAAAATGAAAGCAGTGCGAACAAAAGACTGTCAGCCTTTTGTTGCCTTTCCATGTTCTTCTCCTTCCTTCTGACAACTGACCTCAACCTTAAGTGCTGTGCTTGTATGAATCCCTAATGCTTCACTGATTATAATATATCTGGAAATGTTCATATTTGATTGCCTGCATGACATATTTCACAGCTTTAAGATGATAACAATGCTATCAGCAGGAAATGAGCTGAATTTTAACATAAAGCATTATGTACCATAGGCAATATTTTATACGTGCCTATCTCAAGTAAATGTGAATTTCTCCCTTTATGTACAAACTTGGCACATACATTATGAAAAGAAAGGCATTGGCAGCATAGAAAGCTGAACTCTAGCAACACTCGAGGAACCAAAGAATATGGATGTTCAATCCTAGACCCCTACACACATTCTCTCTATTATTATTTGTACAAGATTTGCCCAGGGAAAAGCTCTTTGGACTGATGTTACATTTGGAAGTGCTTTGACTACATACAAAGTTATTCTACTTCAAAAAACTTCAAGGTATTCATTGGAAACTTTCCCTGTGAAATGACCTTCACAGATACTTGTGTGTACTGCTTGACTTGCAGTGCCACACTTGGTTTAACAGAGAGAGCTTGCTATGAATTAAAAACCTGAATGTGTTTTGTTTGTCTGACATTTGGCAACAGTACACATTGTAGTCTCAGGGCATTGTGTTTTGAGGAAAAAGCTTTGCAAATCAAAGAAAGTAACTTATTGTTTTTGAATATCAATTCAAAGCAGTTCAGTTTACTGGAATAAAACATGCCAATCTCCTTCTTTGTTGTTTGGATTCAGAACAAGATTGCCCAAAGACATTTAAATGGTTAACCTCTGATAGTTTATTTTCATCATGTTGCATTTACGGCAGCTGGAATTTGAACACGAAATACATCGGGGACTAACGATAGCTGAGAGTACCCCATTTTATCATTTTATTTTTGATCTAAGACACTAATGACTGGAATGTTTTGGAGAAGCCCCATGAGTGTCAAGTTAATCACCAGAGGAGCAAAAGCAGAGATAAAACTAACTCAGCAACTTGTAAATGGAGGCTGAACTGTGATTACTGACAGGAAATGCTTGTTGCGGTACTATACAAGACTGAGACTTAATATCTTTCTATCCACTGGTCATTAGTTTTCCATTTTTGGTCATTAACTTAATACTGTCAGAATTTAAATGTTATGAAGGCCCAAGTGGAAAAGTTGAAAGATGACCAACATGATTACGATTCACAATAACAACTCAGTGGGATAACAATGTTAATGTTGCAAATTGCATGGCCATCCAAACCGCAGTCTTCACCGAGAATTACAAATGCTTCAAGGAAAAAGGGATCAAATCTTTGAATTCATATGAGAAGTTAAAACTTTGATCTAGTGGCACTACAGTACCAGTCAGGATCACCAAAGTCAGTATGTTTAATCCTTTAGTGACCATCTGGGTCTGTAAAAAATTCAACCAATAGTTGGAGGCGTGTGGCGCAGTGGATAGAGCGTTGGTGTTCGGATCAAGGGTGCACAGGTTCAAACCCCACTGCAGTCAGCATGTTGTTGTGTCCCTGGGCAAGACACTTCACCCTAAAATTGCTCCTGTGGGGATTGCCCACAGTATTGAGTATGTAAGTTGCTTTGGATAAAAGCATCTAACAAGTAAAATGTAATGTAATGTAGTTGTTGAGATTAAATGGACTGTTTTTATATAGTGCTATATCAAGTCTTGAAGTCCCCTCAGAGCACTTTATATTAACAAGTCATCATTCACCCATTCACACCCCATTCATATACTGTAGAGCAATGTTCCGCTTGCTCAAGGATACTAACATTAACAAACATTCACTATTGGCAATGCCATCTGGGAGCAACTCTGAGTAATGTATGTTTCCCCAGGAAACATCAACATGTTGACTGCAGGGGCTGGGATCGAACCCACAACATTTTGATTGACAGTGAACCCCACCTCACCCATAGTCGCCGAGTTCATGGTAAGTGTTCATTCCTATCACTAGAGCTCTGCCAAGAGCATGGCTAAAAATGCAATATTTCCAATGAACAAAAATGTGATGTACCAACAACACACTGTGAGGGAGCCACATGGGAATCATGTACATTGTTGAACAGAAGTGATACAATATATAGTCATTCACACTGTGAAGGCCCTTGCTTTTGTTTCGTCAAATATGTCCTGCTAACAGATGCACCTAACCTTTTATGGTGAGGTCTTCCAGACACAAAGTGCACATGTACCCAGGAAGCTGTTTAGCCTGGTCATTTAACTCAATGCCTCTCAAAGTAAAATTCAATGAACTCATTTAGATGAAAGTGCTTCCACTTGCCCCAAGGAGCCAAAGTTACGGCTCATACTCTGACAACTGCTAACCTGCTGTCATAACAAACTGGATAAAATAACCGTGGGCTGAACTCCTTGTGACTTAAGCAGAACAAGATATAAAATGCAAGGTCGAAACTGTTTTTTAGCATAACATTTTCTCTCAGAAGTGAGCATTCAGTTTAGGACTTCTGGGTCTGTATCACTGCTTTGCGATTAAAGGCCATACAATATGAAGATGTTTTTAAAGTTGACACCATTTATTTATACTTATCAATTACATTTTAACAACAAATAGATGAATTTCACGACTACTGGCCAGAGATTAAGATTGTGATACAGTCTCCTTAAACCTAAATGTAAGAAAACTTGTGTCGAATAAAGTTTCCAAAGCTATTCATAATCTAATTTCCTAGGTTGCTTGCTAATGTTTCCAGGGAAAAGCACTTAGTCAAATCTGACATACATAGAGTATTTGTCACTAATCTACAATGATTGTTGCTCAATGAACACATATTGAATGTTAAAAGGATGCTAATCATGTTACATATGCAGGCAACAAAATACTTTAACCTGCAGCTAAATTTCATTTCTCGGTTAGTTCACAAATTCTCCTTTTTTTTGTATGTACCTTAATAGAATACCTACTTAAAGAGACGTAAATTAAAAGTCTCAGCACATAATACGAACATTGCTCTTTAAAATTCTGTGTGGCCAACTGATACAGAAGATAAATGTCATGACCTCCAAGGAGAGACACTAAAAGAGACTCCATTTCAATATTAATGATGAAATTCACATTTTCTCCACAACCTTTGCCAACACATTATGCCATCTGAGTCCTGCCCATTACCTTTTCCTTTCTTATGTTCACAATGCATTGTTATCGTTGCCATACGTTATATATGCGTTTAAAAGTATGAATATTTGCAGTTGTTTTTTATGAATACAGTCAATGGATGGATTTATTGGTAAAGCCTGGCTTATCGGTAAGTTCTTCATGAAATGTTTTTTAAGCAAAGCAAGTGATCTCTTTCATCAGCTTAACCACAGTCATCAGAGTAAGAATAAAGGCAGTTTTATAATGTGTTGATAAGTATTGGTTCAAATCAGGATGCAGACGGAACATTTGCTCAACAAATAAGAAAACCCACCCACAGAGAAAAAACCTGTTTCCCCATCTGTAACAAGGACTAATACATCTGTCTCTGCTAAATGAAAACACTGTTTGAAGACCATAACTAGCTTTGAAGACCATAACTATCTTCGATGATCAAAAAGACTGTGATATTAGGCCATGGGCAAGATTGCATTTATTTTTTCAAACAATTTCCCTCCATCGCAAATCTGCATAGCAATGAAAGTATAAAGAGACATTTATGAAGTCGCAGGCAGATATATCAGATGTAATTATAACTTATCAATTGTGATTACTTTGAAATTTCTCGAAGAGGCTCAATGAACAGTGCCAATTTTTTACTTCATGCCTGGCACTGCCCCCAATTTACTCACATAATCACGCGTATATGAGATGAAAGAAACAGGAGGCAACAGGGAAAACATGCTCCTCTAAGACACACCTGCCTTTAAGAAAGTGTTATATATTATTTGAAGGGCTCCATTCTTATTTGTTTTTAGAAATAACCCAAACATTTTCTTGGTAAACGTTAAAACCAACAAAGGAGCCACCTAAACATAAACATGATTGATGTCATGACTTAGGCTATGTTTTTGTCAGATTACATAATGTGACAAGAAAATAAACATTCAAAAATGCATTGTTCTATCAGTCAAATGTTGCACTTGTTCTCTCTCCAAAGTGAAACCTTGACTGCGATAATCAGAGTGGCTTGAACAACCTTCCTTGCTTATGATGGATGAAGGGAGTGTGGCCTTTTGAAAGGGTATATATCACATTAAACCAGGAGTAATGAGGACATCTCAAACAACCAGATGTTTGAATGATACACAATGTAAATCCCTGTGCCCACAGAAGTTAGAAGAAGCTGAAGGCGAAGATTTCAACGCACATCGATTTACATTTCTCTTATACGTCATCACAAACCGAGGAAACTAATTCACACAAGATTAAGCAGAAACTGTAGGCAGAGAGTGGGAAGTAAACATAATGATGTTAAATGGATATGTGGTAGCCGTTGACCTTTTTGCTGACGCTGTGGTATTCAGACAAAGCCTTTGACTGATCTCTTGCTCAGATAAATGTAGTGTAGCTATTAATCTTCACCTCATTTCATGCCATACAAATAAATGACCTCTTCAAATGGAACACTGTGTCTCTTGAGTTGTGCTTTGCAGCCTTAAAGCACTATTTCAAAGCTGCAGCACGTTCTGTAGGAGAACAGGAATACATAAGGAGGGAGCGCAAAGGAGAGAGGTCGGGGGAGGCGGGGAAAGAGAACAGGTATAGAAGGAGTATTCACAAATCCCCGCTGTCGTTCGTTTCTGCAGTTATCGCTGGCTGTGATAAGCTAGCCCCGTCTTATCTTAAACCCCCGATAGGCCAAATGGTTCGTCCTGAAGGAGAGAGGAGGAAATTAAATGGGTTTCACTACGAAGTTGACTTTAGGGGCTGCAATCCTCCCTAGAACTAGCAAAGTCATTATTATTATCAATTTTGTTGCCCCCTTTCGCCGAGGTACATCAGTTTAACACTTTGGATGCTATCATAGTCAAGTTGGTTTTAGTTATTGACTTTTCTCTACATTCAAAGAGAACCCATTTATGTTGGCTGTTTTCCTATGTTTGTGGAAAGTAACATGGTACATTCGAGCTCCAAAATATGCTTGTGATTCACTGCATATCAGAATAAATTCTTATAATTTAAAACCAAAAAAAACACAACCTTTTTGGCCAGTAGCTCCTCACAAAAATATGTACGATATCACTGAGTTGTTAGCAAGTATTACAGACATCACAAAGTTATATTTCATTATTATATATTATTATTATATATTTGAATTTATAACTTTAACACCTTATCACCTGAATCTCCTCCTAGAGCACCATTTTTTTTTTTTTAACCAAATATCTCTCAGAGGGGCGTGGGGAGTGGCACCTTATTTGCATCTAAAGTAAAAGTAAGAGAATCAGCACTTTTGAAACAGGGCTGAAACAGAGGGGATTATGGGATGCTACAATTAATGATCTATTTGGTATTTCGAGCCAAACACTTCAGAGACATGTTTTGTATATATCTGAGACCTATAATATATTGATGAAATACAGTATAATAGGGGACCTTTAATGACTATATAACTACAACAGTTAGTGCATGCATTCATTCATTAGAAACAATCAGCTCAAATGCCACAGTATGAGGTTAGGGTTAGCCATTCTTCTGCAGTAAGAAGCACTATTACTGTTTGGTACTTCAAACATATTTAGCAGAAAATACTCAAGTATGATTTTAAAAACTATTTATTAGTATTGTTAGCTTGATGTACTGCTGCAGTTATTTAATTAAAGGTTATAAATACTGTTATTTGACCATCCACATGTATTGGCTGGCATGTATCCTAACCGTTAAACAGTTAAATAATATTCAATGAGTATAATGATTTTTCACTTTAAAATAATATTAATATTTTGATCTTGTTCCATTAAAAACAATCCAAATGTATTATCCAAATGCAATATGTTCAGAACGTGGCCAGATGCACATTAACACTCCTGCCTTAACCCTGGTGAATACTGCTGCTTTCCCCTTGGCAATGTTTCCTGTGGACAGGTGGCCGAGGCGGAAGGCCCACATTGTGTTTGCACTGCAAGCAATGAGAACGTGCTGCAGTGAATCCCCAAACAAACACACAGACACAAAAACATGAACCCTCTTTTCTTTTTTTGCTTCAGAGGACTTGTTAAAAATCCTTTCAAATTCAATCAGTGAGAAAGGTGGGAAATTAAGTAGAGGGTTAACGTGGTGTGAATTCATTACACCATCGTTGCTGAGGTAGCTCAAGAACTGTAACCCCGAAGCACCGATTCTGGTGATCCATCTTCTTCTGTCATTGAGAATTTATTAGGATTTAGCAGAGATCTTGACTACACACGAGGAAGACCAGACCAGAAAATAACATTGTCACTTTCAATCACCTCCGCCCTCTATTCTGCACAGTGAGGTGCCTCTTATCCAACGATGGACATTCAAAAATGATTATTTACAACAAACACAAGCTTATTTTATGTATGCCCATGACATCAAGTCAAATTCCTAGTATGTGTGAACCTACCTGGCAATAAACCTGTTTCTGATTCTGATTCTTAAGATGTCCACTGTTGCTATTGTTCTATCTGAGCAATTTCTTCTGACACTTATTGATGTACGTTCTTCAAAAAGACAATGTATAATAGCAGCTACTCAGCGGAGAAACTGCTGAGACAATGAGATGTTAGCACGTCCAACTTTGTATCTTCGTAAGACATTAACTGTATTTTCGAACATAATGTGGCTCTTGTAAAGCCATTACAGCTGTTGTATAATTTTTTTTTTTTAACTCTAAGCTGCTGTCCCCCGACACAAATCCAAGCACCTGTGTTTTTAATAAAAAAATATCTTTATCTTAAACCTTATCAATAATGCGATACAGTTTGTGTGAATATTATAAGCACTCAGGAAGCAATTTCTCATATAATCACAAATCTTGACACTGATTCACTCACTAGTAAGTAGTAACTGTAGGCAGAGTGTGGGAATTGAACGTAATGATGTAAAATGGAAATATATTGGTCGCTGACTTTTTTAGATCGTTGCAATAAGTCATTCATATTAACCCTCCTGTTGTGTTCGGGTCAAATCTGACCGATTTACTACTTTCATCAATCATAACTTTTTTGTTTTACATTCGATTGCATTAAGGCTTTATGATATCCTTCACAGTGGACATTTGAACATATAAAATTGCTGATCACCACTTTCATTGCATTTTGGATGATGTAGTCAACTCTGTCACATGTAGCATGTCTATACATATTTAATGGGAATGAAATTCTACTTGATATTGGTTGAGATATTTCAGTCTGAAAATGGTAGACCGACATACGGACTGACTCCGCTATCTTTCACTGCATTAGTGTGGCCAAGAACCTGAATAGAGGATAAAAAGAAAATCACGATGAGGCTTCCCTCTATTAACAGTGGAGTTATGGCCGTTTTACACACTTTCATCCTCATTATTGAATTGAGTGAGAAAAGCATAACTAGAGAGAAATAGTAAGTTGTATAGGGAGTAAGAACTTAAGCAAAAACTTTTCAACTAATTGTGCTGATTCAAGGGGAAAGGTTTAATGTGTCTCTTGGGACTTTAATACTTGAATATTTAGTTTCCCATATTCTTAATAGTGGCTGAGGAAAAGTGTCCTTAGCACAAACAACTATTGTTTAATACGGTTTCCTCAAATACCACATGGAGCAAAGCAAAGTTGCCAAATCCTCTGAGGGAATTTTAGGAGAGGAGACAAAGAACATCAATGAGAGTAGCAGTGGGATGTTGAGAAGCAGCGCTGAGGGAGTCTGCTCTAAAACACTCACCTCAAAGCTCTTCAGAGCACCTGCACACTCCCCTGTGGTTTAGGAAATCTGCTGTTGTTCATCTAACTTGAAGTGTCTCTTAAATCAGACATGAAGCAGCTTTCTTTTGATCAAGTGAAACACAAAGCTAGACTTGTCCCACATGCTCCAGTTTTCAGAATAAACTAATTGCAGATTATTATCCGTCGTATTTAAAAAAATCATTGTGTGTCGAGATGCTTGTTGACACTATTGTTATTTACTTGTTTCTAACAACCCTTGGGTTATTTCCATCATTAGTTTTAATTGAGTGTTTATGATAATTTTAGAATCTGCCTAGGCAGCATTTTCAGCTACAATTCTGTGAGAGTTTTAACTAAATGGATTTCTTTAATTCCTTTTGTGTTTGACCTTAAAGGAATATCCCACACAATGTATGGAACAACAATCGTTTTTTTTAACAAGGAATTTTGAATTGAAGTATCGATATCTGTCTAGAATCAAAGGATACATACTGTAATCACATCATTTCGATGAATTGCAATTTTACTCCAAAAATGTAATACATTTACAAAAGTGAACAACAGGTATTAAAGAACACTTGAAAGTAGTGATTAAAACCATACAATTATCAGTAAAATGTTTTACTGATGTATTATTTGATTGTATAGAGGTCTATTATTTTCTTATAGACTTCTTTACAATTAGATTTATTCTTGCATTAAGTGAAGTCGCCCCCTGGCGCTTCATTGTAATGCATTGCAATTAATTGCAATGAATTAATTGCAATGCAAGCTTAAAGCTGCCTGAGCCTCCATTATCTGTAGGTTAAGACATACGACTGTAGGTTGCCACTTGTAGTGAAGAAGTTAACATTAGCAATGGCTGCTGGCATCCTAATATGACCAATGTAGTTTTTGCTTATCCTTAAAACCAAGTATCAACTGTTTGTTCATGTTACACTACTTTGCAGCTCTAATACGTTTTACACACTTTCCCTTACAGCTGCTTAAATCACTGATGTATTGAAAGGTTTGTCCTTTTCTGTCAAACCCAAGAACAAAAACATAATCCTGCTTTCATTCATATGCAGCAGGCTGAGATGTGAGCATCCTCTATTTGTTTGTACATGTGTTTTAGAGCGTGATTTTAAAATGTTACGACCTCCAACACAAAGCAGGAGCATAGCTATGAAGTTTGGCCCTCTTGGAAGGATATTGAAGGGGGCCAACTCTCTTTAATAAAATATCCCACACTGAATATTGTATGAGCCAGCTCCAGGTGTAGGCTCCCAAAATCATCATCACCACATTTCACTCTCCCAACACATCCACTGAAAGAGAGCTATTATGTGCCAAAGCAGAAGAAAACAGAAGCTTACCCACAGCTGTATCTCTTCTGTCTTTGTCAGATTTCTTTCTCAAAATTGAATGGGACTGAATCCAAGTGAATACAATTTAGGAAGATGTATAGGCTATTTACTTTTTAGGTACGTTTTTCCTTTTAATATCATCGCTATTAATCAATGCCGCATTGTGGTGATCTAGAGAGCGTCAAACACAGCCTTTGCAGCTGACAGAAACCTCTCGGGGGATTCGGTGATAATGCAGAGTAATAAGTACTAAGAGCTCACTAATCACTTGGCCACATGATAAGACCATTAATCTTGCCGCCCATGCAGCTCAGCTCCGAAGGATCTCTGCCTTTTTAGCCAGAGAGCGAAATATTAAAAAGCTTTAACTCGGCAACCGATCACTGAAGCCATAAAGCATGCTTGCACAGATCCATAGATGTCAGGAACCCGTGTCTGTCTATTTCCAGGAGCCTGGACAACATCCTGCTAAATGACGACAGATATGATTCATGACACTATCCCTGCTAATTTGGAGGCATGCCGATACCTTGGACTGTGTTGCTGTCATGACAAATCATCATTTCTTTCTGCTGCTAATCAACATATTTCATTTGACCACCTGATCAGGTGACTCCCTGAGGGTTTGCAAGACAGCTGAAAGTAATCTACAGCCAGCAACATTAAATATCCGTCCCAGCATGTCCCAGATGATGTGAACACAGACTGTGGGAAAGCTTTTCAGCACGACAGCACAGGCCAAATAATGCCGTCTGCCTACTAAATAACCATGAATAGGGTTTTTCATATTTTCCACTGTTGTGCATCAAATATGCA
Source organism: Gobionotothen gibberifrons (assembly GCA_943591055.1). NCBI lineage: Eukaryota > Metazoa > Chordata > Actinopteri > Perciformes > Nototheniidae > Gobionotothen > Gobionotothen gibberifrons. The sequence continues at coordinate 628,407 of CALSBZ010045117.1, read as the reverse complement.
GCTGTATTGAATTTTGATGTTACAGAAAAAGAAAGGAAAAGCAATGTACCGTTAATAAAAGCCTTCTGCAGCTTTGGATCTACTGCCAGCCTACAGTAGTGTTCAGTTGTTAGGATAAAATGCCCTTGGATTGACCTTGTCTTCCATTTTATAAGTTTCCTCACTGTTTTACAGCAGATGTACATACCTAAGTTAATTCAACCAAGACAAATGAAAGTTCACTCCCTTCCCTCTTCGTCTCTATAATTGTATTCAACTTCACCTGATTTAACTGCGATGCATTTCATTGCAAGCAATTTGGTTTGCACTTGACTGCTTTAATCAGGGTAAGGTAGGGACATGTTCAGGGTGGGGTTCATGGATCATATTAATTATGAGGACCGCTCTTCATTTATATTTTGTATGAACACTCACAAACAGCTGGGTGTTGATTGGATTGTGGTACTACATTCAGTTTTAATGAAAAACATCCAGATATGTCTTTCAATGTCCTAAAAATATACTGAATGATTAGATTTATATTTGCAAACCCTATGTACTGAATACATACTGTATACCCCCCCAAATATATATTGGAGGTACTCAGCCTTTGGGCAGCTATAGTTGTTATCAGTTAACTGGGTCATGGCTGAGCTTACTGCATTTAAAGGAACAGTTTCAACTTTTGGGAAATATACCAATGTTATGCCCGATGAGACAAAGCGCATATTAGCAACCTTGGGAAGCTTAATGTTATTGTTTGTAAAGAGAAAAGTCGTATGCTTGCTGCTTTTGTGATGTGTTGTTGTTGCAGCAGCAATATATAGCTACATTTGTATGATTTAACTGGTACATTTTATCAGTTTGCGATTGCAATGTCAGTTTTTAGAAAATATATGCAGTCCGCTAGTATTACTTGTTCATCTTATGCTAAACACGGCTGAGCAAGCTAGCTCACACACCTAGACTAGATTTAAATGTAAAATTAACTTTTTAATGTATTTTATGCATAAATATGTGTCCCCGGTGTGTCAGGGATTAAAAGCGGGCGACGACGAGCGGATACAGATTTGCTGCCCATATGACGTTATATCGGCGGCGGACCCACAGCTAGTTGCCATCAGAAACAATGCCTGACGTGTTTTGGACGTAATCTCGTCTCTATTTACATTAGCAAGCCTCGCTAACACTCAGAGCTAACCTGTGCTGGAGAGCACATGTGTTTAAAAAGCAGGAAATAAAAAAAGGACTCACCTTGTGATAAACCCGAAAGAGAAAAAGCATTTGACTCCATAGTGTTTCAGAAATAATCCTTGATGTGGTTTAGAACAGGATGGCATTTTATCACAGCAGAAATTAACTTTATCTCCGGTATAATTCTGATGAGGCATTAGCTCCGCCTCCTCTTTTATTTTTTAAACCTAAGGACCCAAAATCCGCATTTCTCTAACAGGGCTGCAAAAGAGGGGTATGAGCAGTATGAGGCATGGCTACAATGGGTGAACTGTTTGGTATTTTAAGCAAAAAACTTCACAGACATGTTTTGTATAGGTGTGGCCCTACAATATATGTTCCCAATATAGGTCCACTTTAAGATTAGAGGGATTCACCATGAAGTGACCAATAATATTTTGGACCAAACCCTTAAGTTCTGCAGTTTGGCCGTCGCCATCTCAGTTTTTGGCCTCCAGGATCTTATTTTTTGACAATAGATTTGGAAGCTAATATAATTGTACACTGCAACACAGATGTTTAGGCGACTGATACGTTAAAATTAACTTTCCAAAACTGAAAGCACACCATCAAAGAGTAAAAGTTCTAAGAGGAAAACATATAGAATTATTAACCACATGGTCACACCCTGAACATACCCTGCTTTACTGCAATTATACTTTACATTTTACCGAAGTTTACAAAAATGAACACCTCGCTGTATTAAAAAACATTACAAAATAAACTTGTCACGAAAATTGTAACTGATATAATAAATCAAACTAGAAGTAGGGTCATTTTGTCATACACTTCTATACAATTGGAATTCTCATTGCAACAAGAGAAGTCAGCCCCTGTTGTTTCATTAGAAAGAATGCAAGCTTTAAACACTACTACATTGGCTTCCTCTTGCAGACCCGCAGGTTGCTGCTAGGAGTGAAGAATGTAATGTTAGCAGAGGCTGCTGGCATCTTAATATGAATACTGCAGTTGTTGCTAATCCGTAAAATCAACAAACAACTGTTTGTTCATGTTAATTGACCCTAAACTACACTACACTGCAACTAGTGCTAGTGATTATAGGCTATGGCTGAGGACAAAATACTGTGACTTTGTGAGTTATACTAATCTAAATAAACACATACCCATAATCATATTATTAGAGAGGGGCCTGTCCTGGATCTCAAAAAGCTTACAAATGCAATATATAAATATGCAGTTCGTTATGTCAACAAACATACAGAAACATTGATAGTGGATTCTATGGCTGAAAAGCTCCTTCATAATGATGTGACTGGCTTCTGGAAGGAGGTGAGAGCTCTGAACAGGGCCAGTACATCGTTATCCATAGAAGGAGTATCTGGAGCCGATAACATAGCTGAGTTGTGGAGGCAACATTACTCAACTTTACTTAATTGTGTCCAAAGTCCTGGAAAGAATTTTGTTCGATAGATTATGTTCTTATTTATGTACCTCAGATAACCAGTTTGGCTTCAAGGCTAAGCATGGTACTGAGCTATGCATCTATGCTTTGAAGGAAATGGTAGAAACATATAGAAGACAGAATTCCACTGCTCTGATTGGTTTTATTGATGCCTCTAAGGCTTTTGACCGAGTTAACCATCATAAACAGTTTTTAAAATTGAGACAAAGGGGTGTGCCCAACAGTATAATCATGGATGCGGATAAAATGGGGGAATGCAGTCTCGGCGCCATTTGGTGTTGTTAATGGAGTCCGCCAGGGGGGGCTCCTCTCACCATGCCTTTTTAATATCTATATGACTGATCTATCAGATGATTTAAGTGTCTGTAAAACAGGATGTGTGATAAGTAATGTGATTGTAAACCATCTTATGTATGCCGATGATTTGGCTATTGTTTCTCCAGCAGTGCTGGATTTCAACAGTTGCTAAATGTATAAGTCATATCTGTGGAAACATTGGTATAACTGCCTTTTTTCATTTATATTTGAGTGGTGTATGTCTTTTAATAATGGACCAAGAGTCTCTTTAATAAAAGCTGATGATGATTATGCATGTGGCAGTTATTTACACACAGACGATCTTTCTAAGGACAACCATGGTGACAGTTTGATGTGGCTGCTGGGAGATTTGTCATGCATATACAAGGAGCAGTGATATAGTAGGAGTTTAAAGTGGCCCTTCATCCTGCTGTCACGACTCACCTGTATATCTTGTATCTGGTGGAGAAGCCTTGCCGGTTCTTCTCCACAAAGTCAATGTACTCCGGGGAGTGGTGGAAAGGCCCTTTATCAGACAGGAGCCAGTCCAGGGGGCCCCCGGGCTTGTCATTGGGGAGGCTGGCTGTCGCTCCTGCTGCTGTTACTGAAGACCGTAAACACACCCAGCAGTGAAGGCTCAGGCTGAGGACGCCCCATAGAGCCATCAGAGAGGGAGGGAGCGAAGGAGGGGTGAGGGTGGTGATGGTGGAGGGGAGGAGAGCCGGGGTTCAGCAGCCAAAGCCACTTGTCGTTAGTTGGCTCCTCCACTGGGATGACCGGGGGACCTGCATCACCTCAACGCCCCCCGAACACCTACACACAGAGACAAAGGTTCGGATAAGTATACATAAAAACACCCTCTTACAAAATAAAAAGCCACAGAGAAAGATACCATTTACCATATTTAAAACTTTAGCAGCAGCATGATGTGCAGCTAGTTGTATGAATTGTTATTTATTTGAAAGAAATATATTAAAAAGACACGTGATATCAGCCGGTCATTTCTAACATTGTTGATAAGGAATTGATCATTTTAAGAGGAAACCTCTTCAACTGCTTAAATGCTGCTGCTTTTCTCGGTTATTCTATCATTTGTGTTACATATTTTGTATTTAATACTTTAATTATAGGCATTTTTTATTAATGGAACCAAACGCAGCATGTGAATCCGACACTTTACAATTAACTTTTAAATATCACATTGACATTTTCAAAAATGTCGTCTTCTTTTTATGGTTATGACCATGCAAAAAGATACAGAGCTATGTTTTCATATTAGCATGTCATGCACTGGTCTACTAATTTAGAGCAAATTGGGTGTTGATCAAAGAGCAAAGTCTTCCAAAACCATTTGTTGCGTTTACATAACCAAGCAGTTTTGTTTGGATTCACAGCATTAACCACATTTGCTGGTATTTGTACATTGATGTGTGCTGTCTGTATAATTCTCAGTGTGACAGAGACTATGTAATGGTGTTGCATGTAAATGGATGTGTTTAGTTACTGTTGATTGTGTGTTCATGCCCAAGGACTGCAGATGGACATGAGCTAATAGATGGTACAAGCAGAAATCACATTTATTTTTTTGATTTTGATTAATGCTTGCTTTTTTTGCTATCTTGAAAAATAATCATACTAATGTTTATTAATTTGACTGTGTTACATTGCAAATGAGACTGGGGTCTTATATGTCACACAAATAGTTAAATATGCAGACATGACGCACAAAATGTCCTTTAAAGTGGCTTGCTAAAGTATTCAAACCCCTTCCCATAACTCAGGCTTATGCACAACCTCACTGTTCTTTGATCACTCAAAGTGCTTGAATTGGGGAACCTATTGTTCACAATCCAGACACATTCACTGGCAATGACCAAACATAGCAACAGTGGATTCCTGGAAACTGTATTGTTGAACATAATGTACATCTGAATGAAAGTAGGAGCAATGCAAGAGATCTGACTCAATATCATGACGAATCAATATTTCTTGATTTTCTTTTTCCTACCTTTTATTTATTTGTTTAAAAAGACAAACTCATATTGTTACAAAAAGTATAAAAACTAAAAAAACTAAGAAACATGCCTAAGATTTAAATATATATATATATATATATATATATATATATATATATATATAATGGGACAGAGCCTTTTCTGCATGACAACACAGACCAACTATTGCAGTGTGCCTAATATAACCATGAATAGTCTTTTCATTAATCATGTTGTCCACTGTGTGCAGTGCACTCATATCAAATATACATTTACGAATGTCTTCCTTATATTCTATCGATGTTACACTTCAGAAATGTCACAAGGAAAGAAAAAACCTCTTCAGCTAAGAACCCCAGTGTTAACATAACCCTTATCACTGATAGATAAAACGCCCTTGCAATGACCTTGCCCTCAAATGTAATCTGTTCATAAACCACATAATACAACAGATTTACATTTACAAGTGTTTTCAGCCTCGACAGATGAAAGTTCACTTCCTTTTTTTCCTGGTCTCTATCATTTAATGTGAATTCACCAGATTTAATGGAAGTACATTTGATCGCATTCAAGCAATATCATTTCCAATAAAGTGCTTTAATAAGGGCCACGTCGTAGCATATTTTAGGTGGGCTTAAGGTTGCTGAAGATCATGATTCACGTGAATTATAAAGGCCCTTCTCTCTAAAAAACAAAGAGTGGAAATATTGTACTGTGGAACATGATGTAGAACCGAATAACACCGCCAACAATGTGAGAAATCAATGAGTTCAATGCCCCAGGGCATGCTGGGAGACTTCCCTACACTCAAACCTTGGGTTACTGCAATATCAATCAATATAAGCTAACACTATCTGCTTGACTCTAATAAACACTCTAATATTCTTTCTCCATTTTCATTTTCAACATGGTGTTTTAAAACGAAACATTTAACATTTTATGAGAAAAAAGTAAAAGAAAATTATTTTGACATTTCATAAAACTGAAGATGATTTGTAAAAAAATGAGTCAAAGATAAAATAAACTGCCCGACAAAACTAAAATTGGTTTTCTCAAGGGCTGCTGGTGAAATGAGTCATCAAATAAATCCAAGCACTTTAAAGTTAAATGCGCTGTGATGTGCTCTGAATCAATCTTTCTTCTTTGAGGAAAGAACAATTTAACACTTTTGCTATGATTTATCACTTCCATCCTTCCCTCCTACCACAATAACTTTATTTTGGTAAAAGGGGAATTTTTGTATATACCGGTGATTAATAATGAAACACATAGCTGTTGCAGTCATACTTTGTGATTACATAGTTTTGCCTCTGAGTGTGAATTCATTCCGTTTAATTGCTGTGCAGCTGTTTTTGAAAATTGTACTCATCTTCCTTTGCCACTCGCTTTTCTCTAACAAGCAACAAAAGTTGTACCTCAAATGCTATTTTTTTTAAAGTAAAGTACTCATGCACACACACACTCACCCAGAGTCACACTTTTGTTGGTGAAATAAAAAGTTGCTGTTGCTGTGTTTTATCCAAGTAGCTGCTGTTCAGACTGCTGTCCAGGGCTTACAATTATCTCCATCACCATCTTGAGACCTGACAATCATCTCCCCTTGCTGTTACACACTCATTTGCTGTGTGTGTGTGTGTGTGTGTGTGTGTGTGTGTGTGTGTGTGTGTGT
>CALSBZ010045117.1:607278-621802 GCA_943591055.1 Gobionotothen gibberifrons | reverse complement strand
TGTGTGTGTGTGTGTGTGTGTGTGTGTGTGTGTGTGTGTGTGTGTGTATGTGTTGGGGTGTGGGGAGGGTTTGAGTCCCATTACAGTATTCTGATGACAATCTGTCAAGTTAAGTTAGCCATATGACCATGTGTGTGGGTGTGTGTGCACATGTGCGTTTCAGAAATCATTACTCTCAGAAAACACAGCAGACAGAATGGGATGAGGGCACAACAGCTGGAGGTGGATGGAGAGAGATTTAAAATGTAATAATACAAACAATATTACATTCCTCCTGCATGCTTGAATCTTCGATAATTAGCCCTATGGCTGCTTATTTTTGTGGACGCATATCATATTTTTAAATAACACCAGATGAGCTGTCATTTTAGAAATCAATTTCAGGCCGACATTGCTGTCATTGCTCCCAGGACTCGGCCTGCCTGACCTCGGTGTGTGTGTCTGTGTGTGTGTACATACACTATCATTAGGTTTTAGTTTGCTATTATGATAATAGGATTTCATTGGCAATAGAGCGTTGCAGGAATGAGTCCCAGATCACGGAAATTAGTTAACATTTTAACATGTCTTTTTTTTTTTTATTGGGTTTGAGATATTTCAATATCCTGATTGACAAGTTGCTGAGTTACCACAACGTTTGTGGAGTCACCAACAACTTCATTGTGACTGCGTTTGCATGATCTTTGTGAATCGGAATGTTTTTTGCAATGAGGCTATTGCATAGAAGAGGGCCAATTTTTGGAACAGGGTATGTATATACATTTTTTTCTACAGGTAGAGTGTATTTTCGTTAAGTATCGTTTCATTTAAAAATTATTTGAGTCATGAATAACAGTTAAAAAACCTTGGACTTAAATTACAATGCAACTTCATTGCAACATTTCAGTAAGATGTTCAGATATGTTATGCTAGTAGCAGCTAATTTAGCCCCACACCATTAGCCTCAAGCAAAGATGAAGAGTAGGCTGCACTCTGTGCATCAAAAATAGAAATTGCCTAAAGTGATGTTAGTTGAATGCTAATTCATCAGATTGAAGCTCCCTGTGGAGTCACAAAAGGCTTTACTTCATTTCAACCTATTTGTGTATATGCAGTAGTACTCGGTGGTGGCCCCCTGAGCAAATCGCAAGTCACATTCCAAGGTTTGTAGGTCAGTCTTAGTATTTGCACAAATTCCTTTCAAAGCTCTGTAGTGTTTTACATGGAACACTCTAAACACATCAGGCTTTGGTTCGATTGATATTTGTGTAACAGGACTGGGCAGATAAAGAGGAAAGTGGTAGTGCAGCAATCACGACAGAGGCAGTGTTCAAATCCAAAAACAGGCTTTATTGCTATCAAACTCAAAAATACCTTCCAAAGAACAAAGGCTAACGTAGCCGGGCCGCTAACCGACTTACCAGCTCCTGCTCCCTCCATGTGCCACACACAACTGACCATGGTTGCAGTCGAAAAGTCAAAAATCAGCTCCTAAGTTCTAACCCTATCGTCTATTCCTTGACCTCTGAGTGAAACGTCACGGGGTTAAGGGATAGTGGATAGGAGAATTCAAAAGGATTTAGGAGAAGAGACTGCGGTACTTTAGAGAATCCGACTGCACTTTCACTATCCGACGTGTTTATGATGCGCCAGCGGTCGCCATTTTGTGCGTCTGCTGCCGTGGGGAAACTATGGAAACTACAGTTTTCTATACAGCAGACTACAACATGGATGTATAATAAGAACGACGGACTCATCTAGAAACTCTGCACCGTGCTCTGATGCTGTTGCTTTATGCTTTATGAACGTGGACAACAGAGAAACATATTCTTGATGACTAAAGTTGGAATTGAAATAAAAAAGGAAAGTGAAACGTATGCTCGTCACCCTCTCCCTCCGGTCCACATTAATACAAATGATCCCAATACGTATGATTATATGAACTATGAAAAGATCTTAAAATTAATACAGATGTATTTATTAAAAACGTTAGGCCTTAATCTATCACTGTGTATATCACCATTCAAACATATTTTAAAAGTTGAACAAACCCCACACAGCTCTGTGAAATGTTGACTTTATTTGATAATTTCAGTAAAAACTAACGTTCATATTTCTCTTTTTGATTATAATACTGATGAACGTTGAAAACAAAGCACTTTGGCAAGTTACCACATACGTTTTAAAAAGCTTAATAAGCATCGTAACTTTCATGATATCATTTCTCGGTCATAATCGGTTGTTTCCGTGAACGGCCGACTGTTGTGTGACGGCAAATGCTGCGGCTGCAAGGCATTGTGGGGCAGCATTTTCTTAAAATCCTAAGTAAATCAAGTGTCAGAGCCCTCAAGTTCTAATCAACCTTCAGTATGTTTTGAAACATTATTTACTGACCACACATCTCACACATATTTTATTTCAACCAACATACATATGCTTTTAGTTCTACACATGTATAAGGTTGGACAACACTTTGGATAACAAGTGTTAGAGGTAAGACTCTTTATTTATCTAATATATCATATTCCAATTACTTGCATATCTCCTTGCACTATTTCTATTCTATTTTATTTGTATTTACTTGCACTATTTTATCTGTTTTATTGTGTTGCACTGCTGGAGGAGCCTGTAACCTAATATTTTCATTGACATATCTACACTGTAGCTACAGTATGTACAAATGACAATAAAAGCCTTGAATCTTGAACCTACAAGCTCCCTTGCTCCTGTACCAAAACAGAAATGGGCTGATGTCAAAAGGTGTTTCTTTCTTCGGTGCAAACATAACATAATAAATAATGTTGCTTAATAGTTCTCACTCTTAGCTCCAAAGGTATTTTACCATTTGTTTGGTTTGCATTTTCCCCCTTGGTCTGGATTCCAGTTTTAAATATTACATGTTTGCAAACGGGCAGCAAATTGACCAGAAGGCCAATGATCATAATTAAAGATAACTATCACACATTATATCATTTTATATCCCAACTGTCCACACAACCGGTTCCAGGCTTTGGTGGTCCAACATGTCAATGCAGCCAAAATAATAATTGGCACAATAATTGCAATGTGTTTCCCCGCACAGTCTGAATAATAAAAGCCTCCAGTTCGAAGTCTCCACAGCATGCTACTGAAAGTAAAATAATAACGGGGATAAAGATACCCAATACTGAAACGGAGCGTATTCTCACCAATTCTGTATTAACTTATTTTGTTGTTGATGCCTTTAAGCTGCGAAAGAGTCCTTCGGCAATTTTTTGTTCTCATTCCAGCGGTGTTGAATAGTTTGTTCGCACAGAAGAAGAGCTGTCTTTTCCGGTTTTTCTGTTATCTTCTGCCATGCTCAATGTTCCAGCATCACACTTAGCTCTCTATACCTACAGCAGCGGAGGGCCACACAGACAGCACACTCAGACTGGGTGTGGTTTGACAACATCTGACTTTAGGGTTGTGTCTTACTCAACAAAGGAGGTTATGCTTTTGGCTCATTTGGTCTGTTTGTCTGCGAGTAGGATTACGGAAAGACTGTAGACCCAATGGTCCCGAAACTTGGTGGAAGGGTGAAACACGGACCGTGGAACATACTTGCCAACCTTGAGACCTCAGAAATCGGGAGCATTCCAAAACCGGGGGGGGGGGGGGGGGTGCTAGTGGATCGCTAGATTAACATTAACATGCTTATTGTAGTTCTAAGTGCACTGCCTTGCGGCCTGTAGCACGGATGGAGAGTGTGGGCTGGACCTGTATTTTATTTCAGGGAAGGAGTGAGCAGAGGGTGGAGTTGTCGATTCTTGTTCAGTTTTCTGTGACTATCTGCCTCACCCTCTCAGACTTTCAGTTGCACGCGCTACTAAAGAGACGCGCTACCATGGAAACCAAACAATGGTGTAGCTGTATTAAAGTCTGAGTGGAAACAGTCGTGAGTAAATCTGATTTTGTCAGAAATCGGGAGAAATGCGGGAGAAATATGACCCCGGGAGGAAACCGGGAGAGGGCAATGAAATCGGGAGGGTTGGCAAGTATGCCGTGGAATAACCTATTTCTGTAGCAGATACAGCATGTTTGGCGTATACGAATGAAGTGTCATTTAGATTAACATTGTGAAATAGCGCCTTTGTGCTGCTTTTTTGTGGTTTCGGAATAATCAAAAAGCTGCGAGAGAAATCATGTGAACGCCCCCTTGAATTTGAACAACTTAAAAAACAGTGTTGTTAACGCTCTGAGCGATGAAACACTAACCATCGTCTTTGTAGCATGCATGTTGTTTCCAATGTACGACTTTAATCTCTTGAACACACACAAACGGAATGGGGACCTTCCAAGGAGCACATGAATGCATTCTTGGCAGAGTGCCATTATAGTTATCTTAAAGCATCCTATTTGAGATTCGCTGTATGATGATGTGTAATGTGACAAAGTCTACACTGCCATAAACTTGGCCTCAAAACAGCTACAAGTGCATCCTTGGTTAGGTGAGTCTGAAAATTACCCTTCATCTTCACCGTGACTCAATATATGATAGGTGAAACACTGCCTTGACTCACAAAGTGCATGTTTTGTATGGAGTGACCTATCTCTAAGGGGTGTGCATGGTGTGTTAATAGACAAATATATCACAGAGGTCACATTAAAAGACTCTTTAATCCGATCATCCTACAGGCAGCTGTCCAAAAAGCTGATGCAGGAGAACACTCTCTGTTCCCTGTTGCTCGCTTGCTCTCTTTTCCTTCCTCTCACTCTCTTTGTGTCTTTGGTTGTGTGTCTCTCCATCCTCAAACAACACTCTCCCTTCCTTCTCTGCATTCTCAAATACCTCTAAAACCCGATATTGACTCACATCCTCTGTTATTTTTTCACCCACTTGAAATGACATGTCTGTAAACATTGGATGTTTTCAAGCAGGTCTGTGCCAGTCTTATAATCACATTATCACCCAAACAAAGCCCTCCACTAAGCCGCTGTTATATACTGCCTAGAAGAGATCAGATAAATGCCTTTCTCACTTACAAGTGCATTATGTCACACATCCCACCTAATACAATCACCGCTTTTCATCAAACAATGTTAGAGAATGCTTCTCCTTTAGGCAGACAAAAAAAAGAAACAAAATGTTGGGTGATTCAACAAGAAAGAATTTTCATTTCAAACAGGAGACAAGCACCCAGGCTGCAGTGAATCCACTCGAATATGATTTTGCACAACGTGGGCCACCAATAACCCGGGGCTGTTTGGAGCCTCTGTATAAAATGAAATCTCTGTTTGTTCCTGTGATGTCCTCTCAATGGAATTGTGAGGAGAGTGCAAATGATGGGGGAATAGATTTTCCCACACATGAATGTAATGAGGACTTTGGTCTCTGAACAGGCAAATGCCAGGAATGATATCTTTCAGAGGCAGGATGTGGCATCCTACAGCAGCCTTTTACCAATTACCCATGTAGATGTTAGCTTTTAACTGACTGTTTTGTTTTCTAATGTTTTCATAACCTCCTTTCAGAATTAGAAAACCTTGCCAGATATGCTCTCGCAGCACCAAGGTAATCATAACGGTAAGTTAAAATTAAAAACAGTATGAGCTGTCAGAAGCATTTTTTCTGCTTTTGGAAACATCCGTTAACAGGCCCTCAAGGTTTAGAAATGGCCCTCTGGAGAAATAAACATTCAGCTTGTGGCCTCCTTGCTAAATCGCCTCTGCCTTGTCATATGACGCACTATTTGTCCTGCATAAAAAATAGCTGAAACATTTGCAGAGGTAATGTATAGTATACCCCTTCTTAGAATAGAAAGGAAGCAGATATTTGCAATTTATCTCTCAAATGACACCAATGTCAAGGACCTGTGTGTTTCTGCAGGAAATGAATATCTGTTTCAAAGTGTTTTATGTTCTGTCAGAGCGGTCAAGAAAGGAGGGTTTTAAACAAATGACCGTTTCGAATGAGGCACAGCCAACACTGGATCAAACGCTACAACATTTTTAAGCCCACTGCCCGTCCTAATGACATGCTACATTCTGTAATCACCAGTGAATATAAAATACTTTATCTGCACACTTACTTAACAAGTCGACTGTGATGACTCATGTCATCTGTAATCTCTTGTCGTTACAATGGCAGAGTAAGAAAGTTTAGTTTCCCACTATATTTTCTTCCTTAGGGCATTTATATTTAAAAAAAAAAAAAAAGATTGGATATGGAATGATTTTATAATATTATTTTAATTTTAAGGTTTTGTAATTTTATGTTGTGCCTCTACAGTATATGTCTCCATGCTTTAATGTTCAAAAGGTCTCTATTTCTTCTCATGTCTGAAACCAGAGTCCAGTCTGCTCTGATTGGTTAGCTGGCCGGCTCTGTTGTGATTGATCAATCGCGTAGAGATGTACCACCCCTTAGCCTATCACGAACAATGTGTTGTAGCACCAGCCAATAGATACACGAGTGTTACGTGGTGATGACACTATGTTGCGGCATTGAAACAAAGGAGTCCAATCGAGGAGTGTTAGGCAGGGAAGGCGTGTGTGAGAAACTGTCTCTGGTATTAACATTAGGATTTAAGCCTTTGCAGACCATTTACATGCACTAAAACAATTGAACACACTACAGGGAGTGGAAAAACCCATAAAGCATGATAGGGCCTCTTCAACCAAGGACATGCTATTTGCTCATGGAACTGGTATGACCCAAAAATAGAGATAACCTCAGTCAATACATTCAATCAAGAAACCAAATTGAAAATGGAAAAAACTGGAGTACGTGTTGGAAGACAACCACTCAAGCAAAAAGGAAAACATGCTCATACATTTCTTATTGAAATGTACTTCCCTAAGGCATACTGTTAAGAAAAGTCAACAAAACGATGAGAGTGAGTCATTTTTCATTACGAGCACTACTGGTGGTTACATTAAGGTACGATGTACACAGTGTGGGCCTGGCACGTCCTGCGGCTATTTGGAACCTCTGTGTGGAATCACATCTCTCTGTGTATATCCACTTTTCCTGTACCATTACATACATTGAAAAAACATCCATATTGGAGTTGACATATTGTAAATGTGCAAATGTGTCATTTTGGTGAAATACATAATTTTAAAACAGCCATGGCGGGTGATATCATTGACGTTATTCAAGAAATTATGTGATGGAGTCGCAGACTTTAAGAGCTTAATTAAATTAAATGGCCAGTCTTGCCACTTTGAGTTAATATCTCAATTGATTTTGACAAAGAGAACAAGCTCACTTATTTGCCTTTCCCACCAATCAGTGATTTTTCAGATGAATAGATTATCTGTCTACACAAGATTTGGGAGCACTTCTTCCAGGCAGCACTTCCTGTAACTTTGTGCGGCTGCCAGAATCCCATCTTCCATGCAGAGTTATAGGTCTAGCAGTGTTGGATCCTGAATCTCCCCCTTTCTCTTGGAGCATACAGTAAGCTTGATGAGATGTGGGAACCCCCGAGCCTAATCTTTTTTTCGAGCATTTCAGCAGCCGTTGTCATTGGAGAGCGGGACAAAGCAGAGCATTCATTCCCCAAACATCTGCTCTCTTTTGGGATGACGGAGCCGTATCGGTCACCTACCTGAGCCTCGTGTGTGTAGATGTATGTGTGTGTTTGCAATGTGTGTTCATATCCAGTACTGGAACACTCGCCAAAGCAGATCCTCTTAGTTGGCACTGCATGTATGCAAATTCAAATGAGTCTCTTTTTGTGATATCTCACACTTTGAACACATTTGAAGGGAGAAAAGAGATGGAGTGTAGGCGCACGCTTTGCAGGGGGTGGAGGGGGCTTGATTAAAACATTTCATTATAATTTCTCCAACAGTATCCGCTTTGTTTTTTTTTGCTAGCCAACCCTGAAATCATCCTCAAAGTAGGGAAACAGGAACTGATAAACTTTACATCTTCCCCTCCGTGCTGACTAATGAGGTTGTTGGCCCTAATTAACCCAGTTATCTTCTCCTCCAACAACTGTCAACAATACCTCTCAAACTGGTGCCAGCGGTAAAACACAGCCTTTGTGAAATTATAATATATGACTGCCAGTTGCACTCATCCGGCTGTCTTACAAACAAATACAAAGGATGAGCTCCCGTCGTGTCCTCGGAAAAAAAACACATCAAAGCAAAACATGTTGCATTGTAAAGCGCAGCTACAAACAATCACGAACACACACGTGCAGATCTACAAATGGGCGTATAAAAGCGGCAGACATGAAAACTCAAAGTATGAAAACTCAAAGTGAACATGAAAAGCAGATGTTGCTTTGCTTTTTTGTTTTGCTCAAACGTTTGTGAAGGTGTTTTTATGTGAACTGCTGGATTAACTGTTTAACCTCCTAGATATGTTGTAGCTCTAAATTAGGGATTAAATGGTTTGAAAAATAATTTAAAAAAGAACCCACCAAAAACCCCAACATAAGGCAATAAATTTTTTTAAAAAGCACCGTAAAGTCTGACTTAAATTATGATGATTTGCATTTTAGCTTCAATATTATTTATCTCTTATAATCCATGTTGTATGTAAATTAGTTTAGTGGTGCCAAACAACAAAGAACAAATGTATTTACTTTGGTTATTTACATGGGCTTATAATGATGCAGAATCATTTATGGAGATTGTATATTTAGAGATATTATTAATAAGAAGAGCACACAAACTGAAACAGCCTAATTGTTTTGGGTCTGTGAACCCCAGTGCTGCATATTTAATAATTAAATTAGTTTGTTTTTTTCATCTGACATAATATAACCCAAAGTATAACAATTTATTGTAGTGTTTTCAATTTCTTTGCCACAAACTGTGCTTCCACATTCGTAAAGAGACTGTCCTCCAAGAAACACAACGTTTTCAACAAGTACCCCAAAATGACATGTCTTTACCAAAGCCTAGTCCTTAAGAACACTGTATTTTTTGTTCCTAACGAAAGCTTGTTCTGTGCATTTTGGCCTTTTTTCTACAACCGAGCAGAGTTTTAGGTCACTGAAAACTGACATTTGTAAAACACTAGGGTCGATATTTTTGAGAAACTTCACTTTCAATCTTTTCGTGTAGACAAGGAAGGACATTTTAATGTGATCATTGTGCTAAAAAGGACATGGCCAATATGGTGATGTTACTAACCTTGTTAATGAATGTGTTTATGTTTAAAACATAGATGTCATTTTTCAAGTATATATTTTTTAACAAAGGCCCCAGAATGTTCTACATTTCCCCTAATACAATATCCTGACGACACAGACCCCAAACCAGTTTTAAATGTTACCTGTGTGTGTGTCCTAACCTGTACACTGGCCATGACAGCATGGACATGATTTATTTTTTGTTTGTGGACAAGACTTTATTTAAAGAGTAAATGGGGACAAAACTTGTTTTAAAAAATACCCCTCTAAGTGGACTATGCCTGTAACCATTTAGCAGCTGTATATATAGGACAGGAACAAAGGGGAGAGTAGGGTAACATTGCTATACAGTGTCAAAGCCTGTGGAGCGAGGCGTTGACACTTTGCAGTTATTTTAACCCTTGATATACTACTATCTGTCCCCAAACCTAACCAAGACGTTTTTGTGTCTGAACCAAAAACCCATTGTCACATTGTAAATCAGATTTGTTTTAGATTGATTTGTAAGAGTCAAGGCAACTGATAAAAAAACATTTCACTAACAGAATACAAAATCCACCATTACGTTATTACGGATTACATATTGTGTTATTGGCTATTCATGAGTAGTTATATATTCCTTTTTGTTTGCAATAGAATAATAAACTCCAAAAACAAACATAACAGAAATCCAAATAGACTCATTTGGGACCTGGGAGAAGCAGAAATATGCGGAAAAAAAGAACCGCCAACATCAATCACAGTTATGGAGCATATGAAAATCCATTGTATCTACTGTAACCTTGTTATACAGCAGGAGTCTCAAAGAACAAACAGCTTTCTGTAGCTGGCTTCTGAAACATGCCATCCATTCATGTTAATAAGTAATTCTCAAAAAATGAGTAAACGTCATGAAATATCAAGCTGCTTAAACATTGATTAAACAAGAATAAGCAAAGCTCCGAGGTTATCTGCATGTTAGTCAGTTTGCTGGGGTTTGGTTGTTACTGCTAGACAGAAACCCAAATCGTCTAAAATTGCTGTGTTCTAAATTCAATCGAAGCAGTTGATCAACATTTAAACCAGGTAGCAGTTAGACCTGGCCAGTGTGTGCCACAAATACACCAGTGATTTGTTATAGTGTGTCATTCTTTTCTAGGATCAGAAACGTACCTAACATCAGAAACGACTTTTGTAAGATCCCATTCGATTTTTCAACCACTATTCACAAAGACAGCAAAGTATTACAATTGGGAAAGGCAGTCTTTTTTGGGGGTTTTATTTGGCAAACAATCCATATAACGTAAGGTTTAAGAATAAATAAAAGGAGAGGGAAATGTTGCAAATAGTTTAGAATGCTGTTAACCCTAGCTAAAGGCTCACGACTGTGGCTACTGTAGCTTGATGTTTACATGTATGTAGCTAGCTTGAGCCTTAAAATGACAGTATGTGAAAACAGAAGGGTCATTTTTATATAACTTAAACATTTTAACATCAGATCTTAAAGTATATGTGAAACCATTGTATATGCATGTACTTGTTTAGGGTGACCAACTGTTTGTTTTTTCACCAAAACAGGCATTTATCCTATCTGTGATCCAAACCAAATGTAAAATAAAGTGATCCCACTATGTGTTGTTGGAATCTTTTAGGAAATAGTTTGACGATTATAAGGATACATTTGTGAATAGCAACTACATTTCACCTGAATTTGTGACATTACATTTTAATCTCGTCCCTTGACTGCAGGAACTGCCTTTTTCAGAAAACTGCTTACTCAAGCGTCAAGGAGCATAAGGAATAAATCACATCTGGAATCCCATTTTATCCGTCAACCAATATTTCCAAAAAAAAAAAAGCATTGCTCATAAAGATGGAGAAACTACCCAGAAGACATCTCCAAGGCCCAGCATGGAAACAGTTCACGCCAACAAATCCGTTCTCTCACAGAAGCAAGATCGTATTTTGGCTGGGGGAAGCATTAACCTGATGAAAAACCAAAGCAAATGGACCTTTTTTAATACGGCGACAATTGATTATGGAAGACGGCTTGCAATGAAGCCAGCCACTCTGCAATCAACATTTCCCATCACCACGCAAATAGGAAATAAATTATGCTAAATATAATAACAAAAAGCTAACTCCCATAATGTCCATGCTCCCACGAATCAATTCTATACAAACCGTGATATTTGATTGTCAATATAACTAGGCAAGTACAGACAGAACGTGTGTGTGTGTGTGTGTGTCTGTGTGTGTGTGTGTGTGTGTGTGTGTGTGTGTGTGTGTGTGTGTGTGTTTGTGTGTGTGTGTGTGTGTTAATCTTTTCCTTGATGACTGTGGCAGCAATAGGAGATTAATTATACGGGCGGAGTCAATCAATTACTCAGCTGGCGGTCCATATGTGTGTGAGGCACGTTGAAATGAAGTGTGCCATCTTCAAGGGTGTTGTCGCAAATCATTTGAAGCTATATTGTACATTTTCAAGCTGAAAGCAAACAGGGGAAAAGTCACCTTAATAATTGCTACCCAGACTGTAAAACTTCTGGCTTGCACGTGTTTTATATGTGCTGCATATCACCGAGTGAGCAAACAGAGACTATGGCTTCTATAAATCTCAGTAAAAGACAAATAGATCTATTCGGCTGGTGGCCTTTCACACACAGGGACAAAGGTTGCAATGCATTCCTTTTGCACTTTTCTCTCTGGATTTTTTTTTTTAGCTTCTGTCTTCTACTGGAACATTGGCCAAATAAAACATGATTCCGGTCTATTCTTACTTCACTTCCTTTAGGAGATGTAGAAAGCATGCAATCTGTTAAGGCTGTTATTTTCACGTCATCTTGTCTCAAATGTGTACGTTGGAAATGCACCCTTCAACATTTCCTTTGTAAGGCAGCTTTAAACTTCCTGTCGTGTTATTTTCTCCCCCCTTTCTTTGGTGTTCGGTCAGTTTTAACTGCTCCAAAAAACATTAATCATCACTAACTTTTATTTAACACCCGTTTAAGCTATACACACTGTCTTAGACTACTGGTTTACATAGATGCTGTCACTGCAGTGAATAAGCAACAAATAGACACTGAAAATGAATCCCAAAATGAACATGGTTGTCGATTTGTTGGTGTGAACTATCTGATGGATGAATATAATCTAGGCTGGCTTACCCAGCAATTGTATACATATGATGTTCAAATGCCTACAGTGGAGTCATAAGTCCTTGAGGCAATCAAATCTAAAACACAATATTTGTGATTGATGACAGTAGTAAATTGGTCAGATTTGACCCAAACATGACAGGAGTGTTTAAGATTCGTTTTGTGGCGATAACATGACATAACGAGGGAGATATTTGACGTACATTAACGTACTGATTCATTTTTGTCAAGTTTTTAGTTCGTCCTTGGTTATGATAGTTGAATCGCTGATGCTAGCCTGTTTTAGTGAAAAGAAGTACCCACTTCAAACATAATGAAATTGAGTACATTACTTTTTGTGCCTCACTGCAAATTTGCCGCAAGAGAAATGAAGTGTCTCTCTGTGCTTTTACAGCATTATGTTCACTCTCTACATTAAATTACCAGTGACCTCGGAGAGAAGTTCAGTTTAATGCAACAGTCCGACTTAATCTGACATATTTTACTTTAACACCCTTGTCAGTCTCAAACCGCCCAATGATAAAAAATGTCGGTCCACTTTTACAGACATTCTCCATTTTTTGCTTTTTCTCATCTTGTCTTCTCAACCCGCTATTTTCCATTGGCTCCGATTAAAGTCAAACTGGTCTGTTTGCTCATTATCATAGAATAATGGGATGTGGAGATTGAGCAGATCCTGGCAAGACTTGACCCCGAATTACCACCAAAACCTGCTTAGTCAGTCATTTCTTCTTTTCATGCCAAGTTCTTTACTTTCCCTTATCTTCTTATTTCAGACTTTTTACCTGTCTTTACCTCCCACTTCCTTCCTTGCAAAAATTGGTTATGATCGCATATATTTCCATGGCATTTCACGCAGAAAAGGCCCTCTTCATTACATCAAACACTGATTAGCTTTCTTACATCCCACCCACCCCTTACCAAAAGCAATAGAGAACCATTAACTCCACAGAGTATTTCCATTCCCTTGTGATGTGTTTACAGTGGCTGTGGGTGGGGGGTGGCAGATTCCCTTTCGTTTTCCCTCCTCTCCCATTCTCTCCCCAGCCATCACACCTACGGATGATGCCTCATCCAGTCATATCAGGCACCCAACACTTAACAGGAAGAACAAGGAGCCCTGTCAGGCATGTAATTCCTCCTGTTGGCATTAGTCTAGAAGCCTATAGATGGCTCTCTGCTCAGTCACAGTTGCCGTGTTAAAGCGTTTTTCAGCCACAATTTGTCTCCTTTTCAAGTATGTGCTCATCAGAGACATCTGGTTGTTATCAGCGACACGCAAATCCACAAGCAACCTGAAAGGAAAGCACACACGAAAAAACCTCAAGCCTGAAATGGACATGCTAACAATGGGAAAATTTAGAAATGTGTTAAGTGGGTGAGTTCTTCCTTTTTTGTGGGGCAGGAGAGCAATTCAAGGAGAGAAATATCTCTTTTCATAGGAGGAGACAGTGTGCCTTTCAGGCCTAGACACGGTCGGGTTCACCAGTCTCCCAGGATAGATGAGGACAGCACTGAACAGTGGTCCTGTTGTGGCCCTATAAAAACTCTAAGAATCTGGCACTTCTGCCTAACACTGGCAAGTGGCAATGCGAAACAGTGATTCACATATTTTTTCCCCCATAAAGCTTTGCTACAAGACCACCTTCTTGCAGCTGGAGTGGGTTTCTCACTGGCTCAATATAAAGTTATGTTTAAATAACACCTATGCCAGCCTGCCCTTGGGCCAATATCATTGCATTTAAAATGTTATTTGTTTTCTTCCAGGGCATTTGGCAGATAATCAGAGCATCCACCGACAGTCCCACAAGGCTGCCCTGACTCATGTGCCCTATTCCAGGGTTACTGCTTGAGGGTGAACTGTATAATTATGAAATCAATGAGACTTTTTATTTTTTTGAGCAAGCGAGCTGGGTTTTGTGTGACTCCCTGGTGCTTGGCAAATGGTGCTGCGTGCACACATCAGTGTTATATATCTGATCCTACATGAGGATGCCAATACACCCTAAGGAATATAGATTATATATGTTTGTTGGGAAAGGCAGACAGAGGGTGGCTATATTGGTAAGGGGTGGGGGGGGGGGTGGAGAAGTGAGGCAAGGAGTGAGGAAGGGCGGAGATGAGTCTGATTGTGCTCATGTATGTACTGACAAGGCATGAAAAGCAATATGGTGTATGCTTTTCCTGAAAGCAGCTGGAGATAGTTTGTTTTTATGCATGAGTCATGGTCGTGCATGAGTGACTGTGTGTGTGTGTGTGTGTGTGTGTGTGTGTGTGTGTGTGTGTGTGTGT
>CALSBZ010045117.1:551694-597747 GCA_943591055.1 Gobionotothen gibberifrons | reverse complement strand
ACACACACACACACACACACACACACACACACACACACACACACACAGTTACAAGCATAAAACCTTGCTTTCCGCATTGACGTATTACGAAACCCAGCACTTCCCACATTATGCAGAGAAACTGATTTCTTTTTTTAGGCATTACCATAATACCCTCCCGTTTGCCCAAATTAATTACTTCAATTACAGCGGAGCTTAGCAGAATGGATTTGCTTCTTTTGGCCATAGAGCAACAAACCAGTCCTTCCTATTTTAATTCACTCACGGAAACCTTAAAAAAGAAAAAACACATTAGGGTAACCGTACTTTAAAACCTATTTAAGTCATCTTATTAAATGGCAGGTATGCACTGCAAGCTAGTAATTGTGTTTTTGTATTACATGATGATGTGTGTTCATGTTAGACACAGGTTATTATTAATCAATGATTTATACGTACTTCTCATGCCATGGAATGAATCTGTGCAAGTGAATTAGATCATGTCAGGCGTCCACTCTTCACCAAATACATGTTACCAAAATCTTCAGCAGCCATTCATTGTGATGCAGTGAAATTTAAAAATGGTTCTCCTTTTTCCTGCAGACAGCTGTGATTTCAGGTGTTAATGTTATGGCTGCACTACCCCCTTAAGATGTACAGTATCAGGATTGGGGTCTAATGGCCAAAGAATATTGACATTTATTTCATATCGGGCACGTCTCATTAAATGTTCTTTAAACTAAAAATGTCTCCTCCTGATTGAAATAAGGTTTTTGTACTGTAGGTTCTCATAACAGTCAAGTTTTAGAAATTAAACCAACACTATGTTCAATATTTACATGATAATTGCCTTGCAACATACAGATGAAAGCACATTTACTGTGCATTGCAAATTATTTAAAAACATGAAATGAAAGTAGAGTTAGTTTTTCCTTATTCAAAATATTTTTTCCTTATTCAAAAAGTCTGAAGAAAGGTCTTTGGACATGCATCCTTTAACCCTTGAGCCTCTTAGTGGGCGGACCGGTGAACAAAAAGAAAACAAAAACAAACATTTTCATCTTCAACTTCTTAGTCCTATTTTCCCTTTCCTTGAAGTGCATGTAACTGTGTGTTTTTCCCCATGTCTGTAAACACTATAGGACAAGTACCCTGAAAGTTTAAAGGGGTGTTGTTGCAAGTTAAGTTGATGCGATGATGGTCAAAATAAATGTTAATCGGGGGAATTAAGTGGTGTGAAATTAATAATGAAATGGCAACATAATAGACAGGTCAAATGTGTTGTTTTTTTCCATGCATTTCACAACTGTCAATATCTATTAACGTTAGATGAACACTGTTAAATTAAAACAACATAATTGTTCCCTGTTTTTCCAAATACCTATTTAAACCTCATTATTATTCTCTGTTGGTTTCTCACATTGCCACAGTGTTTTCAGATTGTCAAAACATATATCAGCTGCTGAAAGATTTGGTAACCTTTGCTTGGTTAAAGTTAAATGAACTGACTCAAAATGAAATCCGAAAAGTACATAGAACCAGAAATAGAATATTTGTTTACACATCGTCATTAACCCGAAAACAAGGAAAGGTCATTGCCAGAAGCTTTTTTCTTTTTTTTTGCACCAGTGAACAGGTCAGTCCAAACTCAAAGTCAGTTTTATAATTGCTTACCCCTGTAACATAATTTGGTTGTTTATGTTCCACAGTTAAAGTAGATATGTGCATTTGCTGGGAAACTGAACATGGCAATTTGGCCTGCTTTCAAGACTGTCTGCAATTTACATATATTTAGGCTTTGAATGTTGTACATCTGTTTTTCAGGGTTTTGGAGAACGCGTACAGAGCTGTCGCCAATACATGGCGATGTTGTTTTATCCACACTACAGAGCAGGGATTTAGGGGTCCTTTAGGAGCTGTGATTGACAGCCATTTTAAATTACAGAGCACTTCCAGAAGAGGCTCCTTCCCTCGTGGTTTGACTGGCTGTAATTTTCCCTGAATCTGGTGCAAGCGCTCCCCTGTTCCCGAGCCCTCATTTAACATCCCTAAAACACCCTTGTGCACCCTTTGCTGAACAAAAACCAAACGTTGCCTCTGCCAAGTTAATTAATAGAGCCCAAGCTGTTCTGGCCTCATAATGACATGCAATGCCAAGGAGGAAATATCATAGTGTGTATTGTGACAATAATGCTCTGCTGTCACTGGGAAGGCCCTTATTGGCCCTCTCATCTGCTTTGCTAATTTGGTTTACAGTGCCATTGCTTTGCATACAAATGCTGTGATTACTCTCAGTATTATGTATTTTCGGGCTTTTATGTACCGTCATAACTTAAATGGAGTTAGCCTTCCCAATAAGTGGATAGTTTGTACTCGACTCATTCTATTATGATCCATTTGGTTGTTCATTTAGACCTCTTACTGTCAATGTTGTGTATTTTCTTTTGTTTATGTCTTATTTTGTTTATGATGATCCAGTGTTGTAGTCAAGTCACCAATTCACGAGTCCAAGTCACTCTCGAGTCACCACTCTTCGAGTCCGAGTCCAAGTCTGAGTCACCAAGGGAAAGTCGTAGTCAAGTCCGAGTCATCATTACCTGTGTTCGAGTCCGAGTCCAAGTCCGAGTCACCCAAGGAGTGTCCGAGTCGAGTCCGAGTCATCATTAGCTGTGTTCGAGTCCGAGACCAAGTCCGAGTCACCCAAGGAGTGTCCGAGTCGAGTCTGAGTCACAAGTCTTCATGTATTAATATTCGTGGATATATGTGTTGAAATGTAGCTGCTCCTCTACATTGCTTTTATCCTGTCATGTTATACTAATCTGTCTATTGAACTGCTGTGAAGCCAGTTTGGCTACAATTCTTATAATAGGTGCTATACAAATATAAAGCGTATTACTAATATTAATATTATTATTATTATTATTGTAAATGACCTTTAATATGTCTAACTATATTTAAAATGAGTTACCTTTTAGAGAAGTGATTACATTTGTATGCCAATATTTTCCTATGGTAAAGTTTTCGTTTTGCACTTTTAATTTTGATAGTAATAAGATCGGGACTCTTATTTTGAAGGAACTTTTACCGGTTAAATCGGTTTACCGATAAAGATTTAGCCCCAGAAAGCACATGGCTACTTAGCATGCAAAATGACGTCATTCTGCATGTTAAGTAGCCATGTGCTTTCGTGTTATCGGCTGAATCTTTATTTATTGATTAGATCACGTTACTCTGATGACCGTGTTCAAGAGAGCCATATGTCTGAACTCGATCCTTAGAGTAATGTGTTACGGAGCCTTCTCTTCAATATTGTTTCCACATAACGAGCATTTTGAGCTGCTCTTTTCCAATGTGGAAGCAGAATGTGTGAAAGCATACAGCACGATGCGGGGTGTGTCTCTAGACATCTCTAGACTGGAATAGCGGGGCCCAGTACGTGAACTCGCCTCACAGGTGCACATGCCAGGATAGAGGACATCAGACTCCAGAGAAAACTTGCTCGAGTCCGAATCCAAGTCGAGTCCGAGTCATCGTGGGGGGAAAAATTCATGAGTCCGAGTCCAAGTCATCGTGCGCAAAAATTCACGAGTCCGAGTCCAAGTCGTCGTGCGCGAGAATTCACGAGTCCAAGTCCGAGTCGCGTCACTCAGTGCGCGAGTCCGATTCGAGTCACGAGTCGAGTCACGAGTCCCGAAAATCGGCACTCGAGTCCGACTCGAGTCTGAGTCCAGGACTTGAGTACTCCATCTCTGTGATGATCTAATGATCTATTCTGAACTATATAAATTGTGTAAGGAATAGTTCATTAACATCAGGCAAACTATTTGTAAGCCTCAATTTTAACAAATGACAATTTTAAATTTTAAATGGGGGATTTATTTACAAAAGAAGGTGTGTTTTCCAACCAAATAATTCAGGCAAAAAATATATTTGCTTGACTCTTTAGATTGATGAACAAATGAACTGACAAATAAATCCCTTATCCTAGTGTAGGTCATAAGTGAGTCCTCATTATGTTAGCAACACACAAAGGCAGGTTTTTTTAGAAACTGAGCGGTGGTAAAAGTCGCCACCTAACTACTTTAGTTTACTTGATTAGTCTTTATCAATTTGCTAAATGGGATCACAATAAAGTCATTTGAGTCCATAGACACGCAACAAGTAAGACAACATAGCTCGACATTGCTGTTTAATAAAACTTTGCGCAGAAAAGGTTTATCCTATAAAGGCATTTGATTGTACACTATTTTAAAATATTTCCCTTTAACATAGTAGCCAGCGTTTGAAAAGCATAAAACAGACATGCATGGACACTGTTGTATAATGAACAATACAGAAGGATACAGATAACATAAGTTAAATATAAAATATAACTTTGAAATAACCATTGCATTACAAATAACATGCCTAATCCTACACTTACAAGAAAGGTCCAAACCTTTTTTTTTCTCCCCTTCTTTCAAATGTAATCCCTCTTCCTCCTCATCAAAGGGCCGGGGTAATTGAAAGGATAGATAACAACATGTTTTCATTGAGTGCAAAGCTTTATCTAATCCAGTTTTGAGGGAAGATAATTAAAGGTCAAATGACTGACCAAGGTAGTTCCTCCATTTGCGCTGTTGCTCCGTCTGATAAAACACCATGTCACCCACTCATTTAATTGACTTTGCTTTACATGTGGTATCTCAGAGTAGGAGAGAGATATATGATTGTGGGCGGCAAGGTCATAAATCTAGCCTGCCTGTAAACACTATCACTTAAAATACGGGATAGTAGAGATCTAGCAGACGCTGTTAACAAATTTCCTTTGACCCAAGAAATGGACCGCGTCAGACTCTTTCAGCAGAGAGTGCTGCACCTTTGCATTCAGTATCTGATTTTCAGATATGTTCATATATAGCCCAAATTACCTGCTGATACGAGGAGGCAGGTCAAATTGAGAAACATTGCCCTGAGTATGGTAACTGTGGTCAGTTAATGGCTCTGAAATATGTAGGCATTTTTCTTCCCGTCGGGGGGCATGCATGCCATTGATTCCTTTGGGGCTCCATCAATCATGGCGATAACTTCCCCGTCACATAAGTTACTGAGAGCCATCGCTCAGGGCCCCGAGGCAGAGGGAGGACAGGACAGGAAGGGACAGAAATCTATGGCCTCTTTATATTTCAAATTTGTTTTATTCTCGCATGTGTGTTTGTTCAACTAGTCAGTGCATGATGTCATTAAAAGGAATTATTCAGCTGACGTAAACACTTCCCGTCTAATTGTGTAAAACTCCTTTTAATAACCTCTTACCTAATCAGTTTTATAGTATTATAAACTATGGCTTGTGTGAAAGTACATTTATGTGTCCTATTAGTCTTCCTTTTGAAAGGAAGAAACACTGCGTACGAAGCATTCTAGCAGAAAATTACTGATATGCCTTTATCATTTGCTCAATGCTTCACTAATCAATGTTTTTTTATTACATTTTATACCCATGCTGAGTCTTGTGTATATTTAAGAACGACCATTTAGGTTAACATTGCTTCAGTGGGAATATAAAATTGATGAAATAGGCTAGGCTAATTTGGACCGTCAATAACAATAAAAAGTAAATAGCCAATACATGAAATGGGCATGTGCAATGTGGAAGGTGTGGTGCCTACTGCATTGTTTAGTCCTTGTTTAAAGATGACAATATTTTCATGATCTGGTTGGTTCATTTTTATTTCCCATGTTAATAATTTAAGATAAGATAAGATGGACCTTTATTTATCTCCGTAGGGAAAATTCATGTGTCTTACTGTAGCAACAACAGCAATAAGGGTAAACACAGGGAAGGACATGTATTATTTCCAACAAGTCCTCCAACTCATACGACCAAATAGGTCGATTGTTCAAGCGCTTATTACGACCTATAATCACGTTTTAAAGTTTTCGCCCTCTAGTGCTCCCGTTGAATGCCAACGCTACGGAGGGTCGTATATTCACAAATAACCCTCTCTGGAAAATCCTAAATTGTAGGATAGTTTGGCCATTAAAATACTTTTTCATTCGATTTCTAGCGAGAAGTGTATATTGTACTTTCAGAATCCACGTCCAGTGGATGTGTAGGATCTATAGTTTGATAGATCTTACGAAGATGATTTGAGGTCTCGCCAGGAGAATGTGTATATGAGGCAGCTTCCATGTAAAGCAGGGGTCGGCAACAGGCGGACCGCGGTCCGGATCCGGACCCAGACGCCGACCTATACGGACCCGGACCTATAATCAATACATTAATAGGGGATTTCAATTTTGAAGGGGCGATTCTATTTTAACCGCCGCCGACAGAGGGCGAAAGAGACGAGTGAGCGATACAGGGAGAGAAACACAGAGGAAGAAATGAGAGCGTGGAGAGGATAGTGAATGAAGAGAATAATTAGCGATACAGGGAGAGAAGACGGAGAGGAGAGTGAACATGCGTTTAAAGGATTTAAACTCCTAGCAGGACCAACTCGAGCTCAATTCTCGCACTGAATTAGAATAAAGTGAGTGAGGGACTGCAATATAAGAGGGAAAGAAAGGGAAACTTTAAAACTGTTCAATTGTTATGATATGTGAAGACTGATATTGTTCGTCTGAAACTGTTAAGGCATGATGTGAAACGGTTAACAAAGAAAAAGGGAAACTCAAGCTGCTGCTACACTTTATTTTATTTATCTAAAATTAAGCACTTTTAAGATGCACATGTTTTAAAAAGCTATTTTATTTTTTTCTCAATTTAATTTTTAAATGCAGCCCGAGAGGAACATTACACATATCCACAGTATTTACTGTATATCTGTATAGTTCAATGTTAATTGACAATAAATATTTTTGTTTTTTAATTGTACTTTCTTTATTTGATTGGCAGTCAGTTGTTGATTACATGCAGACGATGATAAAGCTACAGGCTACTTCAATATATATCACACTAATTCATAAAGCAACTTTATGACATTTTAATATTCCGGACCTTTGCACAGGGACATTTTCTCTAACTGGACCTCGTTGAATTTGAGTTGAATACCCCTGATGTAAAGTTAGCGTCAACCCTCACGGGGTGAAAACAGTATTTTCGGTCTTGAAGTTTTCATAATAAAACTGTATTCCCCTCCAGTACTCATCCACTAAAAACATCAGTTTATCCTTGTTAATTACACAACATTAATTGGTTTCAATTGTGTACAATGCTTTTGTGTTTTTCCCATAGGTTTTTCCCTTTCGATTCTGAGAGACACATTTCTTTTTTCAGAGGTTTTGATAGGCTAAAACATCGAACTACCCATAATCCCCAGCTATCGTTGGAGCTCGTCGATTGGATGTTTTAGCCGCAGTGCATGTTGGGTCTTCTTTTGAATAAGAAAGAAACTATCCACAGATAAATATTAAGTCTGACAAAGTACTTAGTCTAATATATTGCATAGTTTATTTTGGCACTTGACAATCACCTACCCTGAATTTGACTCAGGTGTAACTAAAGTCTGATTTAAGGGTTGTTTATATTTCACATCATTAATCAGAATCTGCAAAGTAACTCAAATAAATATAGTGGAGTAAAAATACCAGGTTAACCTCTGAATTGTAGTGGAGTAGAACAAAGTAGTATGCTGCTGTAACAAAAACATTTCCCCACTTGGGATCAATAAAGTATATCTTATCTTATCTTAAGATGATCGATGGCTACTGCCATATTTGCAAAATGTGCCTCTGAACCTTGACAAGTGCATGTTTCAGGCTTATCAATGAACAACAGGAGGGGTCACAGACATAAGACCAGCTGTTAAATAAAGCTCTTCTGACCTTAGCTGTCATGTGGATGTGGGTATATATTAATGCTGCCCATTATGGACACAAGCAATTTTCACCCATTTATTAATTATGTTATATATGCCATAGAGAACATGTTGCGAAACACAATAGCCAGCATGTGTAGTTCTGGGGGGAGGGGGGGCTGTTTGACGCTATACTGTATCACTCATCCACAGCCCAGGTCAATTGTGTTTGTTTTTAAGTGCCATGGTGTTTCTGTTTCCCATAGATCAATGCAATTATCTTTTGACAGTAACAAGAATGTATTCTAAAGTCAATGTAGTATATTTCTTGTGATTGACAACCTGCTGACTTTGCTGACACAGTATTAATTGTGCTGGTGTGTAAAATGCCTGCCATCATGTTACTGCACACAGATTAAAACACACAGATTGATTTGCAAGTTGACCCAGGCCTTACCCACAAGCCTGTGCAAATGTCACTCACACTCGCTGCGCATTTGAGCATGAGAGAAAGGCAAAGGCAGTGGGGTAAAATATTTATTGAAAAACGATTTTGATGGGTATACAAACGGGTCTGTTCTTCCTCTCCTTACAACCGGCTGTGAGTAAACAAGCGGCCATTGTCTGATTGCTTTGCAAAAAGCTTTCCCTTGGGACTGGCATCAAATATTCATAAGGCTTGTTTTGAAATGCATGTAAAGGCATGGCAGTGAGTGAGTTGCAGAGAGGTTGCACTGCATCCCTTTCTGCTTGTTGTTTTATTGTTGGGAGCAACAGCAGCGTGTTTAACCTCACTGCATGTTGTGTTCAAAGGCTTACATATAGGTGTTTTCAGTTCAGACTGGTTACACCTCTACTCAAGTTCATGTAGGGTATTAATACAACATATACAACAAATCAAATAGATCAAGGTAATGCAGTAAAAATGAAGAGAAAAGCAATACCTTTAAGGGACCTCTTTTCAACCTCTGTCTGAAACCAGAGCCCAGTATGCGCTGATTGGCTAGATAGCCAGCTCTGTTGTGATTGGTCAACCGCTTCGAGACGTTTTGGAAATGTCCCGTCTTTTAGCCTACCATGTAAAATGTGTTGGAGCACTACATGTACTCGCAATTATGATTATGTACCCTGTTGTACACTGGGCAAATGTCATTGTTTAAAACAAATGTTTTTAAAAACTGATATTTAAATATACATTTGTTTAAGGGTTCCTGTTAATTACTTGCTTCGCTAGCAAGTAATTAACTTGCCATTCTTGATATTCAAGTGTCAATTGAATATACTAACATGTTTTTTTGTTGTTCTTTCTGCAGGCAAGTATTCAATTATATACACATATTCAGAACATGCATAAAGACAGGAATATTCACTTTGGTTTAATTGGTTTTACAAGAAAATAAGCAATAGGAATTGGTCAATCTCTAATATGATGTTTTTCTGTGAAAGAAGCATGACAACATTTGCAAGTCATACTTTTATTGTTGTTTCCAGTTTCACTTCACATTAGCCTTCCTGGACTGAATGCATATTGGCAGTAACTGTCTCTCATTTCTCCCGTGAAAACAAACAGCGGGGAAGCAGAGTTGTTGCAACATCCTCTTTTCAACAGGTAGCAGCGGGGTTCATGGGAAACAGCACAGGTGCTGGTGAGTTATCAACTCGCCATGACTACAGCCGCCAACCTTATGATTGATGTCCTCCACTGCTTCTCTCGCTATGAATACGATTGCAAACCAAATAGCTTGTGATGCGTGTGTGTATGCATAATAAAATGGAAAAAAGTACTTGTTGGTTCCCAAATCATCCACAAAACTTGATGGTTTATTACTGACTTTGAGACATTTCAGAAAAAGGACATGGCACTGGTTCTTATGATTTAACCCATTATATAAATGCATGTAATGTTATAGTAGACAATTCTCCAGGAAGTCATTGGTTTTGATTCACTGCAGTTTTTTATTGAACTACATTTTAACCGACTTGATAAGTGTTTGAGACAGTCTGCCATACGTTTAAAGGAAAGAAAAGCTGCTGCAGTGGCTGATGCCTTTAAATTAACCTTATATGTATTGGCCAGTTTTGCTTCATATGTTATAACTCCTAGGCCTTAAAGAGGTCTGTGCTATCAAAACACATGACACACATAAACCAGTAGCAACACTGATTGCAGAAACTTTAGAAAACAACCACAAACAATGACATTGAAGGTGACTTCATAAATACTCATATGAGTTTAAAGTAAGAGGTAACAAAATAAAATACCTAGCTTCTCTACGTATTTTCAATAGCAATGAGGCAAAAAGATCACTCCTTGTTTGCACATTTGAATTCTAAAGGGTTTTTTCTCCAGTCAAGCATACTCCCTCAATTACACCCAGTGGAGCCATGGATCCGTGATTAGTAAGATGGAGCCAACATGAGCCGTTCTAAGGCTGGTTGTGCCTCAGCAGGGGATCGTCATTAACATGGACTCCTGCTCAGAGCCCCGGGCCTTTAACTGTCCTTTAACTGCATCGGCAAGAGTGGGAAACTAAGCAAACGTCAATCATTGGTTGACACTGCTATTATCAAACAGGAGTGTGTTGTAGTCTGAAAAAAAAGCCTAAGTGGGGTTGGAGCAGTGCAGTGGGCGTCATCTTTCCTCTACATGATGATGCCCGGATTATCAACTTGTAGATAATCAAGTCAAGTTGATAATCGTGTAGACTTGATTATCTACAAATCAAGTATACACGATCATTCACATCAGGTTTCATAGAGCCAAAACATTTCAAGTGCTACTCAACTGGCTTTAGATAAGCCAGTCCTTTATTAGTATATAAGTGCTTTGTTAGTAATTCTATCGCTCGAAGTGGAGTCGAAAGAGATGAGTTTTCAGTCTGCGCCGGAAGATGTGTGGGCTATCTGCTGTCCTGATGTCAATGGGAGCTCATTCCACCCACCACAATGACTGTGTTTTTGAATGTGTTGTCTTGAGTGTGCATGTGCCTCATGCAAATAGTGTTGGGAGGTTGGTTTCCAGGCCAGAACACTCCCTTTTATTTATTCCTATATAAAAGCTGTTCCAAAACCATGATAAAAATAGCTAATAACTACAACTTTCTTTGATGGGGCTGCAGAATGTTACAAAAACCTAGGGCAATTCAAGAAATACCAGTTGAAATGGGGTTAATTTCCACAATGTAATTTGAACTAAATCAATGTTACCTTAGATCCTATTACATTTCATAACAAATGATGCACACATGACCATTAACTTCAATATATTTTTAACAAGAAGGTGAGTTAATGCCTCACTTTCTCTAGTGCATGTTGTACATTTACAACTGAGTGACAAGAACCTGGATGTGACTTATTTCACTCCCCAACGTTGACAAGGACCTTCTGAATGCACCATTAAACAATTGCCCATTCTATTATTGGTAAAAAAATTATAGAGCACTTTGTGTTTCCCAATTTTATTTTCGGGGTTGGACATGTCCTTTAACTTGAAGTAGTTGGTTTTGAAAGATATGAGTTGGAGAATTTGCAGTGAGAAGCAACAAGCTGCAGAAATTCCCTGAGACTCCCTTTGTGTGTTCACAAATGCAGTTCTTTGCTGCCCGGTCTCAGCTGCTTCTAATCAAGGCCTACCTTGATATCCCTCAGGTAACTGAGTCAGATGTGTGCATGCTAGTGTAAATAAGTATTAGAGAAAGCAAAAAGAACATGGTCCAAGTAACTTTGTATGTTTTTCTGTATAGTCCCTAGTTCGCATTTGAGCACTTCATTCATGGAAATGTACCCTCTTCTGCCTCTCTCTTATCAGTCTTCTCTCCACGTATTTCTCTCCTCTTCTTTTTCATACTCCTCCTTCCTTACTCATGTTCTTCCTTCATTCTCTCCTTAAGTGCGGCAGCTCTCTGGAACGCTGGTCAGTGTGGTAGCTCCATCGCGGAGAGCGCTGTTTCCAAAACATCTCTTAAGTGGAGTAAATTCAGAGTAAAAATGTTTGCCTGGAGCTTTTGCAATGAAATGCTTTGCTCTGTTTCAGTATACTTGGTTTTTGCTTTAACCTCTTAAGCCGGAAGGTCCCCCCAGTGGACCCCTCCCACAGTTTTTTTTCGAGACTATGTCTCAGGGCTTCTTAACATTTATGAAACTATTAATGTTCCATACCCTTTTAAAGGTAAGAAACTCCGCTAACTGACAATATGAACAATTTTTTGCTAAAAAAACACAAGAGTAATACCAAGCCTTTCAATTAGCATTGAGCGAAAAAATGCTAACGCTTTTTTACACAGAACTCACGGTAGAAATGCCCTTATTACTATCTTAACTGCACAAACAAGATATACGATTTAAAGCTGAGACTACACAGATTCCAGACATGTAATGTCATCACTGTACGACCCCGAATTGCGGAGCTATCAGCCAGAAAAGAGAAAGTAAACAACATCCGGTTTCAAAAATATTACAATAATTACGTTTTACCTTTTTTGATTTGTGATCAAAAGTTGTGTTCACCGGAATAAAAACGCCGCTCAAGGTTAATCCAATGTCTTTGTGTCATGTAGAAATTGTTACTGATAATCCATCATCGTATTTATGGCAATATACTGGGTATAAAGTTTTGCAGTCCAGGCTTGCACTTTCAGATATGCTTCGTTTGCTTCTCTATTACGCCCGCTATGGTAATGTTTACGTGGATTTGGGAACTGCCCCTCGATTCTATTGGATCTGATGGTTAAGAAAAAGGTGTAAAACACACAAATCGACCAATGGGTTCCAGAGATATGGTCCTGCGCAAAGTATAAAGAATGCCAGCCATCGTAACAACATTATGCAGAGACTTCACTTATTGTTTACTACGTGAAAGGAAGCAGGAATTGCAGCAGGACCCAGAGCGCACGGAGCACAGAGCGGACAGCAGATACCAGGGCAGATTACAATATTTGCGTTTAGGACTTTTTCTGTACTTTGACTTTTGTCAAATAATGGCTCACAGGAAATAGATGCTTAGTACTTTACAGGCAATGGAAATTGTGACTAATGTTGACAGCGATGCAGATATGTTACTGACGATCCTCGTCGCCCCCTCCCCCACCATTCACATGCCCATGTTATTATGTTCATTTTGTATGTTTTTAAAAAAAACATTTTTTAATTGTTTTACAACAGTTGTATTTGGATGGAATGAATACCTATAGTGAACATTCAAAGTAATAAAATGATTTTTACAGTGAAAAAGGTCAAATGGAACCGACGGTTCCCAAATTACCCAGAGGTGAGTCTGCCTGGACTTTATTTTTCTAAATCTCTCTAAAAAGGTCAAATCTCACTTGTTTTGCATCAATCTTGATACAGGGTACTTATTATATGTTATAGTTTGGATTCCTAAAGCTTTTAGTCTACTAACCCATCATGCAAGGGTGGTTTTCACTATAAGTAAAGGTTTTTTTAGGCGGACATTAGAATTTACATGTTTTTACTATGTTCCATCTGAATTTACTTTAAAATGAAAACATCTGTATTGATTCTGACACTTCTACATCCAACTCACAGATGTAACCTTGCTTTGAGAAAAATAATTATTAATTTACCCCTTTTAGAAGTGAAGATATATCATTTGTTGTGTTAGTAGCATTTTCGAGCCTGAAACCTGAAAAACAGAGGTTAAGTCATTATACCCATGTTTCATAATGATGCAATTCTCTTAACTCTAGCTTCAAAACTGAGCTGGCAACATACAGTAGGTTCTGTCATTCTGTCTCTAATATACAGTAAAAGTAAACAAAACATTTAAAAGGAGTTCACCTGTTCTTTACAAAAACAAAATGGCTATTTCACTTTTAATCCCCAATCTCTAGGCCCAGTAGTTCAAAACTTTTAATCTCAATCAGATCCGATCAGATTTTGAAATCCCATTGTTTGTGATCCAGGATCAGACAACTTGGCCAGATTTTGTCCCAGTATTTCAAAGCAATTCAGGATAGGATCAGCCTGATCCAGATTCAGACTTTTCAAGATTACTAGATCCTGAATCAGTGCTTTAATCCTACCGAGCGCCATCTAGTGGATATGAAAGATATTAGAAGGAAGACAAGAGACCACATTGCAGAGACATCGATTGTCCGCGATTACTTTTGAAAGGTGACGACAGATGATGGACTTTTTTTTTGTTGAAGATATTTTTTCTTTAATCTAAATTACATTTGTGATTGACAATCTTTGTTGTGATCATTTTATGAGCATAAACATGTATGTCATCAACATTTGGTTGAAAGCAAAATAGGCCACCACAAACGTGAGCAAAAAATGAAAAGTAAAATTGATTTGCCATGAAGGCTAACAATTGTGTATTATTTCAGTTAACAAACTTTGCCATCTTATTTATATTGAAACATATTTTTAAATAAATTGTACGGTACATTTTGCTCTGGTAATCCACTGGAAATCCACCCCTCTGGTGGGATCAAGATAATCCAGTTTTTAGTTCAATCCGACTGTGTTGTCGGTTTGAACTACCCGTTTTGAAGATTTGATCCAGATTAAAGCTTGGATTTGATTTCCTGATCTGATCGGATATCAGAGTGATCCTAATCCTGTTTTTTGGTTTTGAACTACCCAAAATCCAAATCTGATCCGATCAGATAGGGATTACAAATGTTGAACTACTGGGCCCAATGACTCCTAGAGTGAGAGAAGTGAAGGAGGGCTTGTTAAGGATTACTACAACACACCGTTGCTCAACAGCTACTGTATGTGTTCGGTAGTTCAGGCATCCATGCTTTTAATCAATATTATTAATCCACAGTTTTGGAAAACCACTGCTTGGGTGCCGAGTAATATATGTTGCAAACAAAATATTATTTTCCTGGTACAGTATATTCTTCGGAGGAAATGTTGTGCTTCTCATTAGAGAGCTGAGTGGGAGGGATTGTGAATTATCACAGTGAGACAGTTATGTGTTTAAACAGTTGTTCAACAAGCAAGGGCAGCTATGGCAACTCCCCAGGGGAAGAAAGAATTGGAGCGGGAAAAAAGTGAGAAATGTAATTGCTGTTGCGACTACTTTTTTGTAAGTCAGATCTTAAGTTAAATATTGGGACCGCTCTACATGTATAGACACCAACACTGTACTGTGCTGCGTGATTGTTTGAGACACATCACATGACTGTGCCTTTCCTCTGACTTTGGCAAGTCATGAAAAAAGGCCAGCATGTAAATGACCGCCCTCCTTCTATGAATCTTTCTTCAGCTCCAAGTGCCAGAAGTGCTGACAATTGTATTAAAGCATCAGGTGGTGAATAATAAAAAGTATGTTTTGCCAATAATATAATAATTGTAGTACTATTAGTGAAACTATACTGAAAATATTTGACCTTTTCCATAGACATTTTGACATTTCATTTTGGTAAAAGCACAGGTGTTATGAATAACATTCTGATGGCTGCACGATATCAGAGGCTAAATGCAGGAGAGCCATCCTTTATTTTATTTGTCACACCTGTGCTTTTCCCACTGTGACATGTCAAAACATCATCTGTGAAAAAGGCATATCGTTTAAAGGTTTACATTTTACATAGTGGCACATAACATATGGCAAACATTAAGAAAATACCACCAATTTGTAATAAAGGTTTTTGTTTGCATATCTTTTTTTTACCTTACATCATCAGCAACCAAACTGTGTCTTTGTGCAGATAATGGAGACTGCGCCTCCTCTGAACCATCAAATGTGTCAAGTTAACCATGGTTTGTTGGTGTGTCATCAAGACTCATATATATCCTATAACCACCTAGAAAATACTGCACATGAATGTATTTTGAGTCCTAGAATGTTCCTGCTGGAATACAGAGCCAAATGCAAAGCACACAGGATGAAAAAGTCAAGAGTCAGATGAATCGTCTTTTCGACCATTCAGGGGGCATTCCTTGAAGTATCTGCTCTATATTAGCCGCGTTCCCACCACAGTACTTTTCCCACTTTAGTTCCGATATAGTTCCGAAATGTCGCGTTCACACCAAAAAGAGCCGGGGAAAAAAATTAGTTCATGAGAACCTTTTTTACCCCCTTTTCCGTCCCTGCTAGAGAGCAGGTACTTTCGTGGGAGAAAAAGGTTCCAATGTCTGATTGGCTGGGCGGAATGCAAACCACATCCTCGCATTAGCATTATTAGCATTAGCATTAGCCCAGTGCAGAAACGCAGAGACTAACTTATGGCAACACAAAAGAAAACATGGGAGCGGTGGAGATGAGGAGGTGTCGGCGTTCTGGCGATTTACTCGGAAGCTGCTGGGAGTCCCAGCAGCTTCTACTGAAGCCAGTCCTCAACTCCGGGGACTTCCGGCCGGGGACTCCGGGTGGCAGTATACGCCGTGAAGTTGTTTGCGGCCTGCCAGTAAACTCAAAGCAGAAGAAGAAGTTGAAGAAGTGACGTCAGCGGCTTCATTTGCCTAATCCTCCCCCAGGGACTTATTCCGGTGTGAACGCGATCTGCTTTAATTCATCAGAACTAAAGAGTTCTGATGAATTAAGTTCTGATGAACCTTTGTGGTAAAAGTACTGCGGTGTGAACACGCCTATAGGCTGGAACATTGAACCATTACATTAAAGTTGAAAGCTTGAAAATAATATGAGCTGAAAGAATAAAGCTATGATGCTATAGAGCTAGTTATGTGATTTATTGTTAATATAACATATTGATTTTAGCCACATTGAAAACGAGCCTGATATGAAATCAAATACAGTGGAGAATGTATAAGTCTGCCACTCAAGAGAGTTCACTGTCTTAGTATTATTTATTTATTTTCCTGACCTAAGAGCATTAAAAAGCAATGTGTGGAATACTTGGCAAGAAGGTCTCTACAGACAGCTACAATGCAATTCTTAAACAATGACAGATAGTCCTTGATTAAGCTTGTGTCTATGAATGGAGCTGGTTTTGATAGTGCAGAGGTGTCAGATCATTTACATTGATTGTGTCACACTCTTGTTATAGAGAGCCAATCCCTGAGAATTAACTTCACTTCCGGATCTCTAATCATTTTAAACCATCCTGCTGAAATGAAGGCTCGAGTGATCAATATGACTTCGACTTGCTTCCATGAGGGGGTCGCTCTACTTCTTATCCCCCCCCCCTCTAACTCCATTGACGGATGAATTTAACAAGAGGGGCACTATCTGCCTCGCCAAGAATAGAACAGCTAAACTATCTGCGGCCTTGCTTGCATGGTTTCAGTAGTATTGATGAATATATCACAGTGTGTTCAGTCAGAGGGAACCAATCCTACTCCTCCTTTTTATTTGTTCCTCTTTTTTGAATCACTGATACAGTTAGATCTCTTCCCATGGAGCCGGGTGCGATGACCCAATGTAAGCTGCATTCCCACAAGCTGATTTGTTGTTAAATGGAAATGCTCTCAATTCCGAAATGCATTTATTCCATCTAATGTGCTTGAGGTCATGAGCGCTGCTACAGCTCTGAAGTCAAGTTATTTGTAATTTTGTGTTACAGTATGTTAACAAATTACCTAGAGCAGCAAGAGACTTTGATTTAATTTACCTCACATTATACCTGTTTTAGAAACGTTGTGCACAACTCTCTGTACCTGCTAGGCATACCAATAGTTTGTTTTATTCCAAACAGAAATAAGAAGAGAAACATTTCATATCTGTATTCATGAGTTTGTTAGCATCTCTTCCTAGAAGTACAATGCAATTGGAGGCTTTATAAAGAACAAACATGGTTAATTGTTCACATTCAACTGATTGGGGAAATCACAGGATCTCAGACAGACAATTGATTGCACCTCAAGCGTATGTAGATTTGACACGGCATGTGTTCAATAACACACTGTCAAAGCACAGTCCTACAATTCTTTCTTTAAATACGACAATGGAACTCTGGGAGCGTGACTCTCCGCCAAGGCCAATGCTGCATTTGAATGCTCCTCTGATCGTCCCATTTATCAGTGTTTTGTTTAGTCTGACACCACATGAATGCAGCATCTCGCAATGTTAGCAAAAGTGAAACTTAGTTAGTGCATCTTCTCTGGGATCTGGATCTACCACAAAATGTAAATAGGTTCCTCCTAGATTTCCACAAAGTTTTATGAAAATTGAGGCCTGTACAATTTCAATTATATTGAGGAAGAACAATCAGACAAATAGACAAACAGACAAACAAATCCCAAATCATTACCTCCTTGGCAGACGTGATACATTGATTGCAACCAGTGGAACGTTACCATGTTCAGATACACAATAAAGGGTTATTGCTACAAACAAAGCTATCATTGTCAAAAAGGCTGTATTTCCTTATGTGCAACACTATTGCACCGCATGTTTTAGCACAGCTCTACTGAAGTCTACTCACTCTTTTTGAGTTTTCCACTGGTATTTGTTTTTGAACTGCCTAATTAACAATCCTAGATAACTAAAAGTTGGAGAGAAAATACATCATGGAGAATTGTGGCTCGCACATCAGGAGACAAACCCAGCACTTTTCAAACAGCTAAGCGATAGTATTTGTTTAACATTTTCAACCAAGATGTATATATTTTCATCTTGTTGCAAACATTTTCTATTCAGGTGCCTATCAAACACATATGTATAAGGTCGTTGCTGTTCAGATATTACATTATATCAGTGGTGAGACGTCAGGGCCTAAGATATTCAAAAAAATAATATTTGAAAACATTAAAAAAATATATATATATTTTTTGAATGTTTTTCATTAGTTTTACGAAAATAACTTGATTTAATTGTATTTAAAATAACATGTCCAAATAAAAAAATCCTTTGAATCTGCCTGTTCAGTTTCTGTTGGAATGTGAAGGGTTAAATGCCGTCTGCGAGTTACTGTGAAGACGGGAGAGCTTGGTGGTCCTGCTGAAAATTCACAGAGGGCCTGCACTCAATGAGAGAGTAATGTCAACTGACATTACTCTCAATCAATGAGCAATTATATCTTCCCTCTAAATGGGTGGGCTTTATTTTTGCGGCCTTTATGACAAGTTCCGCCCGCTGTGAAGTTGATGCATGTGTGTTGAGTGGTGCACACATGCCTAAAACCCGGAAGTAAGCTGCGCATGGGTTCCCTCGACAGAAAGCAATGGGATTTCTCCATAGGATTTTGGAAAATAGCTGGAAATAAGGTCTGTGGAAAACAAACCTGTTAGATAAATGCACGTTTTGTTCAGCCGGATAATATCGACATGTCTACCCGACTTTTATAATTTTCTAATCATAAATATAATCGATATATTTATGATCGATATATTTATGATTAGCATAAGTTCGTTCATGATGGCTCACTTCAGTGATAGTGATGACATCGTTGCGAAATTATTAACCGAGTCATTTTCAAGATTGAGTTACAATGATAAACTGGAGTGGCAAAGGATCAGCTGCATGACCCCGCCATCAAGTGCTTCATCCAAAAGGACAGGAGGAGGATGGACTTTGTGTTTAAGTGATTTGATCATCAAAGGTAGGCCTAAGTCATTTTCAATGTGGGCCGCGTGCCGACTAAATTCATTTGTAATTGTTACTTGGCTGTGGGTGCCCTGTCATGATAGGTGTTTATATAAATGGTGTTGTTTTGTGTGGTAGAGGGTCGTTGTCATTGATGCGTTTTGCACCCCGGGCCGTTGTTCTGATATTCTGCTGAAACGCTGTGACGTAATAACTCTTCTTTTTTATCTTTTTTTCGAGGGAAAAGTTGGGGTCAGAGGGCCTAGGTATAAAAGTCACGGCTCGCTACTGCATTATATACAGTATGTGTTATGCAGTTCAGGAGTGTGCAGGAGTCTATATTTCAGTGTATTCAAACAAAGTGAATTTTTCACGGCCATCAATGATTGAAACATTCTTCCACTTTTAAAATGAATGATACAGTATCTGACCCGTTGCCCGTGCTGTTTCCACCTCCTATGGGAATGTTCAAAGGAAGAACTCTCTCAAAAGCGGATGGCAAGACAGTAGTGGGAGGTTTGAAAGTCTTACAAGACGCCTGGAGAAACACAGCGTCACTTTACCACACCTGGTGGGTGGACTATATGCCTCTAGTTCAAGGTGAACAGCTATAAATGAAATCAAACACTTTGAAAGCAAACAATGTTGATACCTGGGTCCCAGTTCCTTGGTATTCTACTTTTAATATTGCTGTTTTTATTGCTGTTTTATTTGTGCCCATTTATATTGTGTCATGTGAGAGTTGTTTTATTGGACTTTTTCTCCCAAGTTGAAAACAAAATAAGGTTGCCTTCCAAATAATAATAGAGAGGACATATGAGGCTCATTTTCAGGTTTCATATTTGTATTTTGTGCCTCAACTGTGATATTTTTTCCTGCTTTAAGGCTCAAAAAGGTCTTTATTTTTCTCATACTGCCTGTGCTGCAGCACCTCTTTTCACCCTCTGTCTGAAACCAGAGCCCAGTCTGCTCTGATTGGTTAGCTGGCCAGCTCTGTTGTGATTGGTCAACAGCTTATAAATGTCCCGCCTAGCACGGACAATGTATTCGAAAGGCTAGCCAATAGAAGTGAGAGTGTTACGCAGTGATGTCAGAATGTCACGGGAGTAAACAAAGGACTACAACAAAGGACTACAACAAAGGCGTTTTAGGCAAGGGGTGAGTGCAGGAAAGGGAATACCCAAAAATACATAATAAGGTAACTTTAAAATTGGATTCAGTTGTCTTAAACAAATGCAAAACATTCCCTAAAAAAGATTATCATTCAAAATATTTTCTCTTAACAGATGTTGTTAATGTTTTAGCAAAATGCATGCACTAGTTCCATTTCCTGCGTACACAAGATGTTAAATGTCTGTATTTTCTTTTTTACTAATTATCCTCACATGCTAAGTAATAGCACCTGTATGGGGACACAGTTGGTTGTCCTCAGGATTGATTATATGTGGTGCATAGGTTAACAAGATCCCACTGCGGGAAATGATGAAGGACATTTATTAATACCAAAGCATTTGCCGGCCTGGGGGAAGGAGCACTCTTTGTTCTTCCAAGCAGTGTGCCATCCTACAGCGTCAGCATGGAGACACAGTGAAGGACTATCCACCACTTGTCCCTCAGGTTCTGTCATTTTGATAAAAAGTTAGAAACGTTTTAAATCTGTACCTTTCTATAGATTCACACTGCAGCAGAGACATGGAGCATCTACTTCAATTGTATCTGTTTGCTGCCGTTGTTGCTACTTAGTCATTACTGTATGTATCTATTTATCTAATATATCATTCCAATAGCTTGCATATAGACTCTTATTTCACTACTTCACTTTTTTTTAACTATTTTTCTTTTTGTATTTACTTTTTAATATTTACTTGCACTATATTTTTCTGTTTATCTGTATTATTGTGTTGCACTGTTGGAGAAGCCTGTGACCTAAGATTTTCATCGACATAACTACTCTGTAGCTATGTTCGTATGACAAATAAAGAACCTTGAACCTTAAATGGAGAGATGTCCTTGGAGTATGGTGAGTTTATGCAATTATTTGAAATCTACCATTATGAGCTTTCTACAAAGAAGACACAACTATATTCGTTAGAGCCATTGTGGATTTAGCTTTCAGTCAAATATGAGGCAAAGTGAGTGATATGATTATGATTATTATTTAAGGGAGAGTGCAGCATGGATAGATACTGTAGACTATTTGGTTAGGAGGTTACTGATTAGCAGAGGTGAGAGTAAGTCCTACATGTGCAAGTCATGAGCAAGTCCCAAGTCACTGTGGTGAGAGTCAAGCAAGTCAAGTCAAGTCATTGCTCAGGTCAAGCAAGTCAAGTCAAGTCACAAAATTCTGATGAATAAGCCCAGTTTCCGCATTTAAATCAGTTAAAAGACAGTGGTTATGAAAATGGATTCAACCCACATGATCTTCATTACATACACAGTTAATCATTTGAAATCTAATTTAGACCGATAACAATCATATTAGATTCATATTAACCCTAGAACTGCAGACAATATAGCTAGGCCTCAATCAAAAAGTCTGTTCAAAAAGGCAGAATTCCAGGTAAGAAAATCATATATGGCATTTGCCATTACACATATTTAATTTAAATGTATGTTAACACTAGAACCGCCAACAGCGTCAGCACCTACAGTACATAGATATTATTTTCAAATCATTTAATGTGTTCCTCTTCATTATTTCCTAATAAACTAAGTAGGACGATTTAAAACTCACTTAATTGGGTTAATTTAGAAATTGCTTCAGTTTATCATCATAACAGATAAAAAAGTTCAGATTCATTTTACAATAAATCAAATAATGATGCACTTCTACAAACAAAAACAACATCATTAAAACATTTAAACAAACTACTATAAGTAGATGAACTACATTATTCAA
Source organism: Gobionotothen gibberifrons (assembly GCA_943591055.1). Classification (NCBI taxonomy): domain Eukaryota; kingdom Metazoa; phylum Chordata; class Actinopteri; order Perciformes; family Nototheniidae; genus Gobionotothen; species Gobionotothen gibberifrons. The sequence continues at coordinate 575,630 of CALSBZ010045117.1, read as the reverse complement.
AAGTCGCTCTCTCGCTCTCTCTCTCTCTCTCTCTCTCTCTCTCTCTCTCTCTCTCTCTCTCCTGACAGCCCGTCAGTATCAGGGTTAGTCAAAATGAATCCCTTGGCGGTTCTAGTGTTCATTTACTGTCGGTCCTGGCGGACTCCAAAAGTCTGACATTATACAATCAAACAAATAAATAAACACAAGGATAATTGTGTGTTATTGCTGAGTAAATAACAGTGTGTGGTTTAGAAAAGAATACAAAATTAGAAAGAAAAAACTATGAAACAATACAGATTTCAGTTTTCTGAGCCCCTACTCTCCCCCTAACTGACGGCAACAAAAGTCCTACATTATTCAATTAAAATAAAGAAGTAAAAACAATAAGTGTGGCTTGATATTGAGTTAGAAAAAGGTTGATAAACGCTGTGAGAATGGATCTGCGGAGAGCATTTCTCCACGATCCCAACTCGTCTACTACATACGTTCAGGGAGCTCTATAGAAGTCTATGGACATCCCCGAAAGTTTAAACTCGACGCTAAAGGGCCCCCCTTGCGTTGGAAAGTGACGACAGGGACCCTGACATAACGTCAACATAGGCCGAGTTGGTTCTTCCCACATGCCTCACCCCGGAACCTGCGGTCTTCAGACTCTGGCCTGCTTACCACCCCCCGCACCAACCTGCAAACCTTCGGGGACAGAGCCTTCAGTATGGCAGCCCCCACCCTCTGGAACGCTCTCCCTGCGGAGATCCGCAACATCCCCACGCTTGACGCCTTCAAAAGGGCCCTCAAGTCCCATCTGTTTGCTAAGGCCTTTGGCCTCTAATTTATTTGTTGTTTTGTCTGACTGCCTTTTGTTTTTGTTATGTTTGTTTCTACTCCTGTTCTTCTTCTTAAAGCGACCTTGGGTCTCATGAAAGGCGCTATATAAATCCAAGTTATTATTATTATTAAATCTGACATGTCAACTTTTTTCAAAAATCTTCATGACAATCTGACAAATACATAACCATCATGCATAAGTATCATACTTTCCCATCCAGCACATACATAGTTAATCCAATGGTAATAGGAATGTAGCTAACCTCAGGTTGTAATAAATAAAAGTTGCCTTATTATAACAGTTTTTTTCAGTACATTGGCCAAAAAGCATTAAAGGAAATGCGCTGCGTAAAAAAACCCGCTGCAAATAAAGAGACCCTGCTAAAAGCTCAAAACACTACGGGGACTAACATAGCTAAAATAGTCATTTCAAATATTCCGATATTCTATATATATATATTATGAATATATATTAGAATCCCCCCAATGCATAAATGGTTTGTGTCCCTGTATCCGTCTATTAGTAGTTTAGTAAACCATTGACATGTTTCATCAACTTGATGAACAGGCCCCTCCCTACACGCAGATGTTTTCTACATGCTGTGCATGTCGTGTTAAGTTGGTGAAGCACATTTGTGTTTTTATTTTATATCACAATCTCAACATAAAAAAACACCTAATTAATCTAATACAAAATGGTTTTCTTCAATATTTGAATTGTTTTTAATATTTTAAAAGACCCATTTATTTAACTTGTCAACTGAAAAGAGATTTCAATTAGGAGGTTTTGACATTTTAACTCCGAACACTGAGTTTCCTGCAGTTTGCATTAACTTGTACTTTATTTTGTTAATTGGTCCCGCAAATGACATTTTATTTATTTTCATTTTTTCCTGCAGAGATAATTGGAGTGATGAGGAACATTGCTTTCTAACAAGAACGAACCACAAGACTGTGTATGGGCAAGACAAGCACTGCTGCTGCTGCACTGCAATGTGTTGATGGCTGGATATAAGCGCTGGACTGGCAAGCAAGCAGAGGATTTTTAAGAGAAACAAAGACAGACTGAGAAAGAATGAGAGGGGTGAAGGCGGAGGAGGGGAGGGTTGGAGAGTTGGGAGTTAGAGAAATAATCATTGGGAGAGGAATGTGCTATCCACAGGGGCTCTTGCTAATTGCCTCGCTCATGAGTTTGTGGGACGTGTGAGTCGGCTACTGGATCTGGATCCAGCTCTGCCGCCTCGGGGGTGTTGGCATCTCGGCTCACCAGACGACAGCTCAGTTTGACATGGATTCTTTTTTTTTCTCTTCCTCCCAGCCATTGCAGCTCGCCTCCCCCTAGAGGTTTTCCCCCCTATCAGAAGTGGCCTAGCTGTGATTGATTGGCATCCTGCAAGTGTCAAACTGCTTTATGGCTCTTTAATGAGGCGATCAGGCACAGGGAGCCTCCACTGCCATTGCCACTATTGGTGCTTAAAGGAAATCAAAACAGGTGAAGTTCCATTATAGCAGTTGCTGTTCAGTGGCCAGAATACTCCCACATATAAACAAACACACATGCATGTCAGTGAGAGTAAATTGAGGTTTTATTTTATTTTAATCATAATCCAACTTCTATTAAGTTAATCATTTAATTTAGACAGCAAACTGCATTATTCCCAGGTCTCTATACAAACCATATTGTGTATTCTTATGTATTGCATAAATGAAGGATACTGTGTCGGCATGTGCATGCTGAAAACAGATGTCTCCCCAGCTTCAATATTGCATTATTTTTTGGAATTACATCATTAGTGAAACTCCACAGAACAGCAAGCAGATAGCTTCATTAAATGATGATGTTTCAGCTCACAACAATCTGTTGGTTTAATGTATTCTGCATTGATAGAATGACAATCCACACACTGCAGTCTGCACATGAGAACATACAACTACCCTTTATCAAAATCATACTTGTCTAAACACATCATGCCTACCCACATACAAACACACAATTCAAAACAGGAGCTAAAGTGAACCCTGTTGACAAGGAAATACTCCAATTTTGAATAAAAGAAGATACAGAAGCATGCAATTATTCAGACTGTGCCAGCTGCCACAACAGTAATATGCCTGTGCATATGCTGTGTTCCATCAATCAAGAAGTGCCACATGTTTGCCTCAGAGCTGTGGTTTGGTGAATGGCAAAAATACCCAGAAAAAGAAAAGAAATGTACAATTCGAAAGCCAAAGTTAGGTTTGTGTGTTGCAAACAATAAAACCCCATGACAATGTGTTGTGTATTTCTAATTTGTTAACTGCACTGTGAGGGTTACTTGTGGCCACCAAATTGGCTGGGTGACAGGGAAAACTGGAACGGAGGATAAACTCTGAAATGCTTATTATTGTTTTTGTGCAAATAGGAAGATTATATTTCTCCAGCATAACAATTAAAATGTCACAAACATGGTTATCTCATGGTTGGGTTAGCTTCAGTATCATGCAATTATATGAGCTTTAGTTGAGGGTGAACAAGTAAACTTGCACTCCAACTGAAAAACATATTTAGATGCCAACCCTCACCCTAAGCCATTATGGGATGCACAACTCTTTTACATTTTCGAATGGTTTGGTTTCGTAGAATCTAGGTGTGTTGGCAAAGCATTACCTCTAACGTTGTATCCACAAGTACAAAGAACAAAAAACATCCATGTAAAGATAGAAACGTTTTTTATAGATGATTCTGTCGTGTTAATGATTTTTTCAACCAATTACTTTCTTTTGTATTGCGATGTCCGAATTGTCTCTCAAAAGTAGAGGAGCCACTTTCTCTGCCTAACTAAGGGAAACATTATGATGTTGTTATCGCAGGACAGTTTGCCAAGGCAACATCTGCCTGACCTGCTGCATCTACATCATTTTATTTTTGTATTATTTTGTCGTTCCTATTAATGTATTATATGAATGCATCATGACCATTACATTTTCTAGTTTTCTATTTCATGCAAAACAAGCATTCATTTTCCGTGTAAAGAAAACATGTTATACTTCTTCTGTACACATATTTTATTACAATGGTCTAAAAAACATGAAACCAGTACTTACTGTTTTAGGTTGTAGTGAACCAATGATTTACTATTTAGTATACAATCATATCATTTGATTAACTGTTGGTATGTTTAAACTTTAAGAAAACATTGCATGTTAGGATAAAATAATTCGTTTTGTACGTAAAACATTAATGTATAGAGCGACCAGCTGTATAGTTGCAATGTATAAATACTAAATTGTATGTTTTCTATTCTTGAAATACTCAAGTAATGTTTAAGTAACTCAAATTGCATTTTAGGGACCCTGCAGAATATTTTTGTAAACAGATAAGGTAACATATTACATACATGTACATTTTTTGTATTTTTTTTCTCGGGCCATATATTGGTGTGTTTCTGCATTTCTTGGCACGTTACCTCGAACTGTCCATCAGTGGAATAGCAACACAACCTCCACCACCTAACTTTATATCTTGGAACAGTCTGCAAATTAAATGGAAACTAAGCAATCTGGTGCCATTAAATGTTTTTAAAGCTCGGTTGGATGCTGCTCAATCGGAAGCTGTTGGTACCTGTTCATGTGGATAGTTATGTAAATTGTAATCCCGGTAATGATGCTGTATGATGTCCTTTTTGTTGCTCTGTTTATGTTTTTATTGGTTCATGTGGAACCTACTTGAGCAGGGGGGTATACTACGAAGCAGGATTTTCGCTTAGCCAGCTAACTTCAGGGAAAACTCCGGCTTTCCGGTCTTACGAAGCTGGTTCTCTTTTTAGCAGGCTAGATCTCCATGGTAACTTATGCTGAGCGGCTAACCTGCCCCGGAGCAGGTTAGGTTGCAGGGTAAGAGATCAACTCAGTGAAAGCACTGCCTGCTGACCAATCAGAGCTCCGTGTGCGGAGTTTAAAGCGATCAAGTCACATTACAGGAGAAAGGAAATACAGAAAAACTGCCGTTGCAGGAAAGACGGCCGGCAAAAAACAACTGACTGTGAATGTGAACATTAATAGAATATCACCTCCCATCTTCAGAGCAATCTGACAATTATAACATTAGCATTAAGAAAGCTTAATTAAATATTTGCCACAACGTAAGTAACCGGATCAAAGTAACAGTACAGTCCGCGGCATATCACATCATAATGTATCATATATTTCCTTATCTGAGTCAGCTGAGCCGTATCTGGCCGTGCAACACTCACAGTGTCACATACTGTATGCAGAAGTATTATTTTAAGCAACACATTAAGTTGACGAAACACTCGAGTCAAATGTAATTAAAGTCAGATCGTGTCTTAGACGGGGCATATCATAAACCTGTTAATGTACTCATTCAAACACTTTTTCTTTTACCAGCTGTATTCACCTTGCAGGTGCAGCTATGTGGCTTTTATCCTGGATAAAGTGTTTAAGTCATGGATGTTTAAAGTTTAACTTCTTCATATTTGACTAATACTATAGTTGACTTTACATTCAGGAAGTATGACGCTGCGCTCAGTACGCTTCTCCATGTTTGTGATTGGTCGAATGCTCCAAATACCACCCCTTTCATGTGAACGCGCACTTAACTAGATAGGGCACGTCTGGCTTGAGCGATCCACTTGGTAACCCGTGTCGTAGTACCGTTTAGCTAGAGCGCGTATGTTTTGGATTGGGCCAACCGGCTAACTCAAACATATCCAGGTTAGGTTGAACCAGCTTCGTAGTACAGGCCCCTGGTCTCCCTTGAAAAATAGATTAATGATCTCAATGGGATACACCTGGATAAATAAAGGTTTGAAATGAAATGAAATATGTGTACCTACTATTGAAAATGAATTATTACAAGTATTGAACCTTTGAGTTAGAATATTTGATAATGCAATATTGAATATTGTGTGACTTCAATGATTGTGTGTCAATAATACAGCAATATGTGGTAACCTCTTCAATACAAATCAGTCAGCGAATATATTTTATTGTATTTAAAACGCTTTAAATGTCTGGCATAGGACTGTTTAACAGGCTGTGGAAGATCATAACATGAAGTCCAAGTTCATAACCACCATGATTTCAAGAAGATAAGATTTATTTTTTTGTCTACGTGTTATCCCTTATAGAGCAATATACTTTGAGTTATACCACAGAGAAAAATCCTGTTATTTTGATTGAGCCCAATACACTTAAATCGATTTTTCGTGTTTATCAACTGTTCCTTAGAGGATGAACATATAGAGGGTTCTGATTGGTAATACTTGGTGCTCCACTTTCAAAGAAATATGTGTCCCAGGATTTTGGTTGCAAACCGAACCAATTTCATGCTGCTTTAGCACTCAGAAAATCATTTTTAATCCAGTCAACACAAAGCTGATCCCAGACTGCCTCAGACAGCTGAAGGCCATTATGAGTCCAGGATTAATTCAGCAGTATATAGTATTGACATGAAACCTTCTCTGTATTCTGTGACCACGAACAGATCACAGCAGACTCAGCATCTCCCTCTGAGGCATACCTATATCTGATGGTTTCGCTGTTATGTTTGACTCGTATAATTGCACCTCTGAGAATTCTCTTAACTGTACCATGCTTCAGTAAAGTCAGGATAGGTATGTGTTCAGTACATGAAATAGAACATTGGCAGGTGAAAAGTGAGGCTCATGACCATAGTCCCGTTGTAACCTTAACCAAGCGTTTCAAGTAATGACACATTGTTAGCGTTTAAGGACACCTTTACCATTTTATTTAAAGCTTTGTGTTTGTCGTTAACAAGGGAACATGGGAAAATATGATCTATGCCATGGCTTATTCGTTATTGTCCAATTGGGACATGCATGGCCAGGCAGGTCACACAAGTGATTGGCCTGTGGGATGTTTTCTCAAGCAATACATCGGCTCACCTCACTTTTAAAGAGTCCAAGGTGATCAGCCAAGGTTTGAATTGTTAACCACACCTCCAGGGTTTTGATCTGCGGTTCTGCTGAATTGTGGCTGCTCTATTTAAAGAAGATAAGATATATTAAGATAAGACAGACTGCATTCAACCTAAAAAACCCTGTACCCAAGCAAATTGAGCAAAGTAATATAAAAAACATAAGAACCCATTCCTGTGAAAGAATAAGTGGAAAAGGAACATAAATACTGCCACAAAAGAAAAAGTCAGATTTAACAATGTAGTAACATTTAAAAACAATTATTTTATTATTATTTTATTCTTTTTAAACTGAAACACTGCCTTAGTTTACTTGAAATCTCCCCAAATATGCCCATTAGCCATAATTTATTCATAACAACAACCATATTATTTTGCCTAAAATATGAAATACCTACACAACCGTAACAACACCTATTATTTACTGACTTAAAAAAAAGAGAAAAAATAACATTACAAAACTGTAATGGAAAACTAATAAAAAACCTAAAGTAAAAAGATAACTTTTTCCACACAATAATAAGGCAGCTTTAAATTGGGAGTTTTAATCTGAAAGAAATGCATTTCCTTTGTTGCTATGACCACTTCATGTAAACACAGGATGTCCTTTTTTTTCCATGGAGATTACTCCTTAATGCTATATAAAATTGCATACAATACTTATCGTGTACTAACCTGGTCTTTGTTAAACCTGCAAAATAAGTACTTATATTCTAACCAGGCTGAGAAATATAATTGTTTTCGGTACACTTACTGAGAAAATTGTTCTGTCCCTTGGAGGAATGAATCTGGGAGAGTTTAGCTTGCTGTTAAGTTCAATATACTCCCATTGAACTTAAACAGTACATTAACTCTTAAAAATGCTGTCAAACAAAGTAATCTAAAGTTGCACGGTTCTCACTCATCAGTATTCTGCCTGGCATTAAGGCTGCATGATATTGGCCCATGTATAATGTTCCAGCACCCAAGAGTCATGGTGACAAATGTAAAAGTTTTAGGCAATCACTTCAGCCAACTCAGGCAAACAGAGTTCTGAGCAGGGCCGCTTTTAGTCAAACTTTACTTGACATGCAAAACAAACCCATAACCTCCATGCAGCCATATTGACACTTACTCTGTCACCCCACAGAGTAACCTTTCTAAAAGTCGGTGTGAAATAAATCATATCCCTGATGCAATCTCCCTAAAAGTGTTGGCAGTGTCTGTCTAGCATAGTACTTATAGTACTGTATGCATTTCAACTAATGTTAAAGGTCCCCTATTATACTGTTTTTCATCAATATATAATAGGTCTCAGATATATACAAACATGTCTCTGAAGTGTTTGGCTCGAAATACCAAACAGACCACCCATTGTAGCATCCCATAATCCCCTCTGTTTCAGCCCTGTTTCAAAAGTGCTGATTCTCTGTCTGTTACTTTAGATGAAAATAAGGAGCCACTCCCCACGCCCCTCTGAGAGATATTTGGTTAAAAAGAACACAATGGTGCTCTAGGAGGAGATTCAGGTGATAAGGTGGGGGGTGTTAACTTGGTTGGTTATTGGCTAATGGTTACACAAGCCAAACAAATCGTTATGACATAAAGTGGCCACAATCGTATCATCTTATTTTCGGACAGGTTTTTATATAAATGGATCAGGACATAAAGTGAGCGAATCTTTTTTCCTGAAACTTTCAGAATCTCTTTACACAGAGGGGACACATGTTTATGTATAAAAGACATGAAAAAGTGGATTTAGCATAATAGGTGACCTTTAACCCTTGTATGATGTTTGGGTCTGTGGGACCCGTTTTCATTCTTTATCTAAAGAAAAATGACATGACAAATGTTTTTTTCAAACTCACACTCAATGGCCTTGGCTCATTTTCTATCAGAACACATTTTTAATGACCACCCACTGTACCCCCCCCCCCTACACATTTACATTACATACAGGGTGTGTGTGTGTGTGTGTGTGTGTGTGTGTGTATGTGTGTGTGTGTGTGTGTGTGTGTGTGTGTGTGTGTGTGTGTGTGTGTGTGAGAGACTTTTTTGTTTCTGCCCCTGCCATTCCTGCACAAGGTTGCAACATTGTTGATAAATTCAAGCACCGACACCTTTATTTTTTTCACATTCTATCCAAGCTGCAAATTTGGAGCGAGACACAATAAATAAAGCTTCGCCAGTTTGGGTCCTTATCACAAGTAATCAAGATGGCCAAACGATTCTCTGCTCAGAGGGCCTTGCAAATGATTTTGGAAGAGAGAGAACCATTTGATGATGATGTAGAGGGAGAGGAAGAGGTTTCAGATTGTGAGGAATTCTGAGCATAAGTTTGACTATTTATTTCGGAACGTCATTTTTTATTTATGGCCACATGTAATCACATTATCGGATGATGAACAATAATGAGATATGATTAAAAAACACAAGCAAATGTTTGGTAAGTAGACTTTGGACAACAAATCTTCATAACTCACTCCCACAACCCATCAGAGACTGCACTGACCTCACCACCTTCAAAAAACTCAACTTTGTATTATTTGACTTTAACTTTAACTATATATTTATTTGATGTTCCTTTCTTTTCTTTTCTCTTCACTATATCTGTAAAGTGTCTTTGAGCACCTGTAAAAGCGCTAACACATTAAATCTATTATTATTATTATTATTATTATTATTATAACACTTAACTTTTAATATTGCAATTATCTGGAGGCCCTTCAAATTGTGCTTTGTTTTTTTTGCTAATCAACTTGAATTTGAATATACTGTAAGGCATACCTCTGAATCTGTTGTTGGTCATCTGTTGTTTGAAAAAGCAGTGGCTTTTATCAAATATTTTACTCCCCTTTATGTAAGCATCACTAGGTGAGATGAGGGCCGTATCAATTATTTCATTTAATAATAAAAACAATTAATTTCTTCATCAAATTTGGTCTCCATTCAAATGGTTCAGTAAGTATATTTATTTGTTACGAAAAAGCAGTTTGAACACTGATTTTGTTTCTTATACAAAGCAATTATAACTTCATGGCAATACTTTATTGAAGTGCAACTTCTATATTAGACAATAGTTCTGCAGCGCTGTGTTATAAAAGAGATTGGTCCTCCAATCAGATCTTAGCTTATTTCCATCCAAATGTCAGCTTTGATTAATCACCGCAGAGAGAGCCCTCCACCTTCGCATGCATCTGCAAAAACCCAGCCCCTCCACACCGCTAAACAGCAGACTCTAAAATAGGGCTGCAGCGCTGCACCGCCACGAAAAAGAAATGTACAGAACGGGCTAAAGAACAGTGAGAGGATATTGGAAGAATGTTACCACCGTTTCATCAAATGAAATCATTTTTGCAAAGATAAAAAATGATCTAAAAATGGTAAAAATAAATTAGTAAAAGTCATGGTACATCCTTAGAATGATTGACATTTCCGTCATATGCCGTGTTCCAATAAATGTTTATCATTTTTCCGATCAAATAACAAATTGAAAGTCAAAACGATCAAAAGTTATTTTCCTTGGTCCTCTACTGAAAGTGCTTTGATTGAAGACATCTTGACAGCTTAATGATTTCATTAGGCAAAATGAAATGCATGCAATATTTCAAACAGGGATTATTAATAGAAATAGGGCAATAAACAGTGTAGGTGAGGCACAAAGATACTTCATCCGTCATTCTTCTCTTTCAAAAATGATTTGTTTGATAATGACCTGCCTTATTGTGATTGCGTTTTATTACTGATAACCGAAAGGGAAACAGAGATTATATACCCCCCATTACGTAGCAAGGTATCTGATTTATGAAGTATTATCCACATGTATTTAATTTATGAATAAACAATATAAAAAGTTTGGTTTGAAAAAAGTATTATCTCATTATACTTTCTCACCTTCAAATATCCAATCTGTACTTCTGGGTAACCTTTGTATGCCTTTATATTCCTTTATAACATAATGTCAATTGAAACAGAAAATTGGATAATAATATGTTGCATCATTTTAAGTAATCATTTTAGCTTTACCTTTGTTTTTTTCTTTGAATGAAATTTGACATTTCATACATTTGGATATACAATCTTGTGAGGGAAATGGCCTCCGTTCTGATAAGATCTATGGCAGGAGCAACACACATACATACATTTTATTATCACTACAGGGAGGTTACTGAGGAAAATAAAAAATGTATTTAGAGTTTTCTTTTAATATTACTGGCCCCTATGAATGATTAGCTCTGAGCTTTAAAACTTCACCTGCATTTCATCTTCCACTCCTGTGCGTAAAGTGTCTTTGTGTTATATCTAAACACACCTTTCACATCCCCATCCCCAGTTCAACTCTGAGCATCACATCAGTTCAACAGCAAATACACCATGCTTATACATATATCTCATATCATAAGATTAGATCTACAGCCTTTTAAGAAAGACATTGGCGTCCTATAACCTCCTGCTATAACATGCTTTTTAGACAAAGGGAGTTATGCAAGGCAAATAACTGTCCTCATCTGCAGGTGTGTGGTTAAAAAAGCTCATATTTGGTCTCAAATAGTTTATTTAAAAATAAAAAAAAGGTTTTGTCTGTACAGAATTAAATAATGTACACACATCTCCAGCAAAGTCTCTGTGGAGCCTCCTGCATTCACTCTCTGATCAAGATGTGCACTGTTAGAATAAAACATATAGTGTGGACACCATACATATGTGGAATGAAGAGGGTCGTATACCTTCACAGGTAATTGTAGAGCTTATTATTTTGGACTGTAACAGATGGTGCAACAGGGCCCAGCTGATTAAGAAAAGCACCTGGCAAAGTTCCTGGATTGTGTTTTTCATATTATAATTGCCGGATTTCTCAGCCACCCAAGTTTTGTGGATGTTTATTCAACACATTGCAATAATACTGTCTGAATGATTTCATTTAAATGGATGGAGTACACAAAATTGAAACACTAATGAAACTCTCCGGTTAACGTCAGTACCGTGGAAACCAAACACTCAGCGTATAAATGCTTAAGTGCTGAATATTCACCTTAGTACACAGTGCACTTAAAGAAATATATAAATATATATGGAAGCAGATAATGAATAGTCTGTCTTTTCCTGCATTAACAAAAACAATTGTTCCTTTCGCTTTATCGCTTATGATGAAAGACCATTGAACACACCGTTCCTTTTGAGTGAGCGGTTCATTTATTCCTCTGGTGGATGGCCACCTTATATATAGCACTGAATATATATAGAACAATTTCACAGATGTTTGACCTGAGTTGTGTGTGTGTGTATCGGCAGACATAAAGAACATCACAGTAAAAACATGAAGTGGGACTACCAACAATCTTTTGTCCATTAAGTGTTCAACATGAATGTCACCAGTATGTTTGGAACACTTAGAGAAGACACAGCACAGTGTGAAGTCACTGCACACAATTAATGTTTTCTTATACAACCATTATTCAATGGTGATTTTTGAGTCATCCGTTCACCGATAACCTCCTATTGATGGCTAACCTTTTTTGCTCTTAAAACTTCATGGTTTAACCTGTTAAGCCCATAGCCTGTTTTTCAGGTTTCAGGCTCGAAAATGACATTCCCAGGACAAATTACCATATCTTCCCTTCTAAAAGGGTTACATTAATAATCTTTTTTCTCAAAGTAATGATAAACCTTTGAATTGCATGTAGAAAAGTCAGAATCAATATAGATGTTTTTCATTTTAAAGACAATTCAGATTGAACATGGTAAAAAACTGTAAATTATAGTTTAATCGGATATCTTGTATGTGCAGCTACGATAAGTAATAAGGGTACTTTTATCTTGAGTTCTGTGCCAAAGTCCGTTAGCATTTTTCGCTAAGGTCATTTAGATGCTTCTTATGAGACTTGTGTTTTGTTTTGGTAAAAATGGTTTGTATCGTCAGTTAGCTGAGATTATTTCCGTTAATCTGGTATAACACATTAATAGGTTCTTAAATATTAAGATCCCCTGAGACACAGTGTCGTGAAAAAAAAAGGGGGCTTAACAGGTTAAAATGAACATAAACAAATATTTGGTGGGATTTACACAAAAACAGTGGATTATTTGTATGGAGGCATGGCGACAAACAGTGTAAGAGCGCAGATCGAGTAACTTGAGTTGCCTAGTCTTTTCCTGCATTAATTCATGTTTGCACCATTTGGTGGGTTAAAGTTGGTATTCATAAGAAGTCATGTTTGAGGCTCTTAAACTGCTGAATCATCCACTACATTTGGTTCTGGGCACATACAGCATTAGATTTAGCCCTACAGTACATCTCTGTAATTTATCTGTCAGTGAGTTAAGTGTTATCGTGAATGAAAGCAAAAATAAGACCCAGGCTGTAAAACAACATCACTTTTCTTTTTACTAAGCACTTGCTCAGGAGATACTGTGATAAAAACTAACCAAGCACTAGAAGTTACTTTTTAATTACTGTGAAACAATACACCCCCATGAGTCATTTTTGCTTATCACTTCTTAAGCCTCTCTGATGTTAAACATGCCTTTGAGACTTAATGGACTGTAGTTTTCCATTAATGGATCATTTTAAAGTTCCCTACCACCAAAAGATTTCTTTTTTCCAGCTTTCTCGAAAGCAACACTTCAAGCTGCAGCATTTTTTGAAAAGAAAAAGAAAACACTTCACATTTTCCCTCCTGAACATAATATTTTTAAATGTTTTTTCTCTTCTTGAATATTAAAGTTTTCCCTCAAGACCATACTTAGCATTGTTTGTAGATAATAAGAGTGCTGATTCCATCAATGTGCTGTATAGATGAATCCAAGCACTGAAAGCACATCTGTTGAAGCTGTGTGACTGCGCATTCATATCCCAGTCCACACTGCGCTTAAAGTCGCAAAATACATTGGAATCTCTCAGAGGCCCAGATCAATCAAGCCCACCAAAGTGGCCAAGTGTTAGTGACAGATCCCCATTCAGTCCTGCTTCCCTAACTGCGTTCCAGCTGAGCAGCATGTAAATGTTTAAAGCCCACACATCTCCTATCTGCAGCACTCCCCACTATATGATCACAGGATGCCGTTAAACTTCTCAATTAGCTTCAAATTAAGTCTCTTCTGAAGCGGCGGAGAAGTAGGTCAACCAAAAAGCATCACAGCCTGGTCAGGCTCAGCGGATGCACCAATTTAAAAAAGTCTATGTGAAGTAACCGTTGATTCCTGAAAGACAATAACCTCTGGGGTTGTGTCATTGACCCAAGTCACATCAAATGATGTGGTTTCAGGTGATGGAAGGATACACATTCAAAGAGTAAATGTGATTAGGTGGACATATTAGGAAATTCTCACACAGGATTGCTATTCAAAATTGATTGCTGCTGATTTAATCTTCACTGAGTCTTTTGTGTGGTGATAAATGCACCGTACAAATAACTCAGTGAAGCAGGCCATACAAGCACTGGTTGGCTTTTTCCAACCACAAACAGGAAACAGCTGGGCATCGAAAGTTAGTGGTTTGGACACATCACAAGCATACACGGTGCAGCTGAGGGAAGAAGAGGTGCAGGAAGGCCAAGGGGAGAATGGCTGACGGGCATTAAGAGGTGGATGGGAAAGGAGGTGGTGGATTGCACTGGCGGATGATTGGGATATGTGGACATGTGGTGGTGATGTCATCAAAGTGCACCAACGGCCCCCTCCGGGAATAACCTGATCTATGATTTAATTTGAAAAGTTTCTATGCTACATTTTGCTTTAACATTCAAACAACTCATGGAACAGTAAGTATTCTGCTGCTATGTCACTTATTATTGGATACATCTTTCAACAATTTCACTGTTTATTGTTATAATTGTTACTTTTATTTTTATGCTGCTTTGTTTATTGCATCTTTGTATTTCTGGCACAACTATTTCCTTCGGGATAAATGCAGTCCTATCTTATCTCTTATCTTGTCTTTGTGTTTTATTAGGATTTCTCAAATTGGGTGTTTGCCAGACTTCAATGAACTTCAACATCTTATGTTCCTCATACAGCTTAAAATTACCAGCAAGTGTTTTAGTAAACTGTAGAGATCACTGTCTTGATTTCATGTTCATGTTGCAAAATGTAAATGGTCTGTGAAAGGGCTGCGAATAAGCAACAATACAGAGCATGTTGTTCGAAAAGTTATATAATCTGGCATGTAAAGTTGCTCTGTTAAATCTGAAGTCTACATAATACTTTGAACACAAGCTACTTTTATTATCCTTTATATGAATTAGTTTCCATGTGTTTTATTGGATATAAGACTGTCTGTCTGCATGTTGTTCTGAATGGTTACAAAGGTTAAGTCTCAGTTATCTTGTTTGACAGTGTAAACCCAGACCTCAGCATGCAGCTTCAACCAGCAACTCCTTACATCTAAAGGAGAACATGCACAAAACAAAGCTTGTGTCTCTCATTCTACTGGTTGCCATATTTTCTCTTGTGGATGTTGACAGCAAAAAAACAACAAAGAAGAACAGAAATTTGAATTTCCCCCGGAGCGGCAGTGTGGCAAGAATCCACAGTCACAAGAAGCATCTCTATAAAGAAAAATGGGATTCTTGTAATAGTGACATCTGTACTGTCAGCCTTTGCATTTAGGATGAAAACGCATCAATAATCATGTTTTCTATTTCTGTGGCATGTGGTGGTTGCGGGGGCTTTCTTTTTTGTTTGTGTTGACTCTTTCCTCAGAAGAGACCCAAGAGAGAGCCACCAGAGCCGAGGGATCTGCGATTGCACATTTCAGATCACACAATGTGACAGCGCATCTCTCTGCAGCCTGAACTACGATATGCACAGCCTCGGATAACCGCGCCTTAAGTGAAATGCCAAAATGTTACAGAAAGATACATCGGAGGTCACGGCAAAGTATTGCCCTGTTTTTTTTCCCAGAGTGGATTGTAAATATCATGCTATGATATGCGCTCTGACTCTCATAAATCATTCCGTATTATTCTCCTTGGAGACTGGCAGTGGGTGATTGTCTTTCTCTCACAATCCCACACACAAACACTCCATAACAGGATGGAATTGAAATGTGGTAACACTCATTTATTTTGAAATGTGGTTAGGTCAAATGTCAAGTGAATGGGGTGGATACAAGTATACAACACAGTATTTTTTTATGAAAACAGCTGACAGGCAGCATTAAATATATAGAAGATGCCAACTTTTTCAGTATTGATTTATCTCATGTTTTTGTTTTATTTGCCATAAAGTTATAGAACGTTGATTACCCTTGGCTATGGGAGAACTGGAACTCTGAAGGCTTTAAAGAAAAACAAATCTTCATAGATATTGGTTATGAAAACACATTACTAACCACTTTATGTCTGAGATCTGGGGATGCAGCAGCAGTGCTAGAATATTAAGGAACATGAGCAGTTTGACAGGCGGAAAGATTGCAAACAAATCTCCATATTTACTTTATATAGAAAAAAAATGCAGGCAACTAATAAAAGTATTTTGCAAACTGACTGATGGTTGAACCTTGGCCTACAGAGTTCTTACTCGGGTTGAATTCAAGCAGTGGCCAAAAGTATACAAAATGTTTATCTTTGTGAATATATCTCAAGAGGGTTTGGTCCAAGGTTAATTTACATATCTGAGTTTCCTTGACTTGTCTTGAACAAATGACGTGTTTTGTTTTTGTTAAAGTCCCCCTAACACACTCATTGTGGCAAATGAGATGAAGTCACTCTATTTTATTTCATTTCCGCAAGTTGTGGGAAATCACTTACAGTAGGTAGACTATGAGAGCATTGCCGGCAGTGAGCGGCAGGAAATAAATCTATAAGGTAGCGAACTTTGATCCAGAGGTGGTGGAAAGTCACTGTGTGGAAACAAATCTCTTTGACATCTGCAATTTATCACTAAATCCTGTTTATATCCAATTTATTCTCGACTGTACCTTGCGGAGGAGTAAAATCAGTTGTACAGTTACCCTAACATGACTCTCTATCAGAGAAAACGTTGCAAAATATATAACAAAAAAAGTTGTCGTTGAATATGTTGATCCGACCTTCCATTCATTAAATCTTCAAAAGTGCTTCCTTTGCTCACAAATTAAAACATGAAATTCAATACAAACTCAAAACAAAGACTTTGATCTCTTCTAATGAATAACTACATTAAAGTTCAGGGCAGCTAATTAAGTCATGAAATATAATTATAGAAATGAATAAATGTTCAAATATCTGACAACTTGGCCAGGGGAATCAAGCCCTGTCTGTCATGCAGGGCAAATGTTTACACCCACAGTCACAGTATAAAGAAGTTCTTGCTTGCAGGATTTGCAATCCTTTTTCATTGTTTACCGTAAACACACACAACGCTGGTGAGATACTGAGTAGGATTTGTTCAAGAGAGTTGCAGGGCGAGCCAAGACAAATTCCACCGAGGAAACTGAACTTTCAACAGCGTTTCTTTCAGCGAGCGGTTGAACCAAGAACAAATCGTGCTAATCCTTGAAACAATTACTCCCTGAACTGCATGTTACCGACATAGCCTGTACCTCACCTTTCTTCCCCCTTAGAGGCAACCAATTCCACAGAAAGTACCAAATTGTCACAGTTGAGAGAAAGTAAAAAGCCATGAAAAGCCCTCTCATCCACCATCACACATTTTTAAGAAACTAATTCAAATTAATGTACAGAATTGATTATGTGTTAGCAAAAATAACCTCCCAGCTGCATGTATAAATGCAGTCTGTCTGCATATTAGCCAGTTATTTTTGATAATAGATATCATTAAGCAAAAGCATGGGTGTAGGAAGCATCCTCAATGTGGGTGGGACAATTTGACGGGGGGTGTAGGGGTCCGGCATCGGTTCAAACAGATCTGAGCTGTCCACCGCAACTATGGCAACACTCATTGAACAAACGCGCGCTATGTGAGAATCTGCCTTGGTACAAAGTAGCAGTGAAAACATTGTACGGAGCTTCATTGATTTGGGCATTCTCTCAATAAGCAAGTGGAATGGATTTGATAATGAAGCACTGGCACAGCGCTCTACAAAGAGTGGATAGAACGATGCACAGACTTTCAAAATAGTAAAAGTCGGGGGGTCTAAACTAATCTTTTTAAAAGGTGGGGGGGACTTGTCCCACCCTCATATAATGGCTGCGACGCCCATGAGCAAAACAAATACTATGGAGCGAGTAGTGGGACAGACTGCTGGGACAGATCAGTTGTGTGGAGTGTAGCTGTGATGTTCCATGTTGCGTGATTTAGCCTGGCAAGCATACCACACATGAGCAGAACCACTAATGGCCAGCATGGGGCTTTCTCTGGGCATGCAGCTTGCCCAAACGCAGGACACTCAAGGACAGGCGTTAGAGGGCCAGTGCTGTTGGCTCACAATGGGCCATGAGGCCGCATGGCGGAATCCTAATTGTAGCTTTTTTTTATCATGCCCCCCTGCAAATTGCTTCAGTGGTTTATAATAGTGTTATGTGGGGGTAATTTTATTTGGTAGGATTATATCCGCCTACAATTTATCATGTATGTGCAGCAGTGAGTGATCTCTGTGTTTGTCCATGGATAATCTAGCATGCTACTGGAACAATCAGCCTATTGTGTTTTTTCTCATTAATCTGCTCAAGGACTTCTTGTGGGAATATTGTAGAACCTATTTTATTGACGTCATTCACTGCTGACACCTCTCTGCTCCTAACCGGCTTGGTGGACTGTTTTTGAAAATGCTAACAGCTAGCTCAACTATACAATTACTACATATCCCTTCATTGCCTTTTGTCTTTTTGTTTAGCTTATTAAGAGTTCTGCCTCCAAAGAATGCATGCCGCTCAGCCAGTGTCCTCAGCAGGCAGAGACAGCTGGGATAAATACCCTGTTGGGCTATTTCCACATCTGACTCTAAGGGTTTAATTTAACCACATCTGTATTTGTCTCTTTATTAAAGGAGAACATTAGCAAGAATATAAGAATACAAATATTTCCTTTCTCGACATTGTGTGAGTTTATTTAGTTCATTTCCTAGAATAGTGGACTTTCCATCTGAACAACAGAACTCCTAGCTGAAACTACCCCTTCTAATCTTGAATTTGAAGGAACTTTACATAACTTTACATAACTTGTTAACATATAATGGTAAGACAAAGCATATAATGGTATAGACAAAGCAGTTAACTCATATATATATATATATATATATATAATATAACCTGGATTTTTCCACTATAACTAATATACTGTGTATTCTAGAAGAAGAAGAAGAACCGTTTGCTTCTGGTACGGTTTACATTAACTTTAGGTTGGCTTTGTTTTATTAACGTGACTCCCTTCAGTGCACTTTGCTGGTTGTATTTGAATGTACCATATTTATTTCAATACATAAGAAATTAATTCAAATTAGCATAGGCAGCACATTGCGACATATTTGCATAAACTAGTGAATTTATGCTGTTTCAAGGCTGCAATTATGGTTTGGGGCAGGTCCATATATGATTATACGTTATTATGTAGAAACAGTTGCTTTTTTTGTGAATAAACCCAAAGTAAAATAATTACGAAATAATTAGCTTGATGTGTATAATTGGCAGAATAGCAGTGGGATATGGATGTCAACCTGCAGCTGCGTGTCAGAATGAATCAGGGTAAGTATGAATCAAATATGGTTTTAAAACAAATGTACAATAAAACAAGCAGGAAATGATACTCCTTTGAAAACAGTAATTGAACAACCATTGCCAATTTAAAATAATTTCTGTAAACACAGAACAGATTTGTTTTTTCCATTTATTCTATATTCCTTAGCTCCAGGAAACCGATGGAAATGATCTGGTCGATGTTTACCCACCAGAGAACATATCCTCCCAGCTGAGCAGGGAATAGGTCATAGCCCTGAGAGAGAGATTGGATCTAAATTGCTCCAATCTTGGCATTAGATAACAGCGAACGCACCCCCACTGCTGCACGGCTTCACGTCCCCACACAATCACAGGTGAGCTAATGAGAGGGCCACAGGTTCACTCTTCATTATTTAATCTTTCAAAAATATTGCACTTTAACCAGAACAGATGCCCCCTCCTAAAAACAGCAGCCGGCCCTCCAGAACCTCTTAATCAATCGTGGGTGTTGCCGAGGTTAATCTGTATTGTTAGTGGCGACGTGAGAAGAGGGGTGGGTTTCCCCAGACCCCCCCCAACCATGTGCTGATAGCTGCTTCCTTACACGCAACACACATCCCATGGCACATCTTGTTTACGTGGCCCTGCAGTGGGACTCTGTTGTTGTGCTTGTGTCATGGACACAGAGATAACCTCCCTCCAACAAGGAGTCTAATTGCTTGCCCCTGTGTTTGCAGGATCAGAAGAGAGGAGGGAGAGGGGGATAGAGCTGTGCAATCTCTCTTAACTCCATTCAGCTGATATGAATGTAATGCAACAAATCGCTAAAGAGCTACTAAGTTTATTTTTGATAGAAGAGAATACTGTCTGATAAACATGGGTAAACTAATAGAGGGTGTAAGAAACCTGCCATTTAGAAATAAAAGATAACAATACTTTTTAACAGCTTTTTTAAGGACTGAAACAGGATTTCACAAGCTTTAAAAAAAATGTATTCACCCCTACAGAAACAGACTCTTGGAAGACAAGGAGTTACATTGTTTCAGGCAATAGGTCATGCAGTACATAAGGTGGGTGTTCTGATCCCTGAACACATGCCATGGTTTGAATCCCATTTTCAAAAAAATAAGTCATATCTTCAATGCATATTTACATTTGCTAGAAAAGGATTCACTGAATGTCCAGCATTGTTTAATCTCATATAATTAGTCTTACTATAAACTTTTTGTTGTTTTACCCATTGACCATGACACTTTGGTCCTCCCTGCAGTCATAATTGAGCAGGTTTGGTTTGACTGCTTATGATTTATATTGTATAAATCCCAATTCTGTGCTACACCTTCTTAGCCAACTTTATTCCAACACTTTTATACACGTTTTACATTTGTTTTTGGAATGTATGGTCAATAGACCTACTGTAATGTATGTGCATTTTACATCATTTTTTTTATTAAAACAAATTATAATAATAAATTCCAGATGCTATAAATGTGAAAAAAACTAGGAAAGGATCCATCCAAGTAGTTTTTGTGGCAATCAGATTAAATAAACCCATATTTCTGATAGTAAAACATTTAGAAATACATCATTTGACCCAGGAACAACAGGAAGGTTGAATAAAAAAATCATACATGATCAAACTCAAAACACATACTACATATTTAGATTCAGGCTGATATAAGTATACAAAATCATAATATATAATATACTGTTGATATGTAAGTGAGTGACAAGCAGTAACAAATAATGATATTACTGTACATTACCTTATAAGTCAATTTAAAAGGATTCCTTATGTTTGAATCTATTTTTGATCTATGCTATGTGCCTATCAGCAAGCTATTATGCATTATAAATATTGGCTAAAAGTAAACAAATATCTTATTCATTGTGTGGTACAGATTCCCCACCTTGTTATTGTATAGCGGCTAGTGCAGAAGAAGTATAGGTGTGGTAAAACAGCAGGAATATAGTTAATTTGACTGTTAAATGGCAATATGAATTATTGTTATCACTGTAATTGGAATGAAACCAGAGTATACAAACAGTATTCACATTTAATCATACATAATGATGTTTTCCTCAAAGAATAATCATAAAAACTAAATGTGGACTTGCATTCATTTGAAAAGCATGTTTGCCGTGCAAGTTCACCATGAGCTCATTTGTTGCATGTCATTAGCTTACTATGTTAACCCCCCCATGCAAATAGAGAGCATTTATCATAGGTGGTCATTTGCATAAAGGAACAACAAAGGGCACACGATTGCCTGCAGAATGTAACATAATATACAGTGTGGTGTAAGATCTCTCTGGAACTATTTAAAACTCATTTAATCTTTGATTAAATTGATAACAAGTCAGAGAGTTACAATGGGTCTGGAGCGCTCCCGGTGGAAATATTTCCTGGAGATCAAAGCAACAAAGGTACTGTACTCTGACAAATGTGTTCGGCTGTAGTTTCTCAATGCCCATTAAAGTCAAGCTTGATGAACCTGAGCGTGTATCAGTATTAACATAATAATCTCATTGAAGATGGTAATTATATCTGTTTCATTATAGTCCTTCGCTTTATTAAATTCAAGCCATTACTTCTTAAGTGAACATCATGGATCCTATGGGACTCTTCAAGGGTAGATAGCACAAGAGTCGATTTGTCTTCAAGTCTCTTTAGTTGCAATTAACATATTGCTTTGATTACATCATTACATTAGGACTTCTGACGCTTCTGTTGCAGAGTCTAACACAGTGTATGTATGGTAGCTACCTGAGCACATGTCCAAGATGTTTAGTAAGTATCCAAGCTAAAAGCCTTGGATATGTCTGAATTTGACTCATACTCCTCAATAAAAAACATTATATATTTGATGTGAACATTTCTTATGACACAAAAACTGGACTTTAATCAACAGAAATGTGGAGGAAAAGCATTTCCAGGGGGTACAAAGACCAGTTTGATATGTTTTATTACAAATCCTTCACTGTTGGGGCTCTTTTAAAGATAAAGGGACACATTGAGGTTCTATAAAGTGATCCATAATGTTCTGATATATGATGTTAAATGTCAAAGACATTTCCGTGGAGGCTAAAGTCAAGGTGAACATGATGATTCATAATGGGCCAGCTTTAATAGCTGCTATTGGCATTGCACAGGTGTGTAGCTGTTCTCTGTTGTTGAAGAGAATATAAATGAAGTCATAAGGATTATTTTTTCAGAAATAATTTTGTATGCAATTTATGAATTGTATTTATTTCTGCTTCAGCCACATTCAAATGCAGTTATTACCTCTCTTAATATTAATATTCATCAGTGGCAGGGTGCGCCATTACCACATTTAAAATGGCCTACCAGGAGTTATTGACAGGCTGATTGGTTGTTACAGTTCAAACAAATAGCAAAAATACCTTGAGTCACTCAAATGTTTTATACCTCGGGTTCAGTGTATCATGCTTATTACTCTATTAATTTATTGAGCACTAAATCAAGCATAAAAAGTTGAAAGTGCTTCTCAGCATAGTTTCAAAATCAATAGGTTGTCTCACTGACAAACCTCCCTACAGTATGTTGACATAAGGTCTGTGAGTCTGCCTTGATGCGTCTCACTTACCTTGTAAATGAGAGCTGAGACAGTGCAGGTAGTTTGATGTAAATGTACTTTGCTGAAGAGGTGAGGTAAACACTCTTTCTCGAGGTTGTGAACGACTTACCAAACAGCAGACCAGAACTCAATGATGCCTGAAAGCATTCACCCATTAAAACTCTTTTTTTTTCATCCATTTACTCCATTGCCACCTGGGAAAATTACATGCTTGTAAGGAAGTGATTTAAACCCCAGTGAGTGGAGGCAGTGGCTTTTACAGACTTACCGCTTACCACCTGAGTGGTCCGAAAGAGCTGTAGTAAATGAATAAAAAGAAAAATCCCATCACCTAAACGCACTACAGAAACTCAATAAATCAAAAAAAGAAATGCATATCTGAAAAGCCATCCCAATGTTCCAATGTGCAGCCTGCTGTCCAATTGAAACTACCATCTCTGAAATAGACAGGGTTAGGTAATAATCATCAATACACCATTGTTTTGCTCTCCATCCTAATTCACTTGAAAATAATAAGAAGAACTCTATTAACAGTGAATGGGATATACCAAATAGTCCTACCAATTGTATTCTGGTATGCCCAGCTTGGTGGAGGTAATACCCACAAAGCATTGTTGTTCACTGCAGGATGTATCTGACAACAACTGTGTTTAGCAGATAATCAAGAACCCAATAGTCCAGTATCTGCATCATTGCCTTTGTAATCCTTGAATTCGCTGTTGAACACTGATGGGTAAAACCATGCGTGTTAGTGTGTATTGACTCCTCACCCACACCAAATCATGGCATCACATCACCCCGGTCCTCAAAGAACTCCACTGGCTCCCCGTTTCACACCGCATCCATTACAAACTCCTGGTCCTCACTTTCAAAGCCCTCCACCATCTGAGTCACCCTGTTCCAGTCCCGCCTCAAAACCCACCTCTTCAACTCTGTATCCATAAGCCCCACCAGGGGGGGGTGGGGCTTATGGATAATAATAATAATAATAATAATAATAATAATAATAATAATAATAAT